>LPNX010008134.1:91530-375728 GCA_001517045.1 Pseudotsuga menziesii | reverse complement strand
ACTTAATGTATGACTTTAATTGGAAAAGTATCAAAACCGTTTTTCAGCCTAGGCGAGATTAGGTGAACTAGATTTGTACCGCTGGTTTTGGGTGGGTAATTTGAAGGGTATTTAACCACATTAATTGATAAGATCAAGCTAACTTAAGAGCCTTTGAATAGAAAATGAGACCTGCCTTCCAAACATGGATAACAAATTAAAATTTTCCAGACATTCTAAAGTTAGGTAAAGAGAATGCTGTTGGAAATTTGAAACATTAGAAACATACGCGAACAGCAATCTTGGACCATGAAAGTATTAGAAACATGAGCATTAAGATATTCCAGTGTAAACTTGAAAATATCAGAGAGTAAACAAATATAAAAGTATTTCGGATTTGATCATCTTCATCTAAATCTCGGTCTCAGTCAGTTGGTCGTTGGAGTTGAATAGCTTTCAGCAACGTTGATTACAAAACGGTATTTGACATCTCCCCTCCCTAATCGTACCATTGCTGTGTTGACGTAGTCCATTGAAATGTTCTCAATCATGCAGGATATCTTATGCTTCCCACAAAAGTCTAACATCTCCTGAGTTTCCTTCACTCCTCCAATTGCACTGCCCCATACAAATCGCCGATCTGTAAACACCAAACAGAAACAAAAAAAAACTAATCAGTGCCTTAATTAAATTACCCTCCTCGTCTGAAAATTAATGACAGCCCCAAAGGTGCTGCAGCCTGCAAGGACTTGCTTAAATAAATCAAATCACAAAGCATGCAGAACTTAAGGACTTGCCGTATGTGACGGCCGCAGCAGGGAGATTAAGAGGCTTTTGAGGTATGCCATCCAAAATCAATTTCCCATCTACCTTCAGTAAACTGAGAAGAGGCAGCAAGGGATGGTCAGCAGAGATTGTGTCAATTATGTAATCCAGCGATTTGGCTGCATCCTACATCTGTTTCTCATCTTTGATGACCAGGAAGTGGTCTGCCCCAAAAACCTCTATGGCTTCCTTTTCTTGATTAGGTGATGCACTGATCACCGTTACTTGCTGTCCAAAAGCTTTGCCAAATTGAACAGCCATGTGTCCCAAACCGCCAAGCCCCACAACGCCAATGCTTCCTCCGGCCTCTGTTATTTGGAAGTGTCATTTGGAAGTGTTGCATGGGGCTGTATACAGTTATTCCTGCACAAAGCAATGGTGCTGCTGCATCAAACGGCAGGCTCTCCGGGATCTTTACTACAAACCTGTTTAATTACACACCACACCACAGAATTGATTACAACTGCATTTGGCCGAGATCTAAAATAAAATTGTTTACAATGCATAAATTTCTAAAACTATATATATATATATATATATAGAGACACCTTTGGTCACAAACCATCCAAGATGAATACCCTCCAAAAGTGCGAGATCCATCCGCATAAATACCGTTATACGTCCAAACAACCTTCTCACAGTACTGTTCTTCAGCTTTGCCAGTGCAATAATCACATTGTTGGCAACTCCAAACCATACAGCCGACGCCCACGCAATCTCCAACAGCGAAATTCTTCACGTTTGATCCCACTTCCAGTGCAGTCCCCACAATTTCGTGTCTGCAATTTCATGCGAGGAAATGCAAATTAAAATCGGGCGATCATTGCTTGCCATATGAAGTAGGGTTCGCAACAAAAGAAAATACATAGACGTTACCCAGGAACCATTGGGGTATTGAGAAATATTCCATTCGTTTCGAATTTGATGCAAAGCAGAATGACAGATTCCACAGTATGCGACCTTGAAAGTTACGTCATGGGATCCAGTTTTCCTGTCAAAATAAATGAAAACTTTCAATAATATGAAACTGAATTTTCAATATGCATGAGAAGAGGCATTGATTTTCCATGATAATTAAGAGGCTTTACATGATAATTTATATTTTTGTATAGTGGTATTTCTATATTAAAAAAATACTTTGGTGATTTCACCAACTTAATTATATATTTTTAAATCATGTAATAGTTAATAGGAATATTTTTAAATTATATGTCGGATGTGGTAAAAGTTATTTAACTATAATATAAATATATATAATTATTTTTAAACATCCATTCATCCATTTCCACACGCAACTGGGACTTCCTTAATCCGTAAATTTCCATATTGATGCATGCAACTGTTAGAATTTTTTTTCTTTTTTCTTTCCTGGGTCGTCTGTACGGGTTAGAATGGAGTCACCGTGTTACTTGGGCGTGGGATAGCTATGGAGCAAACCTCTCTCCATGGGACGGAGGAGGAGCAAAGTCAAAGCTAGCTATGGAGCAAACCTCCCTCCATCGGAGGGAGGAGGAGCAAAGTCAACGTTGGGCGTGGGATAGCTATGGAGCAAACCTCTCTCCATGGGACGGAAGAGGAGCAAAGTCAAAGCTAGCTATGGAGCAAACCTCCCTCCATCGGATGGAGGAGGAGCAAAGTCAACGTTGACTTTGCTCCTCCTCCGTCACATGGAGGGAGGTTTGCTCCATAACTAGCTTATTCCGTGTTACTTGTCGCTTAATTTTTTTGAATTATGCTTTGAGCTTCATATAAAGTTGGAAAAGAAAGTTTGATATTCATAATTTTGAATTTGGTTTTATGATGTAAATATTTTTCCATATAAAATATTTTAGAAAATGATCGAGATTTCTCTTATATAATAATTAATTATTAGCATTACAAAGATACATGTTGTTGATTCTTATTATTCTCCACTATATAAGAACAATGAAACCGTTTCTTCATGTGACCTTGTCGTTCAATTAAATAAACATGGGAATGGCAACGGTTGATATTTTGTGTAAATATTAATATTTTTTTGATTTTGGTTTTTATAATTTCACATATTAATTTGATTTAAAGGTTTTTTAATTATGTTAATTAAATATTTTTTCTTAGATTTTACATAATAATATATTATTCTAAAATAATTTAGAAAAGTGAATAACACTAAATAAATAAAAAGTCATATTTTGCATGAATACACTATTTAATTAATTACAATGTGAATATACATTTTTTTAAAAGAAAAAAACTATATATATTTAGAAGAATTCAAGAATTCAAAATATACGTAACCAAGATCTACTAAAAATACTTAATTTACAAGACTTAAACAAAACTTAAAAAATAGTTTAGATAAAAATAATACGAAATATAGAAGCCAATTTAGAGTGCTCTTCAATATAACTTGAGCTGAAGTTCATGGAGCCCTAGAACATGTGATGATAGTGTGATAGAATCAAATGTTTCCTTAATACACCTAATACGATGCCAAAAATATAAAACAAGTTTTCTCGATTAAGCTTTTCTAGAGAAACAATCTATAACAATTTGTGAGTCGCCCTACCTTTTCTATTGGAAAAAATTAAAAGGTCCCACAAAGAAATCAATTCGGCCTTAAAATTAGTTCCAATTTGTGCTCCCAGTTTTAAAACAATTAATGATCATGTTCTAAGTTCAAAGGCATTCCAATACCACACTTCCCGAGAATCCCTTGACAAGCCCCATGAAAGGGCAATGGCTTGATTGAACCTAGGAACTCGCTGATGACAACAAGAAATGCTTGACGAACCTTTCTTTTGTTCATTAAAATCAACTACAATTTTTTATGCTACAATTGTAGGATTCTAACCATTAACATCAAACAAAGCTCGATTACGCTGCAACCAAATACCCAATAACACATAACAAGGAATGCCATGTCCCCATTCCAATAGGTCTACTCGTTGTCAATGTTCACCCACCTACTAATTCCCTAAGTTGGGGGAGGAGGCATTAAATATTGAAATAAGGGAGCTATGGGACCCAAGAGAACATTAGTTTATCATTTACACATTAAATTGGGCCATACAAATAATAAATATGGAGAAAATAAAGTGGCATTGCTTCATAAGGACATTTGGAGGTCTATGGGGGCCTTGGGTGGCTAGATGCTTCCTTACACATGTCATGACTTAACCCCAAATTCGAACTTATGAGTAATGGAATGTTCTTGGAAGGTGAAGAGGCATAAAATGACATATCATGAGCCCAAGGATTTGAATGGGTGAGTAGAAGTAACTCCCCATAGAAGAGGAAGAATCTAGGAAGAAACTAAAAGCCATGTGGAGCTAGATTCCCTACTCTTTATAACAACAATGATGGAAGATTCTATCGCAAATTAGACCTGATTGCAGACTTGATTGTTGACATATGAAAAATATGACATGTCAGGGATAAAAATAGCCACCAAGAGGTCGAATTTGGGAGTTAGAGGAAACCATTCGAAATTGGTGAAAGATGAAGGGTTGAGGAGAAGGCCAAGTGGCATGGAGGTTACTAAACATCAAGGATGAGGTGGAGGAATCCTATGGGAATGAATTCAACCTTGGAGGGCCTTAGGAGGGTTATAAAAATATGTCATGAGAAATGGAAATGGCTTTTGATCATTTGTGAATTTTCCTTTGGCATTTGGAGAGCAATTGCTTGTCCTTTGCACGGTGAGTGCACACTTACCCTGCTAGTGAGAAAATTTCGAGAGAGTGAGATTCTAATACAAGTTGGCCATAGGAGAGGCCATTCATACCTCTCATTTGGAGCTTTAGAGAGTGTTTTATTGCATATAGGAGGCTGCTACTATTTGTGACCCCTATTTCCTCCCATTCTCTCAATTTCTACTTCCATATTTCCATGTTTTTCTATGAAAGCGCACTAGTGTGAATGGTGGTTGTGCCCCATTGAGTTCAGTTGATGCCCAAGCTCTGATGTATGATGTATGGATCCGTAATATCATTTTCACATGCTCTGTAAGTCGAAATCAGAAGAAATACATATGAAAATGTCCACATTTCCAAGCTTTCTTGTGACTAGTTTCCATGTGATGATTTTCCCTTTCAATGGAGATTGTGTATCTGATGTGTATTGCGACTTGGATCAATATTATATGTTGTTAGTGAGATATTGAAATGATATAAAGAGTCTATATTCCTATTTCCCTCTTCTGAACCATTATATGCACCATTTATGAGTCAAAGTTGAACTTTATTGTGTCATTTCCCTTAAGCAAATATCACTAAAATTGTGCATTCGAATATGAAACTTTATTCATATGTTGCAGAACTCTTAACCACATATAATGAAAGTAAATGAAGCCTAATTACAGTCCCCGTACTCTATTCTGAAATTTGGGATGGTTGAATAGGATTTGGAGAGCCATTTTTCCCATACCCTAGGGGGAATTGCATCATAAATTGCTAATAAATTTTCCCTTTTCTCCATCATGCCCAATTCGAGTTGCATATGTCTATGAACTGTCATGAAACTATCAGAGAGTCACTTTAAGATTCCTAATACTCCCCTCATTAGTCCTACCAAATTCGAGACCCTCTTAAGCCATTCAAATCCCCCTGGGTCAAAACTAGTCAAGACAATTTTTCCAAAATTAGGCCTTTATTAGGAAATTTTGAATTGGGACATTACAAGGAAGCTCCTTGAAAATAGTAATATGGATATCCCTCAACCAATTCCTCATAAAATATTCTAAGGGCACCAAATTCCATTTACTTAGACTCTTCATTAATCGAAAAACTCCATGCCATACCTACGATGCATATGGACATGACACAAACAGATGATCAACCGTCTCTGCATCCAAAATACAATGGGAATATCGATTTGTTCTTTACCAACCTTGTTACTGACCATTGTACTAGGTTATAATTTGATTAGTCATCACTTTCCATGCAAAGAGTTGAGTCTTCAATGGATTCTACCATTTTCAAAAAGGAGACCACCACCATATGATAATAGTTTCCCCTTATCCAAGCGATAGAGCCTTGTAAGCCAAATTTGGAGTGAGAAATCCATTCAAGTTCCATGTCTAGACCAACTCATCATCCTCTTCTCTCAAAGTCATCACTTTATGAACTAATAAACAAACATAATTCTTCAATGGCAGTGACCATATATCCGTGTAAGAGGTCTTAAGCTACCATAAATATGAGAGCTCAAATTTTGAAGGAACAAATTTGAAATTAAAAAAACCCTTAATACTGATAGGAATTTATATTATGAACATAATTATGAAATCCCATGGCCACTCTATATTTATTGGCATTGCTTTGTCAAAAAATTGGGCACTCTAGCAAATTACATGTGCTATATAATCCATGTGGCCAAAACCACAAAACCTATTTTTTTCAACCCAGTAAAGAGCTCTAATACCACTTAATACAATCCTTAACCCTTAAACTTGAATCACAAAAAGTACATAATAAATTCTCAATTATTTATTTATCAAAATACACGTAAGGAGAAAACACCATACAATGACCCTTTTATGGAATGGGTCCACTCCTTTTAACTTTCCACACCTTATAGCATGATTTTCCACACCTTATGCATCATTCCTTGATGGGATTCCCTTGTCCCTATGAAGACTCACTATACCCCCCTTACTCATTTTAGTCTTGATGCTTTAGTCTAACCCTGAAAAAGATATTTTCGAAGACACATGCGAGTCAACAACTATGCAGCTTGTGTATATGCATCTTACACCATTACAACCCGCGTACATAGGGTTTTGTGCTCAAAAATAAAAATAAAAAATTGGAGTTTTCCTCATCAAGTAATGAATAGCTTGATCCTTGGACTTCCATATTCCTAGAAACGCTTTGATTCGATATTCCATTTCCCATTTTGAGGGTTATATATTGAGTCATTCTGAAACATTGGAGGAGGACAAAAATTGAAGGTAAGGAAACTATAGTGAAATTTTGCCCCATTGCCATATGCTTGAGTCTACATCCCTTGATCCTTGTTGATAGAACTCTTCACATTCATCTCCCAAGCTCTCCATTGTCTTTATGATATTTCCTTGTTATGGAGGATTGAAGTGGTGGAGGCCTAGGTGGAGGAACTTGGTTTCTCGGTTCCAACGAGTTGTCGAGAGAGGTTGTCACTTTGTACTTTTGTTTGAATCAATAGAAATAATCTTTTCTTGTCCAATTTCATGTGAGAATGTTATATATATTTCCATGGGTATTTTTTCTTAATACATGTTTAAATGGATTATGATAGCGTAGGTGATAACATTTCATGAATATATTATATGCTTGGATGTATTTGTTATTGAGGACAAGTTATAGGGTTCCAAGCATTGGATTGAAAGCTCAACGGTGGATTTCTTTGAAATTTCAGTTGAGGTATGGACATTTATTTTCGTTGTTAGCATTTACTTTCATATGTCATATTTGGGATTAGATTTGAATTTTAGTGTCATCGTTTCTATTGTGGTCCACCCCAAGACATAGGATTTTTCTTTCTGTAGCAGAATTGGTGACTCCGATAGGGAGGCCTCCTTTTTGTTGAGGTTTTTGGGTGCATTTTTGCTTAAATTTATCTATGTTTCTTTGTGTTTTTGTGTCGCATTTCTCAGTATAGTATTCTATTGACAGTCTCTTGGAGTGATTTAGATTCAAACTTGCTTTTTGTCCCCTATATTTTGTATACATGGGTGACAGTTTTGACAGTCGTGTATATACCGGGTTGTCCTTTAGCAGTTCAAGTACATACGTTGTTGTTCCTTGAACAATTGCATACACTTCAATTTTGTATTGATATCTTGATTGGAGTGATTGTTGGGTGGGTTGTGAGTGTTGTTGATACTTCTAGGGTCCCTATGTTGTCTGTTGATTGCTTTTATTGTGACTGAAAACTCTTTTTTATTAGTTTTTAGGATAAGTTGTTATTCTCGTTTTTTCTACTTTTTGTTTTACATGAATCATTGAGTCTTGGTGTCTTTTTGGTCTTGTGTCTTTATACTTGTTGCAGGGGCTGAGAGTTTAGTGCTTCCATATTGCATTTTCATTCATTTATTTTTAAAATACAAAAATATTTGCATTATTACATGTCCATGTGCATTTTGCATTTGCATTAAAAGAAGCACTTGCATTGGTTTTGCTTGGAATGGAACTAGTCTAGGCTTCATGTAGGAAATATTTCATTTGTGTTTGAAGAGAAAGGAAATTATTTTTATGCACTTCATTTAGTGGCATACCATCTTTTCATTTCAAAAACGAGTACTTGGCATGTTTTCAAGTTTTCATATTTACTTTTCTTGTTGAGTCATAATATCACTAGTTTCATGGCCATATCCTTTGAGTAAACACAACTCACTGAAATGAATGCTTAATTTAAAATTGATTAGAAATATTTTATTTTATATTGTATACCAACAATCTTAGGTTTTAGAGTCTTGGAATAGGATTGTGTGAGTAAGCTTCTCCAAGACTATAAAATGGAAACAATTAGGTGTCTGACCAGGGAGAGGAGAAATCCTTGATATAATTGGTGTTCTCAGGAATCTCTTCTTACAGAGGATTCAATCACGAGGCAACATACACATTGATGGTTGGGATATCCCTCCATGACCTTCAGTGAGTACCAGATATATTTCCAGGATCCTATTCGTATTTGGGGAATTTTGAGGTACCTTTGGTGATTTCGAGATTCGGGTTTAGTTACCCTTCCCATATAATGGATTTTACCTCTAACTGACCACCTGAGCATTGGTTATATTGAGGTGACCTTAGTTGAATTTGTTACGGTACCACAAGGGTTACTTGCAAAGGTTATTCTATGCGTGTCCCAACCAAGTAGGGATCAAACGACCCGGTTGGTTTATGCATTGAAGTTTAGGGCCGTTATAATTGCTCATGCACGCTCACTTATAGTGTATGGGAGTCTTAGGCCTCTCCTAAGAGAGACATACTTGTTGCATTCGAGAGCTCATTTATCCTTATTTATTTCTTATGTTCATCTATCCTAACTTATTTAGGAGTGTGCTCTATGTTCGCTAGTTGGCCATAGGGATTGTTGTTTTTTAGTCTCTATCTGTGGAGTCATCATGGGTCGATCTCTGGCACTTCCTCATTCTCATCATTTAGTAGGCTTATCGCATTTTGAAAATTCACAACTTCTTTATAAGAGGGATAGACATTATAGGATTCCTATTTCCCATCGAGGTCTCCATAAATTTTTTACAATGAGTACTACTTCTAAGACTCCAAAGTTTCCTCCATCCCTGTCATCCCTGTTGGAAGAGAATCCTATGGGGATCCTTCTATCACTACCTTGTGGATACTAGGGACTCCAGTTTAAACCGACCCACATACTACTAGTCATTCTCACCATTTAGGAATGAATCCTTTTGATTTATCATGGTCTTCTAATCACATAACAAACTTTCCCTCGTGGAGGGAGGGTATTATTGAGGTTCAGTTCATTCCCTCTAGCTTGAATCCTTTTACTTTTTTCATGCTGAATGTTTCAATGAGTATTCCATCATCCATTCTAGTTCTTGGTAGTAACCCTAGTGTTGTACTGGGGGTCATGTAAGCCCCTTTCATTCCATATAAGTTTGGAGGTGTTCATATCCCTCCTTCTATTCTGTTCATTGGGGGTGGCCACCCTCTTCATAAAATACTCACATTAGTGTTAACATTTATCGACTGGAGGTGGACATGTAAACATTGGGTCGATGACTTGCATCCCATCTTTCATGCCAGCGTCTGCTGCACCTATTCCTTCGAATGTGTTTCTCATGATGAATCTTACACATGCTTCAAGTGGTCCCTTTTGAGGGAATGTTTCTTTCAGTATGGTTCCCCCTTCATCTAGAATCCCTTTATCAGGAGGATACATTCCTCCTTGGATGTCTGGGGGAAACCCTACCCATCAAATGTGTAACTTCGATAATGTTGTTCCCCCCTTTCAAGGAATGCATAATATGAAAACGTAGATACATCCTTATATGGGGCATATGGGAGGATTTTATTAATCTATTGGTCAAGGTCATGACCTTTACCATAACCCAATGTATTAGAAACAATGTTTCTAGGGGCATGGAATCAAATTTCACAACCTAGGAACCCTTTTTTAGCCATGTTGAATCTGTCTGACCTATCTAGACTCACGAATGACCCAGTGTGTCAGTATCCGACATGGCCTCTGATCCCTACTAAGATTCCTTTAGACATTCTAAAGTTTGAATGTAAGAAGGGCGAGGATCCTAGGGATCACGTCCCGACTTTTCATCTCTGGTGCTCTTCAAATTCTTTGAACCATGATTTTTTTCAATTGATACTGTTCCAATGCACCCTTATGGTTCTATACCATTGATATTCCTGGGGGAACATACCATACTTTTAATGATTTGGCCATGTTATTTCTTAATCACTTTAAGTTACCCATTCGTTACGATGTCGGTACGTAACCCTTTTTGACTTTTTGAGAAGACAAGGCTACTCATATTTCTGACCGTATTCAAGAGTGGTGTAGACAAAAATGATTGATTAAGTCCAACATTCCACCTAAATTCCTATTGGAGTGGTTCCTTAAGTGATTATTGCCTTTTATCGCGAAGGATGTTTCAACATCCAGAGTGGCAACTGAGGAATTAGCCATTTTCTGAGCTCAACAATTAGACTTGATTTAAGATTAATATGGACTCCTTTATGAGATCGTTCCTGATGCACCGAGGTCAAATAATGACCCTAATTTTAAGCTCAAGCCGCATGCCGATGGCATTGTTGTCTCTGCAAGTGTGAAAGTTGGGAACTAGGTCACAAATAAAATGCAAAATGTGTTTATGCCGACAGGGACAAGAAGCCTAAAGGTAAGGTCAAATTTTCGCGCAAACTTTTTGGATGATACCATCTTACGCACTTATGTTCTAGGATTGATGAGGCCTCAAATTTGATTGCACAGAGCCCATCTGTGTTGACAAACCCCTTTCTGCATAGTCAAAACATGACTTCGAGGACTTCGACCATCTGAAGTGGTTTTGGTTGGAGTCAAAAATTTCCATTCCATGAAGGTGGTCATGGTTTTATTAATAGGTTGTCACTAGTACATGTTGTGACCTGTTCACATGACTATGGTCCATCACAACCAACCATGGGTAAAGAGCCTCCACCTCCGGAGATTCCTTTTCATATTTAGAAGCTTGATACTATACCATGGATATCGAAAGAAGTCCTTAAGAACCTGATGCATAATCCTAATGCCCAATATTCCCAACAATATTCTATTGTTGAGTATTCAGGCTAGATTCCTTGTGTGATGTCGACCTTAGAAGTGCTTCAGACTTATCCCTTGTAGAGGAATCCTTGTTAACTGCTTTAGAATTTGCATATCTGAATGGCCCTAATGTCGTCAAGTTCAATACTCACGATGTCTAACCTTGCTTACCTTACCATGTGGATTTTCAATTCCATTTGGATTGTTTGAATAACACCATTAGGCATACAGTCATTGATGAAGGTATTGCAACCTTTATGATGTTTTTGGCTTGTTGGAAGGGCCTTGGATCTCTTGTGTGGTCCAAATCCATGAATATGCTAACAACGTTTGATGGATGCTCTTTTAGAACACATGTCATTCTTCCTTCCCTTCAGGTCTTGTTGGGGGGGGAGACCATTCCAATCGAGGTCGAGGTGGTTGATGTGCCCCTTGACTATAATATTTTACTAGGTCGAAACTTGATTTATGACATGAAAGCGATCATGTCGTCGGTATTTCATATTGTATGCATTCTTTATAATTTCATAATTGTGATGATCGACCAATTATCATTCACTAATTCAAGTTGCTCTACATCGTCAGGACCTGCAGTTCCTATTATTGAGAATTCTCATTGGGCAATTGAGAACATTGGTGTCGGGATTTATCCTTCACTTATGGGAACATTTAACTTTTTGGTGCCAATTTTGTCAATTGATTTCACTTCTGGTGTTGTTTACTATTGTCAAGTTTGTTCTCATTTCGTACTTCATATTTGAGTGACCCTTGGACTCTTCCTTCTCCGACTAATTCGGATAAAGGAAGTTCATCTATTGGAATGCTATGTCGTCGTATTTAGAAAAGGTCGTTTGTCAATATTCATATGAAACCATTGTAGATCCTGATCTTTCCTCTTCGGGTACAGAGGAGGGAGATCTTGTGCTACCGCTCGTTTTGGAAATCCACTCAACTTGCTCACATGTCAATTGTCTTGATGATACTTTGCCCCCAGATGAAGCAATTGTAGAGGCCATGATTTAACCTTAAAGTCATTGGGAGGACATACATTATATATCTTCTTCCCTACCATATCTTGAAAGGACCGAGCATGATGATTCCTTGTTGGCCTTAGGTGAGGAAGTTGATCACCATATTGTCCCTTTGGGCGAGTATGGTCTATATTTTGAAGGGAACATGGAGGGTATTTTTCCTACCATCCCGATGAATCCCCGATATCCTCTTGTTGTTGAATTTGAGACTTACTTGGAAAACCCTATTGTGCACTCTCATAAGATAATAAATTATCTATATCACTTTCAAATTTTGTTTGAAAGATGCAAGTACCTATTATGATTATCGTTGTGATGGTAGAAATCTTGGTCAACCGTTTAAAGGTTGAGGCAATACTTTAGTTTCCTCCCTCATGCTCAATGACCTATGTTTGAGCCTCCATCCTCGACTGATACTTTGTACATTAGCGTATATATTTTAGTTTTACCTACCAAAATTTTGTAGCTTCACTCTAGTCATTTATCCATCTCTATATAGTTTTTTTAGCATCATGGAATAATGTTACATTGTGAGGATTTTTTGGTGGAATAGTTTCTTCAGGTGGTAAGGGATTGTGCCTAGTATGCTCATGCCTTGGGCAGGTATAAACCTCAACTAGCATATAATATAGGATCATATTCTTCTTGCATCGCTGCGTTATCCTATGACCATGTCACATAAACAATAGGTACAAACCCACTTCTTAATGACACAGAAACTTCCCACTGCTTCTAGAAATGTTGTTATGTAAGTGGTAGATATTTCTTAATCATGGGTACCCTAGTTAGAATTCGTTTTTCCACTTGGTTCACATGCTAAGCTTCCTCCTTAGGTCTAGGAGTCCCTTGTAGTCCGTCCATGACTTTGAATAGAATCCACATGTTCTTTCTTATCTCTTATGTTGTCTATCTCCCTTTGGGACTCCCTCTTTATATCACTTTGTAAATGGATTGCATGCCTTCGCTTACCTTATTTGAGATTAATTCCAACTCTCTACTTCAGTATTATAAGCCAAATTTCTTAGTCTTGTCTCAAGTCTAGAAAAGCAGAGCCCATTATTTATCCTTTGTAGTTTGATCACCCCTCACATGAGAGGAAATATTTCCTTGAGTTTCCTTATTCTACATGTTTTTCCTTGCATTAAGCATAGGTATGTTCCATTGGTTTGAACTAGTTTTCTTTCTGACGACACTCTTTTCCTCTTTATTGTACTATAAGCATATTGTATTCCTTTTCAAGCTTTATAATATGAAAAATACAAAAAAAACCGAACAGGAAATGATATTATATTATGTCAGAAAATGTTGTGTTGCCTTTAAACAAAGCACAATTTATGAGTGCATACATCATGGATCGGGTTTCCTAGTATGGCCTTAGGAGTGGAACGCGTTATTAAGAGCTTTCTCTAATGACTGGTTAAGATTCCAATCCCTATGGAGCCTCTATTGATACCTCATATGTCACAAAGTTGTCCCAGTTTACACACTTGAATCTATGCTGCCTAAGGGTTTCCATCCGCCTCAAGTTGTTGTTCAAAGGAAGTCTAGTATGAGTCGACCATTCCTCAGCTACATTGACTCTACATGTCGACCAATACTGGTACATTGTAGAGATATGGTCCTACCTAGCACCCTGGGCCTACTTTCATCATTAGTAGGTGACCTTGAACTTAGTATATGACATCTCATCATTGGTATTTGAATGAGTGGTTTCCCTTGTGTTTGAAAAAAATAAATCTATTCACACATTGTGATATGTGCCATGTATTGTATTCCATTTGACTCTATTGTCGGTTTCCTCACCTATGTTAGTAGTTTTCATCATTGGATTATATTTAGAGGGTCTCTTTCAATTTCTACTTACATCCGGTATGCACGAGAGACACACATGTTTACTGTGTTGTGTACATATTGATCGTCCAAGTTCTTCCAAATCATCCAGCCTTATTGTGTACCTCGTGTTGGTTGATGGGGGATTCTTTAATGCACTCCTTCCAATAGATTTCATTCCATTGACTCTAAATATTTTATTCTTGAATTGGGATCTAGATTCAGTTGAGTTCCTTGAGACTTGCAGTCATTAGTAGTAGGTTCTCTCACCATCAAAATATTGGGAATATATTAATGTACCCTTCTTGATGGATTCTTCAAGTGTTCGACCTCAATACCTCTATTCACACTTGTTTATCGCACTTGGTACCTTGACACCCATTTTCATCATCAGTGGGTTGTATCATGTCTATTAACAGTATACATCAATGGCCAGTAATCAGATGATGTTTCATCATGCTCGACCTCAACACCTTTATTCATGTGATGGGACATGTACCATCGACGATTTGTGTAGAAGACCTCAAATTATGGTGGCATTCCATATATTCTACTACCTTAACTATGACAATACCTATGGGATTTCAGTTCACATACAAGAGAAGTGTACCTTATCATGTACCTAATATCTTCATTCAGTATGGAGACTAGTCTCCTCTATGTATTGTATGTGGCTATGACCACTTATGACATATTTCCATTATGCATATTATGACCACTTATTGATTACCTTTGGCATAAGAAATAACATCTACCCAAAATATGTGATTAGTGGAAAAGGGTCATGGAGGACACACACGATTTATACATGACAAATAACAACTTATTTTTTAAGATGATCAACATCATCATTCTCATTGTATTCATCATCATTGTCATTGTCATCATCACCATCATCATCATTCATTTCATTTCCATCATAATCATCGGCAATGCCATCATTTCCATTATCATCATCATCATCATCATAATTGTCATCATCATCATCATTGTCATTGTTCTCCTCATTATCAACAACATTATCATCATCATCATAACCATCCTCAATATCATAATCGTTATCCTCATTTCCATATTCAACATCTGGGTGTAAAACTAGATGCAAAAGTGGATAAAAACATGGATGCAAAAAAGATGCAAACATGGATGCAACAAAAGTATGCGCAAAAGTGGGCGCATAATGGGGTGCACCAAAAATGGACGCAAAAGGTGATGCAAAAGTGGATGAAAAAAATGATGCAATCATGGAAGCAAAACATGATGAAAAAATTGACGCAAAAGTGAATACAACCATGGATGTAAAATTGGATACAAAATTGGATGTGAAAGTGGATGCAACAAAAGTAGATGCAAAAGTAGTCGTAACACCCAACGCAAAACCCAATGCAAAAGTGGATGCATAAAGAGATGTAATAACTAATGTAAAATTGGATGCAAAAAAAGATGCAAACGTGGATGCAAAAGTTGAAGCAAAAGTGGGTGTAAAAGTAAGCACAAAAATGGGTGTGAATTGGGACGCGACAAAAGTGGATGCAAAAAAAGACGTAAACATGGATACAAAATGGGATGCAAAAATGGATGAAAATGTGGGTGAAAAAGTGGACAAAAAAATGGATGCAAAAGTGGATGCAAAAATGGCTGAAACAAAAAGAGATGCAAAACTAGAATCAAAATAGGATGTAAACTTTGATGCAAAACTTGGTGCATGAAGGGATGCAAAAAAAAAAGCAAAAGTAGATGCAAAAGTGGATGTAAAAAAGGATGCAGAAGTGGATGAAAACAAGGGTGTAAAAATTGAGGCAAACATGGGCATAAAAGGGGGTGCAACAAGAGTATATGTGCAAACTAGGTGCAAAATTAGGTGCAAAACTAGGCTCAAAACCTATCGCAAAACCTGATGCAAAACCTGGCACATAACCATGTGCAAAACCCGGTGCAAATTACGCTATAATTTGTGCCAGATTTAAAAAAAGGACACAAAAAACACCTAAAATAGCACCAACCCGTGAAATTGTTCCATTTTGTCCAAAAAATGAAGAAAAATACACTGAAAGATGGTCTAGACACAAAAAATGATGCAAAAAGAGACGCTAAATCCAGTTTTTGTTGTAGTGAATCAGAATGTTTTTGGCATATTCACGTTATAGAAACTTCAAAGTATATCAAATGGATGCCAAGTATGCATTTTTGAATGGGAATCTAGAAGTGATCCATGTCGTGCCCAAGTGCATGTTGGGGACAACAGTCGAATGAATGAGTTGAGTTTTGTTATGGTGGAAGCATATAAGAAGAACTAGAAAAGCATGAAACACACTAGGTCGACAAGAAATATATGCATAGACAATATGCAAGAATTCGAACCAATTTATTAACTCTACTCCATGAAAGATGGAGGAATCATATGATGATCAGAAAGATGATATATTCCATTAATGTACATGCTTATATAGAATGTTGAGACACTTGGGTGACTACCCACTACGTTCAGTTACAAAGAATAAGTTATAACAATTCAGAAGTTGAACCGTCGAGGCAGACCTATCGAGGAGAACTTGTCGAGGTGAATCAGTCGAAGCAGAACTTTTGAGGTGAAACTGTCAAAACGAATCTGTCGAGGCAGGAAAAGCATTCGAAGTGCTAGATTTTGTCAAAGCTTGACAACCTACCAATTGCTGGTTAGATCGTTCCTCCTTCCTTAAGAAACAATGGTCTCCATTGTGTATTTGTTCAAGTGAGGAACCATGTTGTCTACTTCAATAACAGAGTACCATTTTCCTTGCACGGGAAGCTATCCAACTTTAGCCACTTGAAATAAGGGAATGGATTTTGTCCTTGTATGGCGTATGCGTCATCCCAAAATGGCGTCGCAAAGAAGAGGTTCCTGAACATTTGGATGGATGTCTTTGGGTTCTATTGAAAACCGAATGTAGGCCAAGGCATGCAGGAATGTTGAGCTAAAAAGGGTTTTCTCTAGTCTGTTTAAGGATACTATATGAACCATATTGCAAAGGTTTCATCTTTCTATATGGACCAGTGAAGCACTTCTTCTTTAGATCTAACCATGCCTGATCCCCAATTCAGAATGAATGATGAATACGATGCTTGTTGTGTTGGGACTTAGCTTTTTCATTTTCTCGTTGCAACATTTCCTGTGCTTGTTTCTGGATGTTGTAGATTTGATCTCTGAAATTCAATGCTTTCTCTACTTCTCGTCCTTCGAAGTCGATGTCATTCAACTCTATCGAGGAAATAATTAAGTCAATATGTGTTGAGGGTTGAAATCCATAACAGATCTCAAATGGAATCTTTCACGTAGAGCTGTGTTGAGCACAATTGTAGTTGTATTGTATGTATGGAACATTGTCATCCCATGTTCAACGATACTTGTGGCTATACATGCGAAGAAGTTGTACAACTAAGTGATTTACAACTTTCATCTGTCCATCTATATATGGATGGAAGGATGTCAACAAAGAAAGTCTCATATCGAGCTATTGCCAGAGAGTTTTCAAAAAGGTGTTGAAAAATCTAGCATATCTATAGGAAATAATGGTCGTCGGGAGGGAAAACTATTTCCACACGTGATGAAAGAAGAGTCGAGCAGTCTGTTGTGATGTCTTAGTCTTCTTGCATGGTATGAGTCTAACCATCATGAAAAATATGTCGACTACTACTAGTATCACGTCATGCTCATGTTTGGTAGTGGGATATCACGTCAAGTAGTCCATAGAAATAGATTCCCTTAGTCAAATAGGAACTTGAAGGGGTGTGTATAGTACTTTTCGTCGATTCGACGGTTTAGCAATGGAAAAAACCAGGCATGAGCGAATATACTTGTGGACGTTAGATTTAAGTGAAGGCCAATAAAAATAATTTTAGAGGATCACAAGTGTTTTTGTGATTCCAAAATGTCCTGCAGTATTGCTATAGTGCGTGTCCCAAATGAGATTCTTTCGGTGCTCACCAGTCAGTACACAAATTTGTCCAAGCTTGTATAGCAAGGTTTCTTTCGGCAAGTAGTCGGTCTTTTACAACTTGTCGGTATGAAGCTATCAATAGATTATAGAAAAATCGTAGTCTACCAAATTCAATTGTAGCCAAGTAGTGGTGTCGTAACCCTGCATATTCATCACTATAGACAATAGAGTAATGGGTGGTCTGCTGAGACAATCGGTTGCAGCATTGGATTTTCCTTTCTGATACTTAATTACCAATTGAAATTGCTGTAGGTAATTAATCCACTTGAGTTGTCGAGTTGTCTGTAGTTTCGATTGGGACGAGGTGAACTGCAAAGGTTTATGGTCGGTGAGAATGACCCTTTCCTTTCCAAGAATGTAATGTCTCCATTGCTTAAGAACTTGGAAAATGGGATATAGTTCTTTTTCATATGTCGAGTACCTTCTAACAGTGTCACTAAAAGTATCGAAATGAAATGCGACTGGGTGACTTGACTGAGTGATCACTGCATCGAGGGCATAGCCTGATGCATCTGCCTCAATCTCAAAGTGATGATGCAAATCAGGTAACACAAGTATTGTTGCAGTACAAATCTTTTTTTTAGTTGTTCAAAATCTTGTTGTTGTGTTGATGTCCATTTGAAGACATTTTTCCCATTTCCTTTGGTCAACTGATTCAAAGGCCATGCGATGTGGCTGAAGCCAAGTATGAATCATCGATAGAAATGATCCAAACCAAGAAAACTTCTTAGTTATTGAATGTTTTGAGAAATGGGCCATTCTTTGAGGATATGTACTTTTTATGGGTCGACATGAATTCCTGCAGAGTTAATTACATACCCAAAATATTTGATGTTTGTCACTGCAAATGAGCATTTTTCCATGTTGAGATATAGTCGATGTTGCTAGAGAGTGTTGAAAAATAGCTGAAGTTGTTGCACATGTTTTTCCCATGATCAATTGAAAATCAATATATCATTGAGATAGACAATGACACATTTATCTATGAAAGGTCATAGAAGGTCATCCATATATCTCATGAAGGTTGTAGGTGCATTTTTTAAACCAAAAGGCGTGACTAACCATTCAAACAATCCTTCCTTGGTCTTGAAAGCCATTTTCCATACATCAGTGGAATCGATTAGAATCTGGTGGTATCCTGACTTGAGGCCAAGTTTCGTAAAGTACTTAGCACCATTCAGATTGCCGATGAGTTCATCAATCCATGGAAGAGGGTATCTGTTCTTAACTGAAAATTTGTTGAAAGCATGATAGTCGATGCACATGCGCCAAGTCCTTTATTTGGAACTAAGAGGACTGAACTTACACAAGGAGAGGAGTTGGGGAGGATATGAACCTTGTCGATCAAATCCTAGATTTGTCTGCAAATCTCTTCATTTTCAAGAATGGATCTTCTGTAAATAGATGTGTTAGGTAATGAATAACCAGGAACAAGTTCAATGGAGTGTTTTACCTGACAATGTAGAGGTACTTCTTCAGGTGCTTGAAATACTTTCTTGTATTCCTTAATAATATTTTTCAATATGTTCTTGTTGTTGGAAACTACGTTGGTTGGTGAGTCGACTCGTTGCTGCAGTATTCCTGGAATGTTGAGGCCTTATCATGATTAATGCAAAAATTTTAGCATGATTGATAAGCTTCTTTATTTTTTTGGAAGATATCATAGCAACCGTTGATGTGGGTTGTCGCTTTGGTATGACAAACCATCAATTACGGATTTTGACAATCACCTTCTGAGGCTGTGACTGATATGTATTGTGTCAATTACATAGGTAGGGTTTACCGAATAAGGCATCGACTAGCAACCGTTGATGTGGGTTGTCGCTTTGGTATGACAAACCATCAATTCCGGATTTTGAGAATCACCTTTTGAGGCTGTGACTGATATGTATCATGTCGATTCCATAGGTAGGGTTTACCGAATAAGGCATCGACTACAGAAAGTGGTGCCACGTCATATAGTCCTTCATCATCAAAAGGCTTAATGAAGTAGGCGAGTTTGCATTGGCAGGTGATCCTTAGTAACTTCTCTTTCTTCATCCAACCGATATTGTAAGGTTGAGGATGTGGAGTGGTGACAAGACCTAATTTCTTCACAAGATATTCAGAAACGAAGTTCTTTTGGCTACCATTAACTACAATAAGATGTAATGGATTGTTCTGAACCCATATTTGTGTATGGAATAGGTGCTCTCATTCCTCCTCGTTGATGATAGTCAAGGCTATTGGAGTGGTCAAGGTCGAAGCCAAAAGAGTTGATGCGTCTAGATCAAATTCTACCAGGGTTCTGTCGGACAAGTCAGATGTCGACAATTTTTCCAAAAATGTCTTCCAAGATTTGCACTATGATGTATCATGCCATGTTGAACTGTGATAATCACACCATTTCCTAGTAGGAGCTTGTTTGTTGCGATCCCTCTTGTCTTTTTGAAATTTATTCTTGTGTTGGTCGAGCTTCTGCGGAGTAGGTTGAGAAGGGTTCTTGAACTTGTCAGAGTCGGCTGGTGACTTTGTGTTGGATGTTCGACCTATTAGCTTGTTCGCAAAACGTGATTTTCCTTTCTGTTTGGATTCAAGCTTGATGGCGTAATGAAATGCATCCGCAAGTGTGCTGATAGTTATAAAATCCATCTCTTGCTAAATGTATAGGGATAAATGTTGACGTACTTCAGGACAATCAATTTACCTTCTTCTTGGACGCCAAGTCTAGCCATGAGTCGATAGAACTCGTTAGTGTAACTCTATACGAACTAGTCTTTCCATTGCCTTAGCAACTTCCACTTCTTATGTTGTTGTTCAATATACTTGGGAGGGTAGAACTCCTTTCAGAAATATTCGACAAATTTTACCCATGTGTCGATGGGGTCTTCTTCTTTTTCCATCTTTGTTGATAGATTTTCCCACCAGCAGTGTACGGAGTTTGACATCTGTAAGGACGCAATGGTGATCTTTTCCACTTCGAAGAGTTGATTCACTGCATAGTAATATTATATTTGGTGTAGCCAATTTTCGACGGATTATGCGTCAATATTTCCTTCAAGGTTCAATATGTCCATATTCATTTGCACTTTGAAGGGGCTAATTTTATCAAAGTGAGGTAGCATCGAGGATTCCTCGGAGTTCGAAGTGACCCGCATGAGAACCTCACTGAACCAGGTGAACATTTCAGTTTGCTGGCGATCCAATGCATTTTCTATGAGTTTCTCTGTCTTGTTAGTTGCATGTCTATTGTCTTCTTCTTCGACCATCTTTTTTGAAGTCGAAGGAAGTGTATGCTTGTGTTGCTGAGTTTGCGAGCATGTTTGAACAAGCATAACTTAAATAACTTCGATGGAAGTGCTTATGTAACTTTAGCTTTGGACAAGATCTTGTTTTGATACCAATGATCCAAGCCGTGTGAACGTGCACGTTGGGGGAAACAGTCAACTGAATGAGTTGATTTCTGTTATTGCGGCAGCATATAAGAAGAACCAACAAAGTAGGAAACACACTAGGTCAACAAGAAATATAGGCACATACAATATGCAAGAATTCGAACCAATTTATTAACTCTGATCCATGAAAGATGGAGGAATCAAATGATGATTAGAAATATGATATATTACATTAATTACATGCCTATATAGAATGCTGAGATGCTTGGGTGACTACCCTCTACGTTCAATTACAAAGAAGAATTTATAACAGTTCAAAAGTTTAACCGCCGAGGAAGACCTATCAAGGCGAACCTGTTGAGGAGAACTTGTCGAGGTGAATCTATCGAGGTGGACCTGTTGAGGTGAACCTGTCGAGAGGGACTTGTCGAGGCATGCGAAGAAGTTGAAGTGTTGTACTTTTTCGAAGCTTGACAACCTCCCAACTGTTGGTTGGATCAAGAAGATAAAGTCTCTATTGAACAACCTGAAGGTTTCCTCTTATCATATAAGGAGGACTATGTTTTCAAATTGAAGAAGGCACTCAATGGTCTCAAACAAGCCCCAAGGGCATGGTTTTCAAGACTATATAGCTACTTGAAGCAATAAAGATATAAAAGAGGGGACACTAATAGTAATCTCTACATAAAGTTTGAAGATAAGAATATGATCATTGTTATTATTTATGTGGATGATATTATATGTGGAAGCAATCTACAAATGCTAAATGAAAATTTTGCCTCTGAAATGAAGGAGTTTGAAATGTCAATGTTGGGTGAATTAACATTCTTCTTGGGATTACAAGTTTCTCAATCAGGAAAAGATATATTCATCACTCAAACCAAATACATTAAAGGCATGCTTAAGAAGTTTAAGTAGGAAGATTGTAAGCATGTTAGTACTCCTATCGTCACTAGTTGTAAGTTACACAAGGATGATGAGTATTTGGAAGTAGATCATACCATGTATAAATCTATGATAGGAATCCTTCTATATGTGACAGCTACAATACCGGATGTGATGAAACCTATAGGATTGGTTTCCAGATTCCAGTCAGCTCCCAAAGAAACACATGTGACAGCAATGAAAAGAATTCTCAAATATTTGAAAGGTACTATATAGTATGGTTTATGATACCCAAGAGGTCAAGATACCACTTTAAAAGAATTCACTGATGCATATTGGGAAGGAAGTGTTGATGACCGAAAGAGTATCAATGGAGCAGCATTATACTTGGGAGATGCTTAGGTATCATGGCTAAGTAAGAAACAATTCTCCATTACATTGTCTACAAAATAAGATAAATACATTGCTATTGCATCATGTTTCATTAAAGTCATTTGGATGAAACATACATTGGAATAATTACTTGTAAAGTATGACCATCCAATAGTGATAAATTGTGACAATAACAATGCCATAAACATATAAAAAAACCCTGTTATGCACTCCAAGACAAAGTACATCCCTATAAAATATCACTTTTTGAGGGATCAAGTATCACAGAAGGTGGTGAAACTGGAATATGTTGATACAAGGGAACAAATAGCTGATATCTTCACTAAACCACTACCCAAAGAAGCATTTGAACATCTTAGCCAAAAGTTGGGAGTAATCTCCCTACAATAGATATAGAAAAAAATGAATTATGTTAAGGGGGAATATGTCAAAAGGAGACCTTTGTCATTAATGCCAAAGGGGGAGAAAATTGAAGAGTTGTTGCCATCAATTCCAAAGGGGAAGAATGTTTAGTATGGTTTCCATTGATTCCAAAGGAGTTCATTAATGACAAAGGAAATGACATGGCATGTATGATGACGTGACATGTGTGATGAGATTGAAAATTCATATGATAATGTTCTAGTGCTCTCATGAAGTCATTTTTCCAATTTGACACTATTCTATAAAAATACGGCAACTTGTTGAAACTCCGAAAATTGACCAAGTATAGATAAATCAGAGTTCATTAATGACAAAGGAATAATAAAAGAAGTGATGACATAGCATGTGGCATGTGTGATGAGGTTTCAAAGTCATATGATGGTGTTAAAGTCCTCTCATGAAATCATTGTTACAATTTGACACCATTCTGCAAAAGTATGGCAACTTGTTGAAACTCTGAAAATTCGACTAAGTATAAATTCTTCTTAATCTACCTAAGGGGCCTCTGTAAAATACATGACATCTTCTGTATTTGATGAATTAAATGATTATGAGGATATAGACATCTAGATTATTGTCTTGTGCATCTAACCATATGATTTTTTTGTCAAGACAGTCTCTAAAGGTGAAGTTATTAGTCTGCTAAAGGTGCTTTCTGGCATGATTTGCACTGTTTTGGTTCTGGTAAATCTGCCTAAGTGGCCCTAGTACAATGTACGCCATATTTGGTAGGATACTGATAAAAATTATATGAGACCATCAAGTTTTAGATTGTTGATGTGTGCATCTGAAAATTGTCTTAGTTCCCCTAAAAACTTCTTGAAGAAAAAAGGTACAGGTCTGCCAAAATGAGGTTTTAGACTGTTTTGGGAAATTTGTTGAAAATGGACTAAGTATTGAAAAATCAGTTTATGTTTCTCTAGTGAAATGTCTGCTATATTTTGTTTAAAACTGATAAAAATAATATGAGACCATCAGGATGTAGCTTGTAAATGTGTGCATCTAACCATGGTGTTATTTCTTTTAAAAGGTGCTTGAAGATAAAGTTATAGGTTTTCCAAAATAGGGTTTCATGTTGTTTTGCACCAGTTCATGAAAATGCACATTTCCATAATGAAGAGATGCATTGGTGAAAATGTTTTAATGAAGGGACATGATGATGAAAATACAAAACAGATTAAATACATGATAAAATAAGTATTTAAACAGAAGTTCAAAGAGGAAGAAAGTTGTCTCAACAATCCAGATCAATGTAACATCAAGAGAAGACACTGACGAATGAAGTGAAGAATAATTAGTAACAAAATTGAAGAAATATATCAAATTAGGGTGGTAGGGTGGTTCTAGGATAGGCTGCAAGCCTGCAAGGGGGTTGTAGTCTCCTTCCAATAGTGGCTGGAAATCATGGTGTTGTAACATCCTTCTCTGTTGGAGTAGACATAAACCAAGGTGTTGTAGAATCTTTCAGTTGTAGCTAAAAAACTTGGGGATTGGTGTTTCCAGCAAGTTGTAGCTTGCAAAAACAATTGTAAATATAATTGTGTAGTTATAGAAAGTGTTTTTGGTTTTCCCAATTTGGCTTCCACGATAAATGTTGTGTTTTGTGTATCTTGTTGATTTAGTGAGTTAAAAGTGGGTTTAAATTGTTAAAAGTTATCAATGCTGATTCATGCCACCCCCCCCCCCTCTCAGTATTTTCCAATATTCCAACATGTTCTACCACTGATCAGTCCAATCCTTAATGCTAATTCAATATTCGAGAATAAAAATATTCACAAGCCTTCAAATCACAACAATTTGCAGCATAAATAACTAGTTTTACTTTTGCAAGAAGTTAAATCCAATCTACTATTGTAAGGAAAGTTGTTTTGCAATTAAACACTCCGAAACAATATTTTCATTCAATAATATCATACATCACTACCAGTCTGAGAAACAAAGGAGGATAAACATTAATCAAATCAGGTGACAAAATACAGGTGTAACAACAATCATTCTCGAATTCAATGACACACTGCTGGAAAGAAATTCACACACTTCACAGTCGATTGTTCAACAATTATATTCCTAATTAACCAGTTGCTTCAACAACTCAACAGGAAATGTAAATAACAACTCAAAAAACATTGTTGCAGAAACTAAGAAAAAGATGTAAATAGATCAAGAACTAATACACAATAGATCAATAAAATTCTAACAGAGATGCTTCACAAATTAGAAAGAACTAATACACAATAGATTAGGAAAATTAGACCACTTTCATTGATAAAATAAGTCAAGTAAAAAACATCTCCACCTCTGTTACAATTGTTATTTATTCAGTAGTCCCTTCATGGACAACCCAATTCTTTTTCAATGTTAAGGATGAGCAATTGAGATCCTTCAAATTCAGACAACCATGAGGATCGAAGATCCTTAGGCCGTTGAATCAATATCCATAATAGAAACAAATACATCATATTATTACAATGGCAACAAATATTGTTTCAGAGGCACTTGTGGTTTAAAAGATCGAACTAATCCAATTCCTTATAAATATCAATGAGCCACGTAGAAGAATAGGTTGACTTGTCCTACAATGACCTTGAGCTAGTGCCCAAAAGAATTGGAACAACACGCCCATAGCTTTCCTTTCCCATCTGTATCAGCAAGATGAGACACCCAAATCCTTGTGTATCGACAAGATGATACACCTAAATATTCGTGTATCAATAGGTTGTTTTAGCCAAATTTCCCATAGCCTTTAGCTGTATTCATTAATCCATCACATGTTCACTTATTCATGAAACAAAAACCATTAAAAAGATAAATTTAAGCATTAATTTGAAAAAATAAATATGAATTATACCTTCTCACAATCATGCTTTTCCTCAGAGAAAATACCATTTTAGTTGTAATAATAAAGGAAAATAGGGGGAAACGTTCATGAAAAAATTAAGAAAAAAGGGTCATCTTTAGCACCCAACATCTCCCCCCAACTATATAGTTGCATGTCCTCATGCAACAAACTCATGTCAGTCCGAATGTGTATAGGGATCAAATCTTCTTCTATGCAAGTGAGTGAAATTGAAAGAACAATCATGTTTATCTCCCATGTTTTTGTATCCCTGGCAAGAAACCATTTCTTCCCAACACTTTTTCTCTTCCTTTTTTGTCAACCTGTATCTGTCGCTGTATTCTTTCTCAGGAAACCATATGATTTGAACAAGACAATTTTGAAAAACTTTGTAACTCCTTTATGCCACCCTATTGTTGTTAGGTTATATGCCAAACTAGCACATCCAAATGAGTGGTGGGTGGAGATCGTCGATAGGTACCACTATCTAACTCAGAATTGGATGGGGGTTGGTATATATGAACTAGATGGTTATGATTGCATATGTGCCCTTAAAAATCAATCTTAACTCTTTAACATATAGAAATGAGTATGCATTGGATGCAATAATTTGCATAAATTCAATGCTCCAACAATACATATAAATATAAGGGGTCAGTTAAATTTGCTTAAATATTCTTAGCATAAAAAGTATAGACCTTATGCATACATCACTAACCAAACTCCATAACACAATTATCATTATGAATTAACGCCATCACACAACTAACTTTATGGATTATGCTTTCTCTACACAATTATCAATTCAGAATGACAACATTCAGTTATATTCTTAACTAAAATAATTTAAGTTGAAACCATATTGTATCAATTTGCTACATCACCAAATAAACAACATTGCATAACTACTGTTATGAAACACCATAGAAAAGTAATTATTCCAATTGTTCAATAGATCAAATGGCATGTTTCTTCATGTTTACTTTATATGCCAAAAACAATAGTCTACTTGTTCATGTATGCATATACCTCACCAATGGAGTTTAAAATGTATAACCCACAGAATAACATTGAACATAATACACTGTATAGGTGTCCAAAAAATAAAATAATTTTGTTCTTCAATCCTCAAAAAAATGCTTGCTCGAACTACTCTTTAATCAATTTATTTCAATCAATTTGTTCCTTTAATTATTTTTTAATTAATATTCTCTCCACTCTGTGAAGAGGACTAAACCCTTCACTTCGATTTTTTTTAATCAATATTCTCTCCACTCTATTAAGAGTCTTAATCCCATCTCTCTAATACTATGTTAAATTTCAAAAGAAAATGAAAAATTGAAACACAAAACAAAAACTATAGAGTATTTATTACATGCTCTTATACATTAAATTCAAAATATATAGTATTACAATCGTACCTAAATGGATCCAAAACACTACCAAATTATCTAGATTCAATGCACTTATTTTGACTGTTTCAATCTTGGGATTCACAATGACTAACTACTTCTTGAACTGTCAACCAAACAAGTAGTAGGAGTAATCAACATAGTAGGTCCACCATGCCCAATTTTGGGAAGATAAAATTGAATATATTAAGAAGCTTTGTGGGAAGCATTGTCGAGCAAAATATTGGATTAGAGAAATACTAGTTGAAGCAAATAAAGAAGATAAACATAACTAATGGAAGAAAACAAATGTTTGTGTTTTAGTAGAAATCAAGTTTTTATTTTTTAGGTTACTCTTGTGTATTTTTTTAGTAAAGTTTTTTATTTTTTAGGTTACTCTTTGTTTATATATATTTTAGGTCATGAAGAAAAAATACACTCTTAGTTGATTTTGTTTTTTAGCTTCATTTGATGCTTACATAGGTTGGAAATCCCATAACGTCATGACCACATTTGCAATCACTATGAGACCTTGGGTGGTTCACGTACACACAAACATTTATTATTACTCTATTTTTGTTCTAATATTGAAGTAACATATGCATGATTTTATTTGAATATTACATTTTGAAAATTAAGAGCGGTCAACGTTATGTGGATTGAACTTTTGGGATTCTTTTCATAGAGATTGTAGTGAACAACCATTAATGGGAAATATACTACTCGTTCTTTAGCGATCAAGTTTTTGATGGAGGCTCCAAGGTAGGGAGTGGGATATGGGCTAACCAAAATGCCCCATTTTGTTCCACCTGGATTTTCACAAAACCACTTCAATACCCCAGTTGTTGTTATTGTCACATCCCCATCGGCACCAAGCTTGACATCTCGATGTCCATATCAAACTGCAACATGGGTGTTACGTAAGGAAAATTCAATGCCTTCATCAACCTCCCCATCTCGAGTGCATTCAATAATTTTCTGAGTTTAGGTTCAAAATTTAATGCCCTCATCCTCTGTGCGCACTTTCAGGTATAATACAGAATTTAGGCTTTTGGAGTATCAAAGAGAGGAGTCCATTTTTACATTGTCGATCTTATGTAGCATCTTTTCGAACCATTGATCTGATATCAAAGTTGCAGGATGCGGATCACGGAAGGTGGGATTTCTACTTTCACGTAGCTTAATTTGATCTTTCGAGTTCTACCTTTCTGCTCCCTTCCGATGCGTTGATCTTCTGTGGAAGAATTCCAAACCTTCGATCCTGTGGGTTGCTGAATGCAAATTGCGGAATGCGGATTGCAAAAAGCCGGTTCACCAACCTTTTTTACCGAAATTTCACCATTTTTTGCCTTCCGCCTTTCTGATTCTGCCAAGTAGTAGAAAGCGGAACACGGATTTTCCAAGTTTCTTAACCAAAATTTCTCCTTTTTCTCCTTCTGCCTTTCCAATTCCACCCTTTCTGGACTGTTGATATCTATGCGGCTTTGTCCCTAGCCGTCGATCCGAGATCGAAATGTGGATTTTTCATATCAGGCTTGTATCCAAGGTTTTGCTTAAGGATTTTTTACCATTTTGAAATTCATGCTTAGGAATAAGCCTCCTAAGCAACTTCAAACCCTTTTCTGCATACCTCTAGGTCATAAGATATGAAATTTTTCTCCCTTACCCCTCATTTTTTACCGGCTTACTCTTTTGTAGGGGAATTACTGTGAATGTATTTGTAAAAACCCTCAAATTTTAGCAAAAGTGCTAACAAAGGCTCCAAATTGGGGATTCTATCCTCCCTGTGAGGTAGCAAAGAACCCCGTAGACCAAGTGTCTACTCCATTTAGGCCCTCTGTTCTCAAAAAACCCCAGCAAACTACACCATTATGCTTTATCTTCAATCCCCATCATCTCAAAATTTGTTCTAGTTCCTGTAGCTTCAAGTTCGCACAAAAAAAAACAAAACCAAATGGCAGCTTCCCCTGGAGAACTTACTGCCTTCACCTCGGGATTTAAGTCTGTCCGAGAGCCATACGCACATACAAAATTAAGACTAAATGGTATATACAATGACATGGGAAATTGAACTTACTTTACAGAAAGTAGTGCTTGAGGAGCCTTCCATTTACAGGAGCTCCAGATACCATACCACCCTCCATTTCCTCTAGTATGTAGACATTCTTCCCTCTAAAAGATGAAATTTTGTAAGGTCCCTTCCATAGGTGATCAAACTTTCCATGCTTTCTTTTATCTTCATGGGGAGCATCGCATAGCAAAACTACATCCCCCATTTGAAATTTTCATTTTATCTTGAAATTTCTGAGTTCTATCAAAAAATTGTTCTCTTTGTTGCTGCAGTTCAACCAGTTGATACATTCTCCTCTGAGTTGGATGGGTTTTATTTTCTTCTTCCTAAAACAATCTCATCACTGGAAAAATCAAGGAACTAGGAAAGATTACCTCAGAACCATAAACCAACTGGAATGGTAAAGTGCCAGTGGATTTCTTTACACTAATTCTATCAGCCCACAAAGAATGAATCAATTTTGTGTGCCATGCCTTCTTGTTACATTGCAGTAGCTTTTTGATGATACTCGTTAGGCTCTTATTTGAATATTCCTCCAACCCATTTCCATGTGGATAATAGGTTGTGGAATGCCCCAACTGTATGTGATATTTGAAACAGAATTCAACCATCTTCTTTGATTTGAATGTAGCAGCATCATTAGTGATCATCTTCTTGGGAACCCCAAACCTTAACAGGATGTGCTAATTCAAAAACTGCATAATTACTGTCTCGGTGGCCTTCCTAGTTGGGATGGCTTCAATCCATTTAGTGAAATAATTAGTGGCAATGAGAATCCACTTGTGCTTCCCTGATGAAGATGGGTTTATTTCTCCAATGAAATACAGTCCATTATTGTAAAGGGGCTTCAACATGTATGGGCTTCAGAGGCAATGATAAAAGCTTCATTCTTCCTTCAAAGTTCTAACAGTTATGGCAGACAGCTACTTCCTTGTGGGTGTCACAAAAGATAGTAGGCCAATAAAATCCTGCCCTCATGATCGTATTCACAGTGGTTTTCCAGTAATGATGACCTTCACACTCCCCTGCATGAAATTATTCAATGAGCTTCTTTCCCTCCTGTTCATTTACACAGTTCAGTAGGATTCCTCCTAGCGCTTTCCAATACAGCTTCCCATTTAAGATGCAGAATCTTGTTACTTTTGTTAGTTTTTCAACATTAAGCTAGCATTATGTTGGGATCTTTACTGAGAGAATAACAAGTACAACAATCAAACACAAGAGACAATGAACACAATGTTTTTGATCGGGGAAACCATAAATGGATAAAACCCCGCAACTTCCTCAGAGATAGAATCAACACAAGATGTAAAACCCCAAAACAGTAAGATGCACTCCCGACAGCAGTAGTCTTCTTCTTGTCTAGTCCCAGTGTATTTCCTTCCTCACTAATGCGCTACACTTGAGTGAGTGAATGATGTATGTGATAAATAGAGAGGCTCACTCTTTATTTATATTATTCCGTTCACTTGAAGTGCACTCAATCATGTCGGCCTCACTTAACAATTACTTACTAGAGCCGACATCTCTAGGAGTGTCTAATAACCCTAGAGCCCCGAAACTGTGGGGACTTTAACAATGACTTGACATGACTTGTTTACATTATTTATCCTCCTGATCGGAACATCGGGGCATGACAACATGACTCAAATACATAATAGAAACATCCCAGAATAAACATCGGGTTACAATACATGAGATACATAGATGAATACATTCCGAAGTTACAAATACATCAACACTCCCTCTTAACTAGGAAGGTATTCTTTCGACACAATTTTCAGCACTGGTCTTCTTCTCTGTATCAACTGGATCATCTTCATCTTCAAGTCATATTCATTATCGGATCTGGATCATCATAGAACATCATCACTGGATCTGGATCATCATCACTAGATCTAGATCTGGATCATCACTCGATCTGGATCATCTCTCGATCTGGATCTAGATCTGGATCATCTCTCGATCTAGATCATCACTGCTGAATCTGGATCATCACTCGATATGGATCTCTCAGAGTCATCATAACTGGATCTGGATCATAGCTCGATCTGGATCATCACTGGTCATCATCATGTGTACTATCTCATCATAGGAAGTTCTACAGAGCTAGCCTTCTTTCATGCTGGTTGTAGGCCTAGCCAATAGGTAGGTCTTCGCCCAGCACTTATATCTGACCTACTCGTCATAAAGGCATGCCCAGTACTCACATCTGATCATGTAGTAAACTACAATCACATTAGAAAGGCCCCGCACTCACATGTATCATGGAAGGAACTGAATCCTCTCACCAAGATAGAATGGCCTTCCCTTACATCGGCCAAGGAAAGAACTTAATCCTCTCACCATGACGGAATGGCCCGCACTTACATCGGCCATGAAAGGAACTTAATCCTCTCACCATGACGGAATGGCATGCACTCACATCTGACCTGGAAGGAACCAAATCCTCCACCCTCGCCAGAAAGGCCCCCAGTCCTAGACTGAGCTACCTGGTAACTGACCAGGTGCCTCCACTCTCTCAGAGAGTGGCAATTGCCCTTACATCTGTCCTACTCGACAAAATGGCCAACACTCACATCTGACATGGGAGGAACCTAATCCTTTAGCCATGATAGAATGGTTCATCCCTTACATCTGACCTGCTCGTCAGAATGGCTATGCATCTCAACACTCATATCTGACATGGAAGGAACTGAATCCTCTCACCATGACAGAATGGCTCATCCCTTACATCTGACCTACTCGTCAGAATGGCTATGGATCTCTAGCACTCATATCTAACATGGAAGGAACTGAATCCTCTCACCATGACAGAATGGCTCAGCCCTTACATATGACCTGTGTCAAAATGGATTTGGGACTCATCACTTTCCCTTGGCGGAAACCTTGATCTGGAGAACACCAAGCTTCTCCCTGAAGTACTCAAACTTCACTCTGGCTAATGGCTTCGTCAACACATCAGCTATCTGATCCTTCGTCGCAACATACTGGAGCTTCACTGCTCCTCTCTGCACCATATCCCTGATATAGTGATACTTGATCTCGATATGCTTCGACTTGTCATGGAACACTGGATTCTCTGACAACTTCACGCAACTCTAGTTGTCACAATGTATACAAGTAGCATCCAACTGGAGATCAAATATATCAGATAGTAGCTTCCGCAGCCATACTGCCTCAAAACTAGCTGAACAAGCTGCGACATACTCCGCTTCAGCTGTACTCAGTGCCACACATGATTGCTTCCTACTAAACCAAGAGATCACACCTGATCCCATAATGAAGCAACATCCTGAAGTACTTTTCCTGTCGATGGCACTGCCTGCCCAATCTGAATCAACATAACCCTCTAGGTTAATCTTTTGATTCGCATCGTACTTGAGCCCATAATCAACTGTACCCTTCAGGTACCTCAGAATATGCTTTGCAGCTGTCAAGTGAAAACTTCTCGGATATTTCAAGTACTAGCTCAAGGTGTTCACAGCAAAGCAAATGTCTGGTCTTGTGTTCGTCAGGTACATCAATGACCCAATCATCTGACAATACATCGTAGCATCAACCGACTCTGATGAGGCATCACTCAATAGCTTCAAGTTCAATGCCATAGGTGTGGCCATAGTTTTGCAGTCCATCATCCCAAACCTCTTCAGGATCTCTACTGCATACTTCCCTTGTCCAAGGAAGATTCCATCTGTACTTTGCCACACCTCCATACCTAGAAAGTAATGCATCATCCCCAAGTCCTTCATTTCAAACTCAGCAACAAGCTTTCTCTTCATATCAGCAATCAACCCATCTGTACCTGTCACAAATAGATCATCTACATACAATAGGAGCATCACTGGGTTTCCACCTTCAACCTTGTAGTAAAGGTTGGAGTCTGCTTTACTCTTGGTAAAGCCCAAACTGGATAGAAAGCTGTCAATTCTGCCGTACCAGGTCCTGGGTGCCTGTTTCAAATCGTACAGGGATTTCTTCAATTTGCATACATGAGACTTCCTATCATGTGTCTCAAAACCGAGTGGTTTTTCTACATACACTTCCTCTTCTACTACACCATTCAAGAAGGCAGTCTTGACATCCATCTGGTGTATCTTCCATCTCATTACTGCAACCAAAGCAAGTACTGATCTGATGGAAGTGTATCTGGCTACAGGTGAAAAGGTCTCTTCATAGTCTATTCCCTCTTTCTGAGAGAAACCTCGATCTACAAATCTTGCCTTATACTTTTCAATGCTACCATCTGCAGCATGCTTGATCTTGTAGATCCATTTGGAAGTTACAACTGACTTCCCGTCTGGTCTTGGGACATCATCCCAAACATCATTCTTCATAATTGATTGATATTCTTCGATCATAGCATCCTTCCATTCTTTCTGTTCTGCCGCTTCTTCATAACTAGAAGGTTCTTTATCAATGAAATCACATAGTAAAGCTACATACCCGGAATTAGATCTGGTCCTCTTCATTTCTCTGTCATTCTCTTCTGGAGCCCCATATCTTTCCGCACCTTGGATAAGTTCACGTACCCAAGCAGGTTTCCTCTTATGAGGATTCTTCTCCAAAGGTGGATCTACAGGTCTTTGTGGTTCCTCGAACTCTCGATCTTCTTCTTGAGCTTCTTCGTTCATGATTGTATCATGAATTCTGGGTACTTCTGCTTCTGTTTCTTCAGGTTCTTCAGCAGGTCTCTTTCTGGATTTGTTGTAAGCTGTGCCTTCATCAAATGTCACATCCCTGCTGATATCAATCTTCTTGTATCCTGGGAAATAGATTCTATAAGCCTTCGAGCTTTCAGAGTATCCTACAAATATGCCCTTCTTTCCTGAAGGATCTAATTTAGTCCTCTTCTCTTTTGGAATGTGGATGTACACAGGACAACCAAATATTCTGAGATGGCTGACTTCTGGTTTTTTGCCGGAGAAGACTTCTTCAGGAGTCTTGTTCTCAAGTACTCTATGTGGAGTACGGTTTTGTACATACACCGCTGTTCTAGCAGCTTCAGCCCAAATATGCATAGGTAAATCTTGATCATGAAGCATCGCTCTTGCAGCTTACATGATGGTTCTATTCTTCCGTTCCGCAATCCCATTCTGTTGTGGATTATAAGGAGTGGATAACTCCCTCTTAATCCCTGATTCTTTGCATAGCTCTTTGAATTCATTTGAAGTGAATTCTCCACCATTATCTGATCGAATGGTCTTGATCTTCTTTTCAGTATGGTTTTCGATCAAGGCTTTGAATTCTTTAAACTTGCTGAATACTTCATCTTTGTTCTTCATAAAGTAAACCCATGTCTACCTAGAAAAGTCATCAATAAAAGAAACATAATATGCATACCCACTTAGAGAGTTTGATGACATAGGACCGCATACATCGGAGTGGATGATTTCCAAGATTCCTTTCGCTTTGCTTTCATTGCTTGGAAATGTCTTCTTTGTATTCTTTCCTTTCGCACATCCTTTGTAGACCCCATCATGTTTTTCTTGAATTTCTGGAAGACCTTCGACAACTTTGCTTGCAATAGGTAGTGCTTTGTAATGCACATGTGCAAGTATTCTATGCCAAAGTTCACTTGGCTCTACTGTGTCATGGACCAAGGCTTGTTCTGGATGGCCCTTCAATTTGTGTAATCCTCCTTCTTGTTCTCCAATTACTACCGCATCATCGATAGCATTTCCTTTTGGCCACATGATGACTTGACCATCTATGAATGCAACCCGCATTCCTTTTGCATCCAATGCTGAAATGGAGAGAAGGTTCTTCTTGAGTCCTGGCACAAACAATACTTCTTTCATTGTTAGAGACTTACCAGAGTCTAGCTTATATGAAGATTCCCCACTACCTTTTATTGGATATTGGTAGCCATCTCCTAGTTTCACCTTGTGAGGTGATTCATGTTCTGACAGTCTTACAAAGGATTCCTTGAATCCCGTCATGTGTTTGGAAGCCCCACTGTCTATAAGCAAATCATCACTACCATGAGTAATGTTACCTGTGAGGGCTGATATCAGAACATATTCATCCTCGCTTGAAGAATCTTCACTTTCATATCTGGATCTCCTTCTGGATGGTTCATCATCCTCTGCAGCATGAGCATGATGTCTTCTTTTGCTCCTCTTCTTTACTATCTTCTGTTTGTTAGGAAAATTCCTTGCATAGTGTCCTGCTTCATCACAAGTATAGCATATGATCTTAGATACATCTCTTCTAGAATTATCTCTGTGAGAGTGCTTACCTTTGGAGCCATGAGGCCTTATTTTGCTTGACTTGGAGTGAGACTTGGAGTGTACTGTAAGAACTTGGTCTTCACTTCCCATCTTCTCTTCTCGAGCTGCTATCCGAGCTTCTTCTTGAGAGAAGTCTTCCCATAGTCTGCTGAACTTGACTAACTTCTTTCTAGCACAGATTCCTTGGATGAAAGCATCCCATGACCTAGGAAGGCCATTCAAAGTAGTCATCACAATCTCTACATTTTCCACTTCTTCATCAATAGCTTCTAATTGTTCCTTGATCTGAGAAACCCTTGTGAAGTAAGACTGGATAGTTTCTGCATTATGAATCTTCACATTCTTCAGTTGGTTCCTCATGGTCATCTTCCAATTGATGTTCTTTCCTTCAAACAATTTGGTTAGGGCATCAAACATAGCTTTAGGTGTCTTGAGAGAGGACACCTGTGGGATAAGGTGATCCTTAATAGAATCAGCAATGATCATCTTTGCCATAACCATCTTCTTCTTATGTAAGGCCTTTGCCTCATCTCCTTCTGGAACTGGAACCTCCTCATGAATGTAGGAGTCTAATTCATTCTCTTCTAGGACCAAGGAGATCCTATACTTCCAAGCTCGAAAGTTTTCAGCTCCCTCAAGCTTTTCATCAAGCTTGGTATGATGAGACATCTTTAAATGAGAACCTCAAATGGAAATACAAAAGATTTTAGATCTTACCAGGTTCAAGATGTCGGATCTGAAACTTGAGCTGAAATCCTGTAGAGCTGGTTCAGGAGCAAATTAGGGTTTTGCTTTTCCGGAGTTCTGTCCACCCAAATGCCTTGAAATTTGTCCCTAACTTCGATTTCGGGGAGGAGATCAATCCAGGACTGGGCTCACTGAAAAATTCATCTTCTGTGAAAAGCCCTAATTTCCGACCGTAGTGACAGGTCCAAAATTGAAAAACCTCAGAATTGGATTCAGCTTCGACAGAAAGATGTGCCCTAAGGAGGAGAGTTGTTCCACCTTACTTTTGCTGAAAATATGTGGAGGAAGATCCACAAACTAGGAAGCCCTAGTTCCTGTAGCTGCACAGTGTCTTCTTCTCAGGTTAGCTCTGATTCCATGTTAGTTTTTCAACATTAAGCTAGCATTATGTTAGGATATTTACTGAGAGAATAACAAGTACAGCAATCAAACACAATGTTTTTGATCGGGGGAACCATAAATGGAGAAAACCCCGCAACTTCCTCAGAGATAGAATCAACACAAGATGTAAAACCCCAGAACAGTAAGATGCACTCCCGACAGCAGTAGTCTTCTTCTTGTCTAGTCCCAGTGTATTTCCTTCCTCACTAATGCGCTACACTTGAGTGAGTGAATGATGTGTGTGATAAATAGAGAGGCTCACTCTCTATTTTGTTTCTTTCGTTCACTTGAAGTGCACTCAATCATGCCGGCCTCACTTAACAATTACTTACTAGAGCCGACATCTCTAGGAATGTCTAATAACCCTAGTGCCCCGAAACTGTGGGGACTTTAACAATGAATTTACATGACTTGTTTACATTATTGATCCTCCCATTCGAAACATCGGGGCATGACAACATGACTCAAATACATAATAGAAACATCCTGGAATAAACATCGGGTTACAATACATGAGATACATAGATGAATACATTCCAAAGTTACAAATACATCAACAGCTTTATGTTTGAGGAACCTAGCCCTTGTTCTATCCATATTCTGTGGAGCTTGTAGATGCTACAACACAAAGATGATGTCAGTATACCATGGGTATGACAGGAAGTGTTCAACCACTTGTGGCTCTGGTTGTTCCTTAGGGTTTTTCCCTTCCGCTGACAATTCAACAATCATGTGCAAGCTGAGAGTATCATATTTAGACTATGCCATGAGTTTGGCTAGTCCTTGGCCTTTAATCAGCCTCGTGGGTTTAATATCCAAGGAATATTCAAATAGGATTGCTATCCATTTTCCCCTTCTACCCTTCGAGTCTGTTTGGTTTAGAATATCTTTTATTGCACTGGTGGGGACATGAGCAATAATATGAGAATGCAGGATGTACACTCGGAATTCCTTCAAGAGTGTAATTTATTCAAGGCCTGCACCAGAGCATAAGCTTGCTTATCCAGGATGTTGTATTTCAGTGGATCATTTCTCAATGTTTTGTTGTAGAAAGAAATGGGATACTCATTTCCTTTATGATTCTTTTGTAGAAATACCCTTGCCACTTTATGCTCTGAATTGAATGAGAATACGAGGAAATATTTGGAGAAGTCAGGGCTTACCAATATAGGTGCTTCCAAAATAGCCTTCTTTATGTCCTCAAAGGACTGCTTTGCTTCAGGTATCCACTTGATCTCTTTGTCCTTTCCCAACATGTTAGTTGTACACCTTACTATCTCAACAAAGGAAGCAATAAACCTCCTCATGAAATTCACCTTTCCTAGAAAGGAATGAACCTCAACCTTATTCCGAGGGAGTTCAATTTTATGTATTGCCTCAACTCTCTTTGGGTCTATTTTGATGCCTTCCTAAGAAATTATGTGCCCAATCAACATCCCTTCCTTCATATAAAAGTATGACTTCTTTGGATTCAGAGAGATGTCGAAATTTCTGCACTGTCTAAACATTCTCAGCAGGTGTGCAACTTGTTCCTCATCAGACTTTGAAAAGACAGTGATGTCATCCAAATAGATGACTAAAATATTGTCCTTTTCGTCAACAAAATCTATGTCCATGTCCCACTGGAAGGTTGCCCCTGCATTCATGGGTCCGAATGGGATTTTTGCATATATATAAAAGTGCCCTGAGGCGTGGTGAAAGTTGTCTTCTCTTGGTATTCTGGCTGCACCATGATCTGATAATAGCCTAAGAAGCCGTCCAAGGTGGATATCCTCTAGGAGCCCACTAACCTCTGCAAAAAGTGATCCATCTTAGGAAGAGTATAATGATCCTTCAAAGAAACTCTCTTCAGATTTTTGAATTCAATGCATATCCTTAACTCTCCATTCTTCTTCCTCACTGGGACCAAATTGGCCATCCACCTTGAAAATCTAAGGGCCACAATGATTTTTTCCTCAAATAGTTTCTTTATTTGTTTTTCCACTAGGTGCAGCAACTTGGGGTTCATTCTCCTTAGCTTTTGTTTGAAAGGAATCTCATCCTTTTTTTATTGGTATAGTGTGTTGGATGATACCGGTGTCATAAGCCTTGAGATCACTATAGCTCCAAGCAAAAACATCTGAGTATTATTTCATCAGTGAGATATATTTATGCTTGGCCTCAGGTGAGATTGCTCTTGAGATGTTGATGACTTTTGGATGATGTTCTGTCCCAATATTAACATCTTCCATATCCTCACAACTCGGGACAAGCTGAGGTTCCTTGACAACGTCGTTTGGGTCAAAGAGATTTTCCAAAGGAACTAAACCCTTGGGGTTAGAGTTGTTGAAATATTGTAACTTCGAAGAGTATTCTATATGTATTTTTTGTGGTCCTCGATGTTCCTACCGGGAGAATCACTTGTATTTATTTATACCCCGATATTTCTAATCAGAAGAACTAATATGAGTCATGAGGAAGTCCCCTCAAATTGTAAATTAGGTCATTAGTACCCCAGTTGTGGTTACTCGATCCTACAAGATTAAATTAGGATTACTCAAGCCTACATAACTGAATTAATTATTAAGTGAACGAAAGAATATAAATAGAGGTGTGGCACTCCTAATTTGGAACACATTCACTTATGTAGTGCATTAGAGAAAGAGAGAGTAGTTGGAGAAGGAGGAGGATCAGTCTTTTGGTTTTACCTTTTATCTTTTTGGGGCATCTATATTGAGGAAGCTTTTGCTGGGTTTTTCCCTTTAGGGTTTTCCCAGGATAAATCTGTGTTGTTCTTGTGATACTATTTCTTTCAATGATCCTGTTTATATGAATTTTGAAATTAAATACGGATAATCTAGCTTAGCATATGGAATTTTAACATGGTATCAGAGCTAGCCTGAATAAGACAGCTTTCACAAGGTGAAAAAGCCCTCTCTCTCCCCGGAAGAAATTAGGGTTTTGGGAAAAAAAATTATTTTCGGAAAAATGTTTGCATAGAAAGTTGCTCCCTTCCAGAGCGCATCTATTGAGCCTGGAATCGAGGTTTTTGGGTGACTGAGTATCCGGGAAAGTCAAACCCTATTTTGACATATGCACTAGAAAAATGTTGAACCAGAAAAGTAGCTGGAAGCTGCAGAAGTTGAATCTTGCAAGTCTGATTTCGAAGGTGAAGACTTGAGATCTCCAGAAACCAAGCACACCAGTCAACTCGGCCAAGTCAAGCGCATCTCCTAGTAAGTTTAGTTTCTCATTCTGCAAAATTTCAATTTTTTGTGATTTTCTGACAAGATGGCCCCAAGCACTAAGCTTGAGGACAAGCTAGAAGGAATAGAGAATTTTCAAGCATGGAAATACAGGATTGATCTCATTCTCCAAGAGAATTATATTGATAGTTATATCAGTTATATCAAGGAGGAAGTTGCAGAACCTGAAGAATTTGAAGCTAAGGAGAAGCATAAGAAGGATATGATTAGGGCACAAAGGATTATTGTTGACTCCATTAAGGATCTGTTGATCCCTCAAGTGTCATCCAAGAAGACTCCAAAATAAATATATGATGCCCTATCCAGAACGTATGAGGGTAGAAACATCAACAGAAAGATGAATCTAAGAGCTCAACTAAAGAGCACCAAGATGAGTCATGGAGAATCCATCCAGGACTACTTCAAAAGGGTTTCTCATATCAAAGAACAACTAGAAGCCATTGGAGACAAACTTGATGAATATGAGATGGTTATCACTGCTCTCAATGGTCTCATTAGACCCTGGGAGTCATTCATCCAAATGATTTGTGCCAGGAAGGAAAGCATGAAGTTTTATGTGGTATGGGAAGACTGCATTCGAGAGGAGACTAGAGTGGAAAATAGAGAAGCCTTACTAAAGGAGGATGATCAAGTCCTAGCCACTCATACCAAGAGAAGAAGAAGCCAACCTAAATTCAAGAAGGGAAACAAGAGGGAGTATCAACCTCCCAGGAAGTTCTAGAAGACAAGAGAAAGTCTCCCCAACAGGGACTACTCTGGCTTTCAATGTTTTAACTGTGATAAGATAGGACACATTGCAATAAATTGTCCTATGAAGAGACAAGAATATAAGAAGAGGATCAACAACAACAAAAGACATCATGCTCATCTAGATGAAGATGAGGACGAAGAAGAAGAAGAGGAAGGACCTCCAAGCAAGCAAGCAAGAGAAGAAGATGCAGAATAATATGTATTATTCTCAGCACTCTCCGGATCTATTACACCTAGAGAAGATACTTGGCTTATTGATAGTGGTGCTTCAAAGCACATGAAGGGACAAAGGAAGACTCTATCAAGATTTGAAGAAAAGAACTCTCCTCAGAAAGTATCCCTAGGATATGACTATCAATATCCGATCAAAGGAGTTGGTGAAGTAAGCTACAAGCTTGATTCATGAAATCCCCTGAAGATGAAAGAAGTGCTGTATGTACCAAGTCTGAAAAAGAATTTACTTTCTATATTAGCTTTAGATAAGAAAGGATTCAAAGTTGCATTCATAAATGGCCAAGTACTCATGTGGCCCAAAGGAAAGAATATTGAAGATGCAGTTATCATTGGTGAAGAAGAAGGAGGCCTATATAAACTCAAGGGGCACTCAGAAACAACCCTTGTTCATGAGTCCACAGATCCTAGTGAACTATGGCATAGAATGCTTTCCCACATTAATTACAAGGAACTAGCTCATGTGAACAAAGTAGTGACGGGATTACTAGACATGAAGATCAAGCATGAAGGCATTTGCAAAGGATGTGCAAAAGGAAAGAATATCAAGAATCCATTTCCAAAGAGTGAAACAAAAACAAGGTACGTTAGAATTGATTCATTTATATGTGTGTGGTCCAATGTCCTCCACATCTTTAAGTGGTTTTGAATATTACATTACATTTATTGATGATTATTCAAGAAAGACATGGATATATTTCTTGAAAGCAAAGAGAGAAGTGTTTGTGAAGTTCAAGGAATTCAAAGCCTTGATAGAGAATCTCTCAGACAAAAGGATCAATACACTCTAATCAGACAATGGCGAAGAATACACTTCAAAAGAGTTTGAAGCCTTTTGCAAAGATGCTGGAATCAAGAGGGAACTAACTACTCCCTACAATCCTCAACAAAATGGCATTGCATAAAGAAAGAATAGGACTATCATGGAAGCAGTGAAGACAATGATATATGATCAAGATCTTCCAATGCATTTATGGGTAGAAGCAGCCAGAACTGTTGTATATGTACATAATAAAATATCTCACAGTGCTCTTGGATTCAAGACTCCAGAAGAGCTATTCACGGGAAAGAAGCCTGAGGTAAGTCACCTCAAAATATTTGGTTGTCCAATTTACATTCATATACCAAAAGAGAAAAGAAAAAAGTTGGATCCTTCCAGAAAGAAGGGGATATTTGTTGGATACTGTGAAGTATCCAAGGCATTCGGAATTTACATTCCTGGATTCCATCACATGGAAATCAGTCGAGATGTGACATTCGATGAAGAAGCAGCCCTCAAGAGATCCAGGAAGTGCCAACATGAAGAAGTGTATGAGGAAGAGGCACCTTCCAGAAATGAAGAAACTACATGTCTCCCTGAATATGAAACTCCTGAAGGGCATGACATGACAGAACCACAAGAACCTCCTACGATGGAAATGTCACGAAAGAGAAATCCTTCTTGGGAAAGAGAGATTATACAAGAAGCAGAAATATATGGAGCTCCTAAAGGCTCCACAAGAGTAAGTAAGAGGCCCAATACATTTTCCAACTATGTAGCCTTGATGTGTGATCTTGTAGATCAAGAACCTACAAACTACAAAGAAGCGGCACAGAAGAAAGAATGGGTGGAAGCAATGACTGAAGAATACCAGTCAATAATGAGGAATGATGTATGGGATATAGTTCCCAAACCAGAAGGAAAAAGTGTAGTATCCTCCAAATGGATCTACAAGATAAAACATGCAGTTGACGGAAGTATTGAGAAGTATAAAGCAATATTTGTGGCTAGAGGTTTCTCTCAGAAAGAGGGAATTGATTATGAAGAGACTTTTGCACCTGTAGCACGGTATACTTTAATTAGAGCTATCATGGCACTTGCATCCATGATGAAGTGGGACTTACACCAGATGGATGTGAAGACAATCTTCTTGAATGGTGTGATTGAAGAAGAAGTATACATAGAACAACCATAAGGATTTGAAGTTGAAGACAGACGTACTCATGTATGCAAGTTGAAGAAGGCCCTGTATGGCCTGAAGCAAGATCCCCGAGCTTGGTATGGAAGGATAGATAGTTTCCTGACAAGCATGGGCTTTGCCAAGAGTAAAGCCGATCCTAACCTTTACCTCAAGGTTATAGAAGATGAACCTGTCATACTTTTATTATATGTGGATGATTTATTTCTGATAGGGAATGAGAAACAGATTGTGGAAAGAAAGAAGAAACTCAACGAAGAATTTGAGATGAAAGACCTTAGGTTAATGCATTACTTCCTAGGTCTGGAAGTATGGCAAAGTTCAGAAGGAATATTTCTCAACCAGGGAAAGTATGTTGTAGATATATTGAAAAGATTCAATATGTTGGAATGCAAAGCCATGGACACACCCATGGATTCCAACCTGAAGTTGTTAGTTGATGACTCATCAGAGTGAGTAGATGTGACTCAATACAGACAAATTATTGGTTCATTGATGTACTTAACAAATACCAAACTAGACCCTTTTTTTGCTGTGAAAACCTTGAATCAATATCTAGTTCAACCTAGACGTGTTCACCTAATAGCTGCAAAACATGTGATGAGATATCTGAAAGGGACTATAGACTTTGTTCTATACTATGATGGAAGCCATGAGTACAAACTGTATGGATATACAGATGCAGATTGGGATGGAAGTGTATCAGACAAGAAAAGCACATCAGGTGGATGTTATAGTCTAGGATCTGCTATGATTTCATAGTTTAGCAGGAAATAGTCTAGTGTTGCTCTTAGAACGGCTGAAGCAGAATATATAGCAGCTTGCTCTGCTAGTTGTGAAGCCATATGGCTTCAGAAGCTGATGTTAGGATTATTCAACCTGGAATTGGATACTATCGTGATTGTATGTGATAACCAAAGTTGTATAAAGATGACAAAGAACCCAGTGTTCGACAATAGATCAAAGCACATAGAAATCTGGTATTTCTACATTCGAGATATGATGCAGAAGGGAGCCATAAACCTCCAGTATGTAAGTACTGATGAACAAGTTTTTGATGTATTGACGAAGCCTCTGTCTTGGGTAAAGTTCGAACACTTTCGAAACAAGCTTGGTGTTGTTTAGAAAGACCTTCCTCAAAAGCGGGAGTAGTGATGTTGCAGTGGGATTGTATCATCCCTGGACACTTGTCCTAAAGTGATCCGGTGACTTCGGTCCTCGAGAATGAAGAGGGATTGTATCATCCCGGGACAGCTGTCCATAATAGATCCGGTGACTTTAGTCCTTGAGAATGTGGTGGGATTGTATCATCCTTGAACTTCGATTCAGAACAGATCCAGTGACTTTGGTACTCGAGAACATAGTAGGATTGTATCATCCTTGAACTTTTTTTCAGAATGGATCTAATGACTTCGGTACTCGAGAACGTAGTAGGATTGTATCATCCTTGAACTTTTGTTCAGAACGGATCCGATGACTTCGGTACTTGAGAACATAGTAGGCTTGTATCATCCTTGAACGTTTGTTCATAATGGATTCGATGACTTCAGTACTCGAGAACGTAGTAGGATTGTGTCATCCTTGAACTTTTGTTCAGAATGGATTCAGTGACTTCAGTACTCGAGAACGTGGTAGGATTGCATCTTCCTTGGACTTAGTCCTAAAGTTATAGGGACTAATTATCCCGTAATCAATCCGGTGACTTCGGTTCTCGAGAATGTGGTAGGATTTCATCATCCTTGGACTTAGTCCTAAAGTGATAGGGACTGATTATCCCGTAATTAATCCGGTGACTTTGGTTATCGAGAATGTGGTCGGATTGCATCATCCCTAGACTTTAAGTCCAAAAGTGATCCGAAGACTTTTGTCTTCATACTTTTGGATTGCAGGTTGTTGCTAATGATGATGATGTTCCTGATCGAAAGATCAAAGTGTGATGATGATGATGTTACTCATCGAAATATTAGATTGTGATGATGATGATGTTACTGATCGAAATATCAGAGTATGATGATGATGATGATGATGATCGAAAGTTCAGAATATGATGATGATGATGATGCTGATCAAAAGATCAGAATATGATGATGATGATGTTACTGATCGAAAGATCAGAGTATGACGATGATGCTGATTTAAATTTCAGAATATGGTGATGATGATGATGCTGATCGAAAGATCAAAATATGATGATGATGATGGTGCTGATCGAAAGATCAAAATATGATGATGATGATGTTATTGATCGAAAGGTCAAAGTGCTGACGATGATGTTGTTGATCGAAAGGTCAAAGTGTTGATAATGATGTTGCTGATCGAAAGGTCAAAAGTACTGATGATGATGTTGTCGGTTAAAGTGTTGCTGCTGTTGAAGATTGAAGATGAAGACTATATAATATTGAAAAGCTTCCAATGATTTATAGATGTGTCACCCTGATGATGTTGATGATGTCCTCTCTCTCCTACTATTGTTTTTGTTGTAGAATACCCTTCTCATTAAGGGGGAGTGTTGAAATATTGTAAGTTCAAAGAATATTTTGTATGTATTTTTTGTGGTCCCCAATGTTCCTTCCGAGAGAATCACTTGTATTTCTTTATACCCTGATGTTTCTAATCGAGAGAACTAATAAGAGTCATGAGGAAGTCCGCTCAAATTGTAAGTCGGGTCATTAGTACTCCACTTGTGGCTACTCGAGCCTGCATAACTGAATTAATTATTAAGTGAATGAAAGAATATAAATAGAGGTGTGGCGCTCCTCATTTGGAACACACACTCACTTGTGTAGCGCATTAGAGAAAGAGAGAGAAGTTGATGGAGAAGGAGGAGGATCGGTCTTTTGGTTTTACCATTTATCTTTTTGGGGCATCTATATTGAGGAAGCTTTTGCTGGGTTTTTCCCTTTAGGGTTTTCCCAAGATAAATCTGTGTTGTTCTTGTGATACTGTTTCTTTCAGTGATCCTGTTTATATGCTTTTTGAAATTAAACACTGATGATCTAGCTTAGCATATGGAATTTTAACAAGAGTTACCTTTGAGCTGCAGGATCTATCCACATAGATTGTTTAGATATTTTCGCTGCCCGTTAGTCTTCTACAACTCGGGCACCACGACTTCTTCAATTTTGCGGCCCTCACCACACTCAACAGGGACAATGATATCATCACATGGCATTTCTATGGGAGCATCATTGTGACTTTGAGGGAACTCCTGGGTGAGAGTAGACCCTTCTAGGAGCATGTTATCTTCGTTAATGATCAATCCATCGAACTCCCCAGTGAGATTAAGGAATTTTTGCACTTGTTTGTCATCCTCAAAGACCTGCCAATTCTTAACATTATCTGGGACAATGGGTCTGTGCCTAACTTCAATCTCATTTTTTCTATTCGGGTGCATGGGAATATTGAAAACATCAACGGAAGTGGCCAAAGAACCGGCTAGATAATTATGTAACCTGGGAATCAAATTAAAATTGCATTCTTCAAAACATTCTATCAAATCTAGGGTGGAATTTTTGTAGCTTCTCATTCTGGGATTTATGGCCTAATATTCACCCTCTATTTGTTTAATCACCAAATATGAGTCCCCGTGTATCACTACCCTCCTGACTTGGAAAAATTTCAAGATGTGAATTGCTAACATCATAGCCTCATACTTTGCCTCATTATTTGTACAATCGAAGGAAAGTTTGTAGGAATCTTTGATCAATCCCAGGCACTTGACTTTACTGGAATCAAAGAAGAAAATTTCTTTGTATGGTCTGGTCACTTCTAACCCTAGCTTATCCATGATAATCCTGGGCATCAGATTATGGGAGGATCCTGAATCAAGCATGGCATTGAGCATAATGGAATTATGAATGTTCAGACTGACATAGAAGGGAGGAATGTCTTCATTGGATGGCTCATCTACATGGGGTTCGAACACGATGGTGGGACTGTCATCTTGAAGATTTAGGGAATCTTATATTGCAGAGATTTCACGTGGAGGATTCAACACAGTCATGATTGGGACTTATATTCAAAATTTATTAGAAATTCAGTTAGAGGGAAAGATATTTTTATTTTTACAATTTCGGCTTCCAAACTAATATAGGTTTTTCCTTGATCTGAGTTCCTTGGATTATCCTCTTTCCTTTTGGGCTCTGTTACTATTAGACGCTGAGAAGGGGGGGTGAATCAGTGTAAAGCCAATTTTAAAACTTTTCTTAACTTGTCACAATTAACCACCAATTCATCATTCCTCTATTCTACCAATTTCATAATCATTTCATAAACATATTTCACTTCATCATTCACATATCATAAGCATTTGAATCATCAAGAACCATAACACAAAAGAACACAACACCATATAATTTTGTAATCTTTTTTTATTAGTTTTGGACCGGCTACAACCATGAGGTAAAATCAGCACCTACTAATACAAAGAGCACCTACTCTTCATCCAAGACCCTGCCTAATGTTCTTAGACCCTACTAAGAAGGGTTTGAGGTATCCTAACCTCAAAAGAAAGACAAACTTGCTTTTCAAATTAAAGCTCACTGTCACATCATCACATCAATCACATCAACATCACTTGTATCTTCAATCTATTCTGCTGTTGGTCAGTACTGCTAATCATCTGATCCTCACTCTCATCAACATTGCTGCAACACTACAAAGTCTGCTCTTCAACACTGCTTGTCAAGTCATCAAACATAAAGTTCTGAACATCATCAAGGTCTGATCATCATCAATTCATATCTAATCAGCATATACATCATAGTATTGTCTATGTCATCAAGGTCTGCTCAAGGTTCATGTCAAGCACAAGGGTCTTCCCATAACACAGTCAACTCAATCAACTACAATCATTCTCCTCAAACAACTATACACTGCTTATAATCCCTTGCCAATTTTTGCAACTGCTCAAATTGGTACAACTGCTAATCTTCTCAACTTACTTAATCATCACTTGTCAATGCACAGACTGTCATCATCTGAACATAAAAGGTACAAGACTAGATCATCAAGGTTGTATATGAAACTTCATGGAATATTCAACAATATATCACTGTTTGCACTTCCTGAGCACTTGTCATCACATCATCATAATTGAGGATATCATGGATCCCTCATCATCATGTCTTCATCATCTAAGTGTAGTATCAAAGCAACATCATAGTATGGAACATCCCACTGCATATTCAATCAAGTGACTTTATTGTGCGCAGAAGGTCATCAAGAACTTTGTCATGAGGAGTATGTTTAAGTCTTCACACACATCACTGTAGAAGATTTTTACTGTGTGTACATACTGTGCATACTCATCATCATTCTTAATCAACCAATACATCAATTGTCAACATCATACATGCATCTTTATGATTGTTCATACATTCAACATTGTAGAGTAACATGCATATAGAATGTCACTGTTTCATCACTCATACACTTCATAACTGTGAATATGCCACTATACATGTTGGTCTGCTGCCCTAGGCCTGAATTTAAGGCTGTCACAGAGTCATTCATGCCCAAGCATCAAATAAGAAATTACCATATGCTGCTGCAAAATTCTGCTCCTACTCAGTCACTGAACCTTCGATATAGACTACTACTCTTCATCTTCATCAACAACTCATCATCATCAATATATAAGCATCAAATATTGTGTCATCATTCACATGTGTAGGGTTTGAATCATCTTTGATCAAACTTCAACCATGCAAACTGTAGCAGACTGTCATCAACACCGTTTATGTCACTATACATACCTTATCATCATGGCTTTGTCTCATCAAAAGGCTGTCTCAATTCAAGTCAATCTTCTGTAGGTGACACTGTCATAAAAAAACAACAAATCATTAAAAAGTTTCACCAAGCACCTCTGCTCCTCGTATCCTCTAGTGTCTGTTCATCACCGTCTGCTCAAACTAAACTGTAGTTGTTACAATCTTTGTTAAATTTTCCAAGCCCTAATGTCAAGCAAAAGTCTGCTTATCAAAAATATTACTTGTCCACTGATTAGCCTATTACAATCATGTCACTGTTTATTGTTCCCATGAGGTGCTGCTCATTGCTTCAGTCCATTTGTACACTTGCTTCCACAGATCACCCAAAATCCAAAAACATACAAATACTCACCAACGTTACTATGGCAGCTCTCGAAATTCAAAAATAGACTCCTATCAGGCTGTCTGCAATTCTCCTGAATACTTCATGCCCAAAGTATATAAAAAAAATATAAAAGATGTTGTCTAAGCAGACAACTGTTTCTCAACAGTCCCGAATTCTAAGAGCAAGATAATCAAAATCTGCTGTTGTATTTTTCAATGGGTTAAAGATTCACCACAAAGGTTTGATTCATTTTGTAGCTGTCCTTAGTATAATTACTTCATGCAAAAATCAGGGCTACAATTCTTCTCCACAAATCCACCCTTTGCTACTGCTACATATCAGTCTTCAACTTTCTTGACTGTGACTGTCTTACTCTCGAAAATTCAGAGCTCTTGAACCACCGAAAATCACACCCTCTGCTGCACCCGAAATTCATATTTTCAAAGAAGAAGAAAAACATAAAAAAATATCAGACTTAAAGAAATGTCTGCTGTTTCTTTTTACACAGTGGAATGCTCCCCACTGCGGCTTCTTTCTAAGGCATCCGAAAATCTCAGAGCTCTTCCAATTTTTCCCACCCTAAAATGAAGTTGTGAAGGCCTATTTATATAGATTTTCCATGAATTTTTTTTGGAGCCGACATGTAAAAAAATATATTATTATTATTGTTTTGAATTTAGTTAGAGCCGACCTGTCTTATAAACAAATTATTTTATTTTGAATTTATTTATTTTGCATTTAGGGTTTGTCTTCATATATTCAAATTTATCACAAGTGATAAGTGTATCATTTCCATCATTATCAAGGTCTTAGGGTATGCACATAATTAGGTGTCATGTCATTATGTATATGGATGCCAAAACTTTATTTATGTGCTAGGTCCATATCCATGTGCAAGGGCATGCATGACCAAGGACCCAACATCCATAAACAACCAAATGTCCAAGGTGTCATGCCTTCTAACCATGTAAAGTGCAAGTAGTGGGATCCAAGACCATACCAAGGGCATCAAGGTCTTCATCATGGATTCCAAGTCTTCATGGGCTTCTTCATCAAGCAAGAGGCTTCATAGGCTTCTTTAACCACCTCAACTACACTAAGAGACCCCCAAGGGTCAAGATCCAGCATGATATTACCTGTGGGATAGCTAGGTCTTCTCTTGGGGTATCATGACACCATAAGAGCATGAATGACCACAGAATGGGTCATTAATGCCTCTCCAATCCATTTAGGTCTTCTCCATCATCTACCAAGGCTTCAGTACCATCTCCAAGGTCTTCAATGTCTTCAGCAAGGTGGCGGCTTCAAGATTCATCCTTGTGGGTACAAGGACCCTATCAACTAGGTACAAGGTGCTTCAAGGTACAAACCCACTCTGTAAGGGATCAAGGCACTGCTGGTGGGACTTGGTGGCATCAATGACATCCCTTGGGGCCACTGCAAGTCCATGTTGGCATCAATGACAATTTTATCAACAGTTACATTCTTGGAGGTGTCCTTAGGAGGTAGACCATTCTTCAGTTTTCTTGTAGAGGCTTTGTTTTCTACCTTCTTATTTCTCATAACAGGAACATCTCTGTTCCTCAAGCCAATATGCTTCTGTAGATCTGTGACAACAAGTTGATACCCCCTTTGAAAATCCTTTGTTTCCCCAGCAGGAAGCTCCTCTGCTTCATGCAAGGAATCATCTTGTTCTTCTTTGGTCAAACAGCCAGAGGATGAGTCAATCCACCTTCAACTTGATTTCCATACTCTCGCTCCACATAGTTATCCTGAAATGGGGGTCCGATAGGTTGATCAGGAGGGTCTTTCTGATCTCTCTTCCTGTTTTGGAGGACCTGGGGCATTCTTACATTCTGGTTTCTATTTTGCTTCTCTTAAACTTCTTTGGGAAGTGGTATATTGTCCACAGTGAGCCTCTCCATCAACTTCTCCATGGTTTTCATCATCATGTCCATTCTGGACTCTTGTGGGTTAGAGGAAGAAGGTTGTTCGAGCTCTTTATCCTTTCTTCTTTCTCCTTCCTCTTTTCTCGATTCTCCCTCATCCCTCTTCTTTCTTATGACAGTAATCAAATTTACCTCTACCTCTATGGCATCATTCATCATATTGGCCATGGAGGCCCGATTTTCTTTCGCTCAGCCACAAGGTAAACTCACTATCAAAGGCTTCAGCATATTGGAGTTGGGAAAAACCAGGAGGAGGTTTAAACTGGGCAGCAATGGCATTGTATACATTCATAAACCTATCAGAAAACTCTTGTACATATTCACTCTCCTTCCTCCTCATGGAATGATATTGGGACAAATACAACTTGGGATTTTTCTTGTCTGCCCATTTGTTCTTGAAGGCATATTCAAAGGCTTAATAGTTCATAATGGAGGTCTGGGAGGTTTGTGAACCATTTTCTTGCCTCTTCGACAAGACATTGGGAAATCACTCTGATTTTCACATCATCATGGTCTACCTTCTCCAAGTTTGTCCAGCCTAAAAACCATCCCAAGTGTTACTTGGCTAAATATCCCCCCTCCCCATTAAATTGTTTGATTCTTTGGCCATATCCATGGGGAAGGTCGTGAAGAGAAATAGGGAGAAGTAAAGGGTCAAACCTAGCCATCCCTAGGGTTATAGTGGGGTTTCCAAGAGGGATTGAAACTAGTGTGATAGACACAATCACTGTGCTGTGAGGGACTGTGAAATTGGATGATATAGGTTATTTAAGCTTTGAATTGGTAGGAGATAGGGCTATGGCAGTAGATTGATCTATGGAAGTGGAGTTTAATGTGGTTAATTCAATGGAAAACAAGGGGAAATCTGGGTCAAATAAGGGTTGAAAATCCTTACCTAGAGATTCTGATCTTTCAAGAATCCAGGAAATATGGGAGAACTCAAATGCAGAGAGGTCTAAAGCTGCTTCAGAGAGGTTGGACTCAGACTTGGTCCTAGGGAAATTTGGCTCAAATTCTTCACTACAATGCTCAGATATATCATGAATAGAAATAACACATTCAACAGGTAAATAAAAAGTTCTGTTAACGGAGGTGTCACTGACCTTTGCTGCTTCTAGGCCTTCCAAATCAGCTTCTCTTGATCAAACAGTTCTTGAAAAGGCTCTGCATCAGGATTTCTCCTCGTATTGGTCCTTCTGGCTGCCATATTTCCAGTGGAGTCACCTTACAAAATATTTAAGTGGAGTCGCCAGAGAAAATACAACCAATATATGTCTATGACTGGCTTCTCACCCAAGTTGTAGAATTAAAACAATGTTGCTTCCCCAAGGAGATAATAGTGATTATTCCCCGGAAACAGCACCAAGATGTTATCACCCAATAATTTTCCTATGGTTGTGGTAGGAAATCACTGGGGTAACCATTTCAAACCAGCCTTTAGACTGTATTCTAGCCTATACCATCAGAGAGGGCTCTCTCTTTGTCACAGGAACATTCACATACACATACAATTTTAAGAAAGCATTCTGAAGGAAATATTTCTGAAGAGAACGGGTTGTTTGGGGTTCAAAAAGTGTAAGACAAACAAACATACAACACCATTGGGAAATGGAGTTGAAGCCTAAAACATTCAAGGACTTACAACATCATGACTAGTGGTAACATTCATAATCTGAGGAAAAGTAAATGTTAATGTTCAGTAAAGTATCTTTTGAGGGATGGAAGGGGAAAATAATAAGAGGCCTAATGAAACAGAAGGCACCTATATGTGGATGAATCTCCTAAAACACCTTTAGAAGAAGCTACAGTAAAGGTTGATAACTGAAATGGAGCATCTAACAAAGGACGAATTCCAATAAATTTACCATAAACACATCACAAGTGCATTATTTGACGCAAGGAGCGCTTAACAGAGAACAAATTCTTTGCATACAACTAGAAATGCATTAGCAGAAACTACACATACATGGAAATGAAGTATACAAAGGAACACAGACTGAACATTGAATACCGTGATGAATCTCAGATACTCATGAAATACTTTGCATTAATACTTCCAAGAAAGAATTCACAACTACAAAACCAAACACAAAGGATTCCAAAATGAATATTGAACCCTTTGTTCTTCTATTGAGGATATATTTATAGAGTAATTCGCCTCTAAGATGTAACTTGAAGAAGAGCACCAAAACTCAGTTTACATCATGGGAATCAAACCCGCACACACTAAATCTTAACAAATTTTGAGTTGGCAAATTCACCACGATCACAAACAAATAAGGAAAGCACGCTGGGATACATGTGATAAATCAAAACAGAAAACTTGACATCTGGGACTCGGGCTTGCTTGATGAAAACGACTGTTCAGAGCATCTTCGAACAGTCTGCAATATTTTTATTCCTCCTTGCATCTTCAACCAGTGAAATCTATGCTAGTCATAGATTTCAATCTTACCCGCATCTCAAGTGTCTAATGGTGCAACTTCTACCTGATTTTACAATCCTCCAGCCTAACTTACCCCTTGCTTGTTCTCATTGTGAAATGATCCTGGGCCGCGGATCTAAAATCCAGCCTAATTTCCACCGTTAAAGTTTGTTGGGCCTACCAGATTTCACAGATTGGGAAATATACTTATCTCGTGCACATGTTGTCATTTTTCGTATCGTCGATCTTATGCAGAAGCTTTCCAAACCATTGATATGATATCAAAGTTGCGGGCTGCAAATCACCGAAGGCGGGATTTCTGCTTTCACAAAGCTTAGATTGATCTTTTCGCTTCCACCATTTTGCTCCTTTCCAAGTCGTTCATCTTCTACAAAATCCTTCTAGACCATCAATCATGTGTATCGCGGAACACAGATTGCCGAAAGCGGGTTCACCAACCTTTTCGACCGAAATTTCAACCTTTTCCACCTTACTCCTTTCCGATTCCGCCAAATAGCGGAAATTGGAACACGGATTCTCCAACTTTCTTAACCAAAATATCTCCTTTTCCTCCTTCTACCTTTTTTATTCTTCCCTTTCTGGACCATTGATCTCTATGTAGGTTTGTCCCTAGCTGCCGATCCAAGATCGAAATGCAGATTTTTCATATAAGGCTTATATCCAAGGTCTCGCTTAAGGATTTTTTACCATTTTGACATTCAGGCTTAGGAATAAGCCTTCTAAGCAACTTCAAACCAATTTCTTCATACCTCTAGGTCATAAGATATGGAATTTTTTGCCCTTACCCCTCATTTTTTACTGGCTTACTCTTTTGCAGGGAAATTGTCACGTCCCCGCCCCTCTTACCGATGAAGGAGAGGACGCGATCAACGCACTAACTGCTGTTAAACAGGAAAAGTATCCCCACCGTACATAATGTAAAAATGCATTGGAATAAAACATACACAGATGCATAAGTTATTTACATTCAGCAGAAGCAAAATACATTCCATTCAAGCATTCAACATGTTCATCATAATTCATTTAAGCAACAAATACAATTGCAAAGACAGAATAGACAAGAGAATACTTATCTTGAAATAATCTTGACCCAAAACTAGCTATGTCGTTGCAACGTTCCAACCAACCATAGGCCAGCGTGTTCATCAATCTCTCAGCAACACTGCCACCCGCTAGCTGGGCATGATTCCACAAGGATCTAGGGAACAACACGAACATGCTCACACATAGCCCAACTCATACATCCACAGTAAAGCCAACACACATGTTGGGTTTCACAGACTGCCAAAGCAACAATCCAATAACATGCGGGTTCCCTGAACTTACTCATCCAAGAAAACACAGTCTAAGGTACATCAGAACTCATCCAAGCCAGCATAGTAGGTTTATCAAGCTGTAATTCAGCTAACAAGTAATACACCACTGGGTTTATCAGGCTAAACAGCCAATCAAACACTCACATAAAGGATCAGCCAAGCAACACAAGGCTAAACACAACAAGACACAGCCAAGGCAACAGATGGTTTTATCAAGCTATCCGCCAAGCCATCCTTCAAGTTGGGTTTGTCCGGATTCTATGGCAGTGGGAAGGAAGAACTGCTAAGCTGGTAAGCTTATCCACATAACTGAGGACACCTACACAAGACCTATTTGGCCTGGAAACCCCATGGTCTACACACCCAACACAAGGAAGTGTCCCATTCTCTGCTCCACAATCCCTCGTGCTACCCCTTCCCTTCCAGTTCTCTTCAGGATGTGCAGAGCAGGTTCACCAACCACTCTTATCTTATTGTGAGGTTCCACCCCAGGTTTATCAAGCATGTTCTATGTCTCTTCCACTCCTAGTCTTGTACACAGTTCAGGACAAAACAACAAAATATGCACAGCAAGACACATAGATATGGGTTGAGGAAAGCAGGCTCGGAAACAAGACGAATTACCAAGATGGTTGTAGATAGACCCCTAACAACAATTCGATTCCATGGGCGTTTTAGCCCTAACGTGCAGGCCAAAACAGAATCAGCACAACCAAGAAAATGTCGTTATGTTCTCCCACTCGCTTGGGCAACACGAACCAATGAAGTCCCACTGCAAAACATATAAACACCCCCTAGCAGAGATCCTAACCGGTGGATAATCACAAGACACTTCCTAGCTTGGGGAAAACAATAGAAACACCACCTGGGGAAAACAACACATACACCTCCCAACAGAGGTCCCGACCACTTAATACCTTTCAACCCACTTCCCGAGCATGGGAAGAACATAGGAACTACAAATCACGAATGGGAAACACTCCGCAGCTCCAAGGACGCAAGGAAGAGAAGTGCATGGATGCCTCCAGGCATCACATGCACACAACAACAAAACGTGGAATGGGAAAAACCGAGCCCGCGAGCTTCCCCCGCCTGAGGAGAAAACCAACTGCGTGAGGAAGAGACCGCCTCCTCTATGCATGAGGAATACCGATCACCTCCATCCCGTGAGGAAAAAACGGTTGAACCCCCCTCTTGGGCATGCGTGTGATCAAGAGCTGACAGCCCCTTCCAGATCTGACGCTGCCCAAGCATACGTTTCCCCAAGGCAATAACTGCCCAACTCACTCCCTTAGATGACTGGGCATAAAAGATTTAAAAAAAAGGGTATTTAACCATTTCATGGGATTTCCCCTTTAGACAAGAATTTTTCCCCCATAGGATCAAGGGTTTAAATAAATCCCCCTCCCTATTCCTTGTGAAACCATGCCCCCATCTCTTTAACGTTGTGACGCGTAGCTAGTCGTGGTATTTTATTAATGTAGCATTTTACATGGTGTCTCAAACACATTGTGTCTAGCTAGCACATAAACCATTGGCATCAATTTTAATCGTTGATACATAAGACACTAAATCCATGGTGGAGCCTTTTCCTTGAGCTCCACACCATGATTTAATACAATATTTACATCATATGCAATTTAATACCATGGGGTCAAAACCAGGGTGTTACAGCAATTAGTGTTGATGTATTTGTAAAAACCCTCAAATTTTATCACAGGTGCTAACACTACTAAAACACAAACATTTGTTTTCTTCCATTAGTTATTTTTATCTTCTTTATATGCTTCGACTAGGATTTATCCAATCCAATATTTTGCTCGACAATGCTTCCTACAAAGCTTCTTAATAGATTCAATTTTTTCTTCCCAAAATTGGGCATGGTGGACCTACTATGTTGATGTATGTTAATTACTCCTACTACTTATTTGGTTGACAAGTCAAGAAGTAGTAGTAGTCATTGTGAATCCCAAGATTGAAACAGTCAAAATAAGTGCATTGAATATAGACAATTTGGTAGTGTTTTGGATCCATTTTATATTCTGAATTTAATGTATAAGAGCATGTAAGAAATACTCTATAGTTTTTGTTTTTGTTTCAATTTTTCATTTGCTTCTAAAATTTAGCATAGTATCATAGAGATGGGATTAAGAGTCTTGATAGAGTGGTGAGAAGACTGATAATAAAAAAATTCGAAGTGAATGGTTTGATCATCTTCACAGAGTGGAGAGAATATTAATTAAAAAATTATTAAAGGAACAAATTGATTGAAATAGATCTATTAAAGAGTAGTTCAAGCAAGCATTTTTTGAGGATTGAATAACAAAATTATTTTGTGATAAGAATAAAAGATTGGACATTACAAGAGTCATCAAAATTAACTAGTATAAAATGAGAAAGTAGTGACTACGTGACTAAAAAATCTAGTCACCATAGTTTTTTCAAGTGATTTACTACTAAATATGAGCATTTTTTAGTGACCCAACTATAAGCGACTAATTTAGTCATGTGTTAACAAATATGAATAGATAATAAGTGGCATAGTTAAAAATGACTAGCGTAAACAACCAATTTAGTCATGGCATAAAAAAATAACTAACTACAAGAATATGAATTAGTCATTTATGTTAGTCATTTTTAACTGTCACTCCTACAATAGTGGAAAATTGCAATTATGACAATGAAGTGTTACAGATTACTAAATTTTGTAAATTTTCTGCCTTCTATATCCAACCATGTGTAGGTTAACAACTCTGAACCCAAAATGAAATTTGTGGGGTTAGGAATATTTAGTGTTTTTTCCAGGTGGAGATAGTGTTAGGGTTTTGTGGATTATTGCAAATGATGTGCTTTAGTTCATATTTCTTGTCAAATATAATATTGGGATCACAAACCCCAAATTATATATATGTTGGGAAACCTTTTTTATGTAATGGTGCCATGCACCTCTAGCTTCGTAAATCTAACAAAGCAATGGAACGAAATTTCTCTTGACCATATTTATCCTCGTTGCACCATTGAAGCAAGTCCTTAAGTGCCAAAGAAAAACTAGGTGACTATAATTACGAATTAGGTAGAACCACTACCATATCGATACCTAGAAGCAGCATAGCTAGTTGTTGATCCTTCCATGTAAGAGTCCCCAGTACCATACTGAGGTGCTTCTTTAACCTCAATATGAGTAGAATAACAACACTAACAGAGATAGGGGTGGCATGAGGGGGAGGGACGATCATTCATCCTAATGGGATAGACGAATTGAGGCATGCCTAAGGACTAGGCACTGCAACTAACAACCAGGAAGAAGCTCAGGTTTTATTGCAAGGAATTAGACAGCTAAAAAGGAAAGGCATCTCACAAACCCTAATAATTGGAGACTATCAAAGTCTTATTTTTCTAATGGTATCTAGCTCTCTCCCAAAGGAAGTCCACCTAAATCAAATTTTCTAAGGAATTTGAAATCTCATATCTCGGTTCCAACTCCTTTAATTCTTCCATGTGCATCATGGAAACAACTCGGAGGCAGATTGTGCTGCTAACAACGTAGTAGCCTTAGCCCCCGGTTCTCTAGTTCTGGATGGTCATGTGGTGCTTTCAGACCCTCTACCCTAATGGAAGTTGTGTCTCTTTCATGCCAAGTGTCATTGTCATGACATGTGCTGGCGTGATTCAAAGCACGTGTCTCTGGGGAAATTCTTGGATCAATTGACGTCGAGCTTTAAATATTGAGCGTGAGAACCAAACTCATTCGCCTACATATAATATTTGGAGGTATGAAGGCTGATCGATCAACGGTTTCACCTATAGTCTTCTATATGACGACTGGGAATGAAATGATTAAATCATGGATTATGCACTCCATTCGCATGAGTCGAGTCGAATTAATTGTGATCACTCTGAAGGAGAAGGACCATATCAGGTTATTTCTGCTTGTCTGTCCTTTATCGAAGACAAACCTTCTCCTGCTCCTCACTTTCATTCTCTTGGCCCGCAGAAGTGGAATACAACCTGCAATCAAGAGAAATTGCATCACTCCAAGGGGGAAATGAATTCTAGAAAGGAGAGCCTCGATTATTGTCCAGAGCATGTGAGGGAAACCATGGGAAGAAATTTGTGTTGTATCAAGGAAGACATGGAGGCCCATTAGAGAAAATTGAGGCATTATCAGGAGGAAACTAATGACAAACTAGAGAATTTGGAGGGATTTGTTTATGAAACCAGAATAACACAACAAGATCATGAGGACGTGGAAGGAGTTCAACAGAAAGAACAATCATTGATTTCTCACGAGATTTCGAAGCGGCTTATGCAAGTCGAAATCCAGTTGGGTACCATGGCCTTCGAACAATGGGTTCATAACGAAGTAGAGGAGACGCAGAAGAACATGGAAGGGAAGGGTGTTGGGACCTCCCGTGGCACCTATCCATGCTCCTAAAAATGTTTTTACGACTTATGTTGGGTCAATATGTTTGTCTTTTTGAGTCTTATGTCAGTTGGACTCTTTTTAGAATAGCAATTTTTTAATCTCCAAATATATTAGAGCAAATAAGCTCCATTTTGATTGTAATAGCTTCTAAATGCCAGACCGACCAAGATGTATGTAGGAAGGTTCCGTCACTTGGATCTTTTTGGTTAATACAAAACTAATACCTGTTCTTGTAAAAAAAAACACTAATAGAACTATGGATCTATTTAATTCTATATTTAATTGTTTTCCCTTCTAAGTAATAACTTTAATGGAGTTCCATTCAATTACTATTTCATATTCATAAACAGTTTGTGGGAGTTTTTATTAATAATTTGGTCGTCAATGAAAAATTGCTCCCATGCCCTTATGTTGACACAGATCCATCGATAAGGATTCACTCTCTGTCGACACCCTTACCACAACAATCTCCCTGAGCACTGACCTAGACATGTTTTCCCCTGTCCAGCAACACCTACGGAGCAGATGAGGTCTCACCCGAGATGTTCAAGGGAGAATTGTCGAAACCAAGTTTTCGCGGTAAGAAGGAGGAATGTGAATCTACCGTCAATCTATCGCATCATTACTTAGAAAATCCAAGCATTGGTTCATACATTCATAGATTCATTTCATCATTCATCGGATCATATCATTCTCAGATCGCTACAAAGGACCAATGCATAAACAAATATACCAACATTGCATCATTCATAACATGAAAGCATCGCACCATTCAGAAATAAACATCATAAAGTAGTATTCATTCACATCACATTGTAGAAAAATAGGAAAACAGGAAGAAGTAAGAAGACAATGTTTCCATTGAATCTCTGTCATGTCATATTAACTTTGCATCAAAACTGCAAGGTCACAAAAACAGTGCTTCAATCCAAATCACGCATCACAAATAGATCGTAGATAAGTTCAATACCAAATCCAATATCCTGATATCGAATAGCCTCCCAACAAAATTAACATTTATAATCCTAGATCTATTTATAGGCTTGCGCCTTTACATCGGTGGTCCACTTAAGTCAATTTCCTAACTACTTGGACCAAAATCTACAAAACAATGACCAAAATATACAAAATTTGGTCAATCTGCCTTGCGCAACAACTTAGACTTTGCACAACATACTTGATGTTGTGCAACTAATTATCTCCAAAACTGTCTGCCAACAGGCCCCCAACACAATCTTGTGGCTCGCCCTCGAGCCACGTCAGCTGGAAATAGTGTAGTCGTTGATCTTTACTTTGAAATATCCATATTGTTGGGTGACCTCTTTGACCTGCTCCTTTACCTTCTTGCTGATTTATTTGCTTTATGTCACCTCGCTCTAGTTGATTCTCAACAATATTTACAGTGACATCCCTTCGTCCATCCCGAACTACTTGTAGCGCTAAAACTACTTTTTTTTATAGTTGTGCCCCAATGTCCTGGAACTCTTCAAGTTGCATTGTCCTTCGTTGCTGGCACTCCCTTAATTTTGTGACGCGTTGTTGCAATTCCTTCAACTCGACCGCTTTTGTTATCTGCACGATCGGGCTCATTGCTCTGAGTGATGTCCTCAATGTAGCTAATTGTCCCTTTGCTCCTGCAACTACGTGTTAAGTTGCTCCAATTGATCATCTTGGACTACACTTCCCAAAACTGTGTAGTCGCATTTGTGACTTGTTTTTCCTCTTTCTCCACTTCTTCCAATTGCGTCACCAAGTCTTCAATAGTGTTTTTCCATTCCGCATCCTGCTCCGGTGGTTTTCCTGGATTCACCAACACATGTAGATCCTGAATATCACGCTTAAATTGTTTAATCACATCTTCGATCTAATTCACTTTTTCCTCGGCATCCATGTCTGCAGTGATTTATGGAACTTCTTTGCATGCAATAGAAATTCCCTGTTCTAGGTGCGCCTTGTCGTCCCATAGACACGCTTTTTCCACCGTCAATCTATCTTTCTCATTTTCCAGTTCTTCAATCTCCTTTCTTGTTGTTGCTTATTTCTCCTGTGACAACAACAGGTGGTCGCCGATTACCTATTCCCAGTCAACTAATTCTTGATTTGCAACACTCTACAATTGGACCAATGTCCGAGTTGACGGTTCATTTATGTCCAGCGAGAGGTCTTCAAACTGCTGGAGTGAGGCGTTGACATGCTCAATGTCCGTCTTGATAGCGCGCGATGGAAATGTACATTCTGGATCTGCTTTCCTGTGCTTATCTCTTCTACCTTCTACAAAACATTTGTCTTGGGAACTTTCTGCAAAATTGCATCAATAAAATAATTTAGATGAGTGTTTACCTCGCCAAAGCCTTCAACTATCTGCTTCTTCAACAACTCTTCAGTCGCAGTAGTTTCCGTCGTGATAGCCGCAATAATATGGTCTACCTGTGAACCTGCCATCGACATTGTGACGCTAGCTTCACCTTATTCTTGCCTCTTCTTGGTTCTGGTCTCCTCAAACATATGCTCCGCCTTTGAGTTCGTTGGGGTCCTCGATGATTCTTTGCATGACTCTCAGTCACTGTCATGCATAGGTGTCGGCTCTACAGGCGCATCTGTTGGGGGACCCGATTCATCATCCGATGAGTCTTTCGCACTTATCGATACTTTCCAGTCTTCTGGTCACTTTGCAACTATCCCGTCTAACTCTTCCTCAGTCATCTTATGTTGGGTCACCAACCATTGTTTCTGAGTGTACCGTCGTGCTTGAACATAGATAGCATGCGGCCCAATAGAAAATCTAAGAACTCACCGATACTTCATCATTATTTCCTCTGTAAGCCATGGAACCTTTACAATTGCCACCTGTAATGCTTCCCAATACATCCAAAACTGTATTGCGCAGTCCTTCAGCTTGTCTTCCTGGCTCAAGTACCAAAGGTTCTGGTATCGCGCTCCCTTGCATAATTGGGAAGCTGCAATATTCATCCCCTAGTAGTCTTATGGCTCCATCCATGCAACTAGTGCAATCAAGATGAGAAACCAGCTATATGTGAACGCGCACTTCCCTGCCTGCACTATCATGGCATCCTCTGTCAACTCGTTTAACAAAAACAACGACCAGTTCATATGCACTCCTGCAGCAAACTGCTTAGTGCAAGAAACCACCCCTGAGGTGCAAGGGTTCGGCCAATTCTTTCGCACTACTTTGCTGGAAAGAATCATGGCGGCTATGTGCAAAACCCTCTCATTGATGTTTTCTACATTGTATGCATGCCTATCGTGCTCCAAATCATACTTCTTTTTCATCTTCGTTGCTAACCTCTTGTCGTTGTCTTTTCCTCTGAAATATTGTGATGGGTCAGACCCCTCCTTGGGCAACCCCGTAATTTCTGAAATTAATTCAATGGTGACTGGCACCGGCCAATCTAGCCACATATATCCTCCATTAAAGCATGCCAATAGTTGCTTGGCGCATGCATTCGCTTCTGTCAGCCTCCCAAAATGCAACATGTGAATCAGGCCTAATAGCCATAGCAACGGAATCATTTGTTGACACAGATCCGTCGACAGGGGTTCACTCTCTGTCGACACTCTTACCACAGCGATCTCCCTGAGCATCGACCCAAACAGGTTTTACCCTATCTAGCAACCCCTGCACAGAAGATGAGCCCTCATCCAAGATGTTTATAGGAGAACTGTCAGAACTAAGTTTCTGCAGTAAGAAGAAGGAATGAGCATCTACCATCAACCTATCGCAGCATTACTTAGCAGATCTAAGAATTAGTTCATACATCCATAGATTCATTTCATCATTCATCAAATCATATCATTCTCGTATCGTAGCAGAGTACCAACGCATAAATAGATATACCAACATCGCATCATTCATAACAGGAAATCATCGCATCATTCAGAAATAAACATCATAAAGTAGTATTCATCCACATCACATTGCAGAAAAATAGGAAGAAGTAAGAAGATAATGTTTCCATCAAATCTCCTTCATGTCATATTAACTTCGCATCAAAACTGTAGGGTCACAAAAACAATTCTTCAATCCATATCATGCATCATAGATAGATCACAGATAAGTTCAAGATCAAACCCAAGATCCCGATCTCGAATAGCCTCCCAGAAGACTTTAACATTTATAATCCTAGATCTATTTATAGGCTTGCGCCTTTACATTGGTGGTCCACTTAAGTCAATTTCCTAAGTACTTGGACCAAAATCTACAAAACAATGACCAAAATATACAAAATGTGGTCAATCCGCTTTGCACGCCATCTTCCGCCTTGCATAGCAACTTTGACTTTGTGTAATATCCTTGATGCCGCGCAACTAATTATGTCCAAAACTGCCTTCCAACACCTTAAATATTTGATTTAACAACTTAGTATTCATATTATCAATCCTTTATCTAAGGGCTTAATGTGATCTATTTTTTTGCTCTTATTAACACTTCTCACCATAGTCATATTAAATTTCCTTTTCATTTTAGTGGAAAAATATTAATTCTGTCTTCTTGATGTCGTAGCTGAATGGCATACCTTCAGTCCGAATGATGAAAAAATACCTGTCATTTCCATATCACTGAATTTCCTCCTTGGGTATTTCTAGAGGTTAATGACCTTTTTGTAGTTTTCGAGTGAGGTTTAGAATCTATTTTCCATAATTATGTTCCTCTTGAGCCTAGAGAGCCTTTGACCCAGGGTTTCTCCATCTTGGTTATGAGGTTCAATCCCTGAAGAGGAAACTTGTATAGAAGACCAAAAAATGGGCTCACATCCAACAGAAGAGAACCAAGCTAATGAGTTGTGTTGGGTATTCACATCCACTACTGATATTTTTAATCTTTTTGTTGAAATTTTGATTATGTATTTTAATGGGTGGAAGATTTTATCTATTGAAAAGCCATCCTCTGATAAAGTTTTAGGTTCAGTTCGAATGATGAAAAAACTCTTGTCATTTCCATATCACTAAATTTCATCCTTTGGTATATTGATAGGTTAATGACCTTTTGTAGTTTTCGAGTGAGGTTTAGAATCTATTTTCCATAGTTAGGGTCCTATTGAGCCAAGAGAGTCACTGGCCCAGGGTTTCTCCATCTTGGTTCTGAGGTTCAATCCCTGAGGAGACACCTTGTACAGATGACCTGAAAATGGGCTCACATCCAATAGAAGAGAACCAAGCCAATGAGTTGTATTGGGTATTCACATCCACTACTAATATTTTCGATCTTTTTGTGGACATTTCGATTTTGTATTTTAAATGGTGGGGGATTTTATCTATTGAAAAACTATCCTCTGATAAAGTTTTGTTTCTTTCCATCAGGTTGATTCATTAGGGTCGTTGGATATTGGTATTCGCCCTTCTGGAACACAGTGTCAAGACTTGATTACATGAGATATTAGTATTAGTTTAAGTGGGTTGATTGCTGGCAATTATATGCATTTCATAACTACTCATTTTTTGGAAGTGACAAGAGAGTAAATACTCGTTTAAATAGTTAGGATTAGCATGTCCAATCTTCGTTTTCAACCAAAGAAGATGGAAATAATTATTCATTTATAACTGACAGTGATAACATAGAAAACAAAATGCCTTCCAACTCACAGACAACTCATGAACTTGGACAAGGGATGGTTGAATTGCATGGAGCTGAGAATCATGCAATGAATTATGGAGATAATTGGCCTGATTCTTGTGAATTTGCAGAGGCTTGTGCAATGCCCATTAGTGATCAAAATATTATACAGGTCTGCTCTTATGATTCTAGAAATAACATGTAAATATGATCTTGCATGTGCATGATTTCACTTTATGTTTCCATTTTTGTTAGTATGTTGTATTTTTATTTTTTTTATTTGGGCTACTCGTCCATGCTGCTTATGTTTCATGTTTAAAATGTATTTTTATCTTTAACATGGCTTGTTTGTTATGAATTTGTAATCTTTGCATAATGAAGTTGCTCATAACAGTATCTCGAAATAAGCATGGATTAGGGGGTGGAAAAATGTAAAAGCTATATGTTTGCAAGCATATGTTAATTGAAACAAGGAAACAATACAAGTTGGGAACTCCAAACAACAGTGTTTGTGTTTGTATGTTCATATAATATATATATATATATATATATAAAACCGTCAAAACTGAGTTTTTTCGGGGCGCCATAGAGATTTAAGTCCTTGTATAGACTGAAACCAAGGCTCATGGATTTCCCTTGAAAACTTACCAAAATGGGAATTTTGAAACTACCCCTCTTTATAAAAAATTTCATCGCTGAGATATAAAAAGCATTAAAACCCAACATAGTAGATCAGTAATTCCATGCCCATAAAATGAAACCAGCCCTAACACCAGAGAGTGAACTTATGTTTACTCATTGGGGATATCAAGAGCATGTCTCTTTTTATTCAGTCTACTGGATTACATAAATCAAGATTGTTTGTAAGCACCACATTTATTTCAAATCTAGTACATTCATTTTAAGATGAAATTCCTTTATTAAATATATGCTATGTTATGTATACATTGATAAGAAATTGTCGTGAAGTAAAAAATATACCCTGTCGAAAGAAATGTCTAGATGCAAAATCCTTTGGATGGTATAGATTTCTCTCTTCTTGTTCAACCAACACATAAATTTTTCCTGGAGCTTAAACTTGACCATTCTCCTCAAAATGTCAAATGTTTAGCTACTGTAGCTAATTTCAATCAATTAGTTTGCAGATTTGCAATCCCTTTTTCATATCATTAACAAACAAATTTTGTGAGACAAGTTCCCGGTATTCCTCTAGTATCCATTAGGGTCTAAAACAATGGTTTGAGTCCAATCAGTTGATGAGATAATGCATTTCCGCCACTGAGCATAACTAGCCGCTAACCAATCTTGCTTTTGTAGTTTTGATTTAGCAGTGTTGGGATGATTGATGCATCACATCAAGGACCCCACCATGTTGTACAACATTTTGATTTTGTTCAATAGTTTTGTTTGCAAGAGTTCAGTTTTGACCATATTTTATCTAGATCAGATGTTCCAAAATTTGTGCAGCTTGTGTTGATGAGGATAAGCTTTACTTCAACATTTTGGATGATTGATAACGATTTGCAATTTTGAGTTGAGATCTTGCGGCAACAGTTTGAGCAATTTGAGTAGTTTAAGAAGTTGTGTTTTTATTAGATTTTGGTTAAGTGTTGCACCAGCTTTGAATTTTTTGTTTCCACGTGCAACAACCCAACACATCTTTTGCAAGCCAAATAACTTGGCCTGAAACACTTCACTGATACAATTTTGAATAAGTTTTAAAGAAATAGTTTTGCAGCGGACCTTGAGAGGATCAGGGAGAACCATGAACACATGGACTGGATAGTGTTGTAGCTGGAAGGCGTGTGCTGGCATGGATAATGCAATCCCGAGGTGTGTGCTGCAATCCTCTATAAGCCATTTAAAGTTGCTCCTAAGGTATGTAATTAGTATAATTATTTCTATGTTCTCTTTTGGTGAAATGAGAACGAAGTGTTAGTTCATCTTCCTGTTTTATTCATATGCTTCTTGTTTGTGCCAGAAATTGTTTCTAAGGCTGGAGAAACAAGCTAACACACACTCAAATATAAAACTCAATAAAATCAAAGTTTAGGGTTTCTGCAATGTGTTTTTGGTTATGAACTTTGAGAACAGTCAGGGAATACATTCATAAGTAAAGCAACTACTAAATCATAAGCAATAGACAATGAAGATGCATGATATAAATAACAAGATCCAATCAAAAACAACATTGAGGTTCATACATAAATAACAGGCATTACCAGCAAACACACATTAACCAGCAATGAATCTGTCAATTTAAGCAACTAGACAAGAAGAAAAATGAAACCAATACAAACAACTGAAGGATAAAAGTCATGTATATCTCATAGTTTCATCAACCACTGCATACAAGAGCTATGTACCTTACTCATAAACAAGTCTGAAAACCAACTGAGCTTCAAGACCTCCTGAAAGCTCCCAAAAATTGAACCCCCAAAATGTCTTTCTAACTCCTCTAAATAGTAATCTTCTACAAAATCAGTTAGGTCACTAATCCTAACTGTCTCCATCGACCTACTAAGGTAAAGTAAAAAGTACATTTTTACAAAATTACAAAATTGCTAAAAATAGCAAATCATTAACAAAAATTGTTTATCAAATAGATACATTAACTAAAGCATAACTTATTCAAAGCTCCTTCGCTGCTTCAGCAAGTAGTACTATACCATCTAGGTTTTGAGACCTCCTCTTTGCTCTTTTATGTTTCTTTTCCATATCAGCTATCTTTTTCTGAAGGTCTTCATTCTCCTGCTGTAAACTTTCAACTGTCTTCTCTAGCTTTGTAGAATACCTGTCAGTAGCTTTCTTCCTTTTTAGCACTTCTTTAGACACTTCTGATAGCTGTAGGAAATGATGATGGTCATCTTGCAACTCCTCTATAAGCCCCCTGTTGACTTTAAATAAACTATCATTAGTCTCTTGTAATTGTTTTACCTGTTGCTTGTATTTCTGAACACTTTCCTGCAAGCTTTCATCATCAAAACTAGGGTTTTCCAGTACATTTGCATCCTGCATTAAAAAATCTGAGAAATCAACAGGAATAATAGACTCTTCTATAATTCCTGCTTGCCTGAGTATAGCTTCATCTTCTTCCTCCCATTCCTGATTTTCAAGAGGACATGCTTTTGCCTTTTCTTCTTCCTACTGTTTTAAGAGTTTATCTTTTATCTCAAAAATTATTTCAGATAATTTAGAAGCAGGCTGACTTGTTTCTTTTGCAGACTGTGACAATCTTTTTAACACAACAGGTTGAGGAGAAGAAGGTCTAACCACTGATTTTTCTTTGTTTTTGATGTATATTTTGCCAACTTCTGTTTCTTCACTTGAAGTAGTATCAATTACAACAGTCTTTTGTTTGGAATCCAGTTTAGGGTTAAGTATCTTCTTCATACTCCATCTCAACTTATTGGTTGGCCTAGTTTTAGGCCTCCAATATGAAGTTACAGCCTTCTTTTTCTTCTTATGAGTTTTAGCTGCTTTGATGTCTGAGGTGAGGAATTCTTCACAAGTTCCATGCCTGCCTTTTGGTTCATCAATGGGCTGTGACTGCTCTTCTTCTAGTAGATATCCCTCATCATCTGAAAGGATAGTGAGTGGACTTCTTTGTTTGGTGTGAACTTCATCTTCAAATAAATCAGCCTTTTCTTCAACAACAGTTTTAGTTTCTTCAGAATATTCTGCAGGCACTGTGGGCTGCTGCCTAAGCTGCAGTTCCTCTTTTGCAAACAATGAATACCTGCCTGTGGTGCCAACTGATGACCTTTTAAATTTGTTGTCCAGCTTCACCTGCTCTGCTACCTCTTCTTCCATCTGCTCAGCTATTTTCTCAGTTTTGACCTCGAGCTTAGGTTTATGACCTAGCTTCTTCATCATCACAGTTCCTTTATCAGTTTGCCTCTTTGGTTGCTATTCTTCCTTTTTGACATGAATACCAGACCAAAACATAAAAAAGTCCCAAGTTCTTCCCTCATGCTGCAACACAATATTGATGATTAGCTTGATCAATCCATGATGAAAAATTGACTGGGATGTGTGATCTTCATGTTGTTTTACCCTGCTGGACATTTTCTACAGGCTCTTTAAAAAGAAGAATGGCAGGTTCATCTTTGAGACTCCTACTATGTGTTGAAGGAATCTAAAATGATATTTAAATACATATGAATACCTGCCCTCACAAGTCACATAGCTTTGCAATATTCTAATTGGTTCAACCCACTCTTTTCTAAAATTCTGGATAAGAATACCTTTATTCCAATCAGGATTCACATTGGGTAACAGGTATCTTTGAGGTTCAAAATCAAAAGGTAATTTCTTGAACCAAGTCTCACCTTCATTACTAATCTCAGTGGCCTCTGCAATTAATTCTACAGTCAATTTTAATTTGAGAGCATCAAAGATGACCATATCATTTTTAAGACTTTGAGCAAATTTACAGGACACTTGTGCATTGTAGCCATCTATCTTCCTGAAGAAATTTAGCTAACCTTCCTATTGGAAAAATTCAGCACAATCAGGGAGCTTCTCAATCCAGGTTGAGTCAGTGGCCTCAGCCCTATTGATTTTACCACGTTTGCCACTCTTGCCCATCTTTCTCCTTCAGAAACTTAGAAGCTGTCTGGTTTTAGGGTTCAGAAGATGCTTTATAAAGTGGTTTTCTGCTCCTTCAAACTTCTTCACAATTCCTGCACATTTCTGAACAGACCTGTATATTTTAAAAGGTGAAGTAAAACTTCTCAATAAGAGGACAAATTAACATCACTGAGGGCTTCCATGTTGCTTTGTCCTAACAATGCAAATTAGGTCTGTGTATAGGCTAACTGCAAAAGATTTGAAACTTAATCACCAATCAGACTGTTTTTTAAACAAAAGACCATCTTCAACCTGTCAAGCAAACTGTGTATCAGTATCTACACCCTGTCAGCATATGATTCATGAACATCTCTGCACAAAAAATGTTTTTCATAAATGAACTTTGTTGTCACTTTAGGATTTATTGCAGACTGTTCATCCCACACCTATCTCTTTCAGCTCATCAAATCCCTGCAACTTCATCAGTTTCCAAAACAAAAAACTTCCACACATATCAATCTAGGTGCTGCTGCAAATTGGTATTCGGTTTCCTCTGTATTGTTAAAGAAATTAGGTATTCTGCACATTATTCAATCAGCCAAGGGATTCTCCTCGAACCCTGTGTATCAATGCCAACCTCATTCTTCAAAACCATTGACTTTGCATATGTGACAACAATTCACTGGCTTCTTAGTCTACTGAAGACTTCCTGTGTAAGGGATGAGCATAATAAAACAGTCTACAATTCATTCCAATGCTGCTTCCTATAGACTATGACTCAAATTAGCATTAGGTCTGACAGGAATCTTAATCAGTCAGTTCATTACACCCATACTGTATCAATATCAAAGTTTTTTGAGTGTATTAGAGAGCCAAAACATAAACATCTTTCCCTCAAACTGTCTCGAAGTTATAAAAACTGAATGCTTTAAGCTTAGGGTTATTTTGATGCTCTGTTCAATAAAATTCTTCAGAATAGCTCCAGGCAGTTATTTTTGGAGTTAACATTTCATTTTGGAACCTATTTTAACCCTTGCCTCAACTAATTTCTCCAAAACGACCTCCAGTGACAAAATTCCCAAATTTTCAATTATAGGGGTTAATAGTGAAATACCTGCCAACTATTCAATTGCAATGGTTTAAACCTATGTCTTGAGCTGTCAACTGCCTTTCCTTGTGTGTACAGATGTCTTTATGTGATCACTTTGACTGCAGGTAACGGGATTGAAAAGCCCTAATTTTCGTTGGCCTTCATAACTCTGTCTCTGCTCTGCAGCAACATAATCCACCTTTCTAGCGGTTTAATTCACTTCACGAGCCCTCCTTTCCTCTGATAATGCGTGTGAAAGGCAAATCATGCCACCTTAGACCGAAATTTGCTGATAACTGTCAAACCAATCCCGCATTATGGGCAATGATGGCCATGATTTGTTTCTCGACTCAAAACCACCTGGAATCGTGCTAAAATTGAGGCTTACACATATCCAACAACTCACCGTATGTGATTAATCATTCACAAATTAAAATCATGATAAAAACTTGGTTGAAAATCGAAAAATAAAAGGGCCGCGATATTCTTGTAGCGCGCCCTTTGTAATTTTCTGCTCCAGCGCTACAAGAATCTCCTTGGTGCTATTTTTTCGCTCCTTTTCAGCTTTTTGATATTTTGTATAAGGTTTTAAAAGTTGCTTGAGTGTACGTATGCTCAAAATATGCCTTATGAGTCCACCATTTGATAAAATAACTTTTAAAAACCCTTAATCAAAAACCAACCTATGGTTTAAAATTCAAAATTTCTAAAGCAATCTCAAAATTTAAAATAAACACCAGACAAAACTTTCCAAAAGGAGGGCAAAATCAAAATTAAAGTAAATGAAAGCTTTGAAAGAAAATATAAATCAAACCAAAATTGGAGAAGTCAAACCAAAATTGAAGAAAACATTTACTGACTTAACACTTCTTATGCAAACAAAAGAGAAACTGAGAATTACAACCCAACTACAAAAATTTAAGATTAATGATGAAGTTGTTCCTGTAATTTCATCTTGCCCTAGTATGGACAATATTTTTGCTAGTACTTAGCTGTTAATTTTTCTAGTACATATTATTAATCAAGAAAAGGTACCGATGTAAATTTGAGAGTACAAGGGTCATTTTGTTAGGTACTAGTCGACCATCAAGTTATATTTTGTTTTGTAGTCAACAAATAAGACTTCTTGTTGGAATTAAGATTAGTTCAAGTGGGGTTTCTTCCTTTTATTTCGATATTGATATGAATATTTTCTCTAGTGGCATGCCCCAAGTGTTGCATAACTAGGTTTTAGGGTCATTTATTTTTTGCATGACCCCAAAAATCTTTACATGTCGAATCAATGACTTTGGCTCGAGTGAAGGGTACATTCTTTCCAAGGCCATGAAAAAAGTCAATGCCACCAACATTGGGGTACATAAAGGGCTTGGTGTTCTTGATTAAATGCCAATATTTGTTGTCAACCCTAGAACAAAACCAAGTCAAACCAAATCAAAATGGATAGATTTAGTGTTGGAAACACTTTGTACATACGTGAATATGGCCTCGAAACAATTTTCCAGCAATGGGGAATGTGTTTTCCACATGTTTCCTGCACTATAACCCACGTTTCCTGCAATATAGCCCAAGGTTTTTAGATTTGGTAAGAGCATTGTCAAGAACGTTCGGACTATCCCCAACATTCTTGTCTAGAGATGGATTTTGGAAATGCCTTTGAGATGTTCCCTCGTGTCTAGCGGTGTAAAGAGTGAGATGCTTGGATGCTCCTAGGTTTTCTAGAAGTGTCAAGATGCTCATTTACAGATATGAGGATGCTTAGATGGTCCTACATTCATTTCCCATAAAGGAGATACTTTTCATAAACACTAATATCTTGGATTTAAGCAACCATATCCTTTACTTAATCAACATTATTCCAATTTTTAATTTAAATGTGTAACCGTCATAACTCTGTTTTACATAATCTCAAAACAAATTCTAGCTTTGAAAATATATCTCATTGATGTAATATAATCTAAGAAAACCTAGTGAGGACTAGAATGAATACCATAAAGTTGCATCTATCACACGAGAAAGTATCTAAACCTCCAAATAACATGAGAAATTTCATCCTTCACAACTTCGGGTAGAATAAAAACATCATATGTTGCAACATTCCCACATAATATATTTTCAAGGTCCTTCATATAGGTTGTCAATAGAAAATTAACATGTTTTCCCTTTGCAAGAGGTAGCTAACCTCAATGAGACTCTTACTCCAACAAAGCACCAATAACGGCATCAATAAGCAAACAAGATCTAGGTGCATGTAAAAAAAGTAAAATGGTAAGTATTCCAGCTGAGATTTTGCACAATACTTTGTACAACAGTATCAGTATTCCCTCCTTCAACAAATCCATACAATAGTAATGATGGTTAATGGGCACTTAGGGAGGAGAGCAATATACAGGGCAAGTGCATGATAAAAGCATCCATACACCATTTTCACTTTAGTTTCACTTTAGATGCCTTTTATATTTAGCAGTTCAGTTTTGTTTTGAGATTGTTTAAGTTAGCAGTTGCATGCACAGTTAGTTAGGGTGCTTCACATGTGGAAATTTTCTAAGATTAGATGGGGCACATATCCCTAGAAGGGAGATGCATGTAGGTAGACTTTCACTTTCCTCTAGTGGGTGCACCTTCCTAGGACTAGTTATTTCATGCAAATTGAGGACATTAATGTTTGAGGAAAGTCTTGAATAATTTATCAATGTATCAACGCTTATAGTATCCTTCATTTTCAACAAAGGTGGAGGGATGAGATATGATAAAGGTATGAGAAAGGAAGTCATCTCGGCAATTACAGTAATATTGGGAATTGGGATGTGTCTGCAAAGTACATTCTATTGTAATGTGTGAAGTTGCATGACCCATAAGTCTCACAACTACATAACATAACAACTGTAATAGTCTAGAGGTTCACCTGCATTGACATACCAATATGTCCATAGAAAACAATTGACAAGTTATTTTTATTATGAGAAACCATCAAAACTATGCCTTTCGTGAAATTAGCTTTTTGAACTAATTTATGAACCAGTTCCATTTAAATTATCTTACAGTGTTGTAAGTCTCACATCTTATGAATATGTTGGTTTAAATTGTCTTACAATTTTGTAAGTCTCACATCTTATGAATATGTTGGTTCTTCAGACAAACACTTTACTGACAAATAATGATTTTTTGATTTTTTTTTTTCAGAATTTTTTCTACTACTAGATAGACAGATTAAATATAGTGATAATACTTTCCATTTGATCTTGCATCAACCATCACATTCACTATCATCTCTGCATCAATCTACAATAAAACAATCTATTAATCATTCAAAATTCAAACTTCGTTTTGAGTCTCAAAAACATAAACCCATGCATATAGCTATACACCTTAGTTCGATTTTAGAAATCAACACAAGAAGCTACGATATATATTTAAAAAGCACAAATGTCCTTCCCATCAGCAAACCCAGAATCTAAAATATACCTCGAATCATCCTAGCTAAAAAACCAAAAAATATAGAATAGACTAATAAAAAATGTTTGTGAGTTTGGACATATTGAGAAGATGCCCAACACCCCTCATAACTAATAGTATATTGGAAGAAGCACACTTATAGTAGCTAGTGGACACTTTTAAATACCAAACACTTATAGTAAATGACTATGTGCAGTTGTTTGGTTTCCCACCTTCCTCAAGGATTGCTCAAAGCTTTGTAAAGCATATGAAAACTTGACAAGATACTAAAAGGTCCATCGACATGGATTCCCATTATTTAATTTATAACTCTTAGCCATATGCATGCAATCATGTAACTTTATATCTTATCCTTATTTTATATGATTATTTGAAAGTGATTACTTTATTGGCATTATCTAAGATATATGTTGTATTGAAGTCACTAGAAGTGTTTCATAGTTGCTTCACTTCTATCTTGCCGAGTGTTATACAGCATAGATAATTTTTACAACTAAAATACCTTATCCTTATTTTATATGTTGGTTCAAAAGTGATTACTTTATTGCCATTATCTAATATATATGTTGTGTTGCAGTCAATAAAAGTATAGAAGTGTTTCATAGTTTCTTCACTTTTGTCTTGCAGAGTGTAATACATAGCATAGATATTTTTTACAACTAAAATATCTTATCATTATTTTATATGCTTGTTTGAAAGTGATTACTTTATTGGCATTATCTTATGTGTGTGTGTGTGTGTGTGTGTGTATTACAGACACTAGAAATGTTTCATAGTTACTTCACTTCTATCTTGCAAAGTGTAATACATAGAGTGTTTTACATAGCATAGATATTTTCTACAACTAAAATTCTTGCCAAAGTGTTGAATCAACTTGTATGTAATAACAATTGTTTTTTCTTTTTGTCTATTTATAATTTTATTTCATGTACAAAAGTAAAATTTATCCAATTTGGACCTTCCTTATACGATGATGATAAAATTTATTGTTATTGTATGAAACACCTATGGACTATATACCCTGAGAGATAAGATAAAAGTTTGACCCTTGGTTTTGTGGGTAAAAGGGTTGTTTCCCCACCTTGATTGTACACCTTGGTGTTGTGGGTGCAAAGGTTGTCTTCCCACTTTGTTATGACCACTCTTGTTGACCTTTGACCTTGTGTTGAACCTTGTTGGTCCTTGTGCTAGTGCCTCCCTCTCCTAGTGTGGTACCTTGACCCTTTTGTCACAATGACTTACCTTTATTGTTATGTGCTCCTTTTCAACCTCCTTGAGGCTGCTACCATGTATGGAAGTGTGCCACAATATCATGGACGTGCTAGAGTGTGGGTTAAGGCTGCCTCTGCACATTTGAAAGGAGCTTCTATTTGCTTGATGTATGATTGTCCTAAAAAACTGTAATTTATTGCAGAAATAGGATTGAACGTTCATCCTTATTTCTAAATTGTTTTGATTAATACCTTGCGGTCTGTATTTATCCAACCCTATCGTACAACTACCTATCTATTTCTTTATCAGGTCTTCCCATTGTTTCGTTAGTGACTTGTCTCCTAAGAGACAGTCTAATCGTAATATATAGCTAAGTATATAAAGGAAGGTCTAAACCACATTATTTTATACTTTACGTATATTAGTTTAACTTGTTCATTTATTTATTACTACTGTTGTTATTTATTGTCCTTGGATGCTTCAACTTTAACACAGACCTTTGGAAGTGTTAAGTAGAAAAAAATGAAAATTATGTTATATATGTTACCACATTGTTTTCTCCTTTACATATGCTAGTTTAATTGTTTCATTAATTTATTCTTACTGTTTTTATTTATTTTCCTTGGATGCTTCAACTTTAACACAGGGACCTTTGGGAGTGTTAAGTTGAAAGAAATTAAAATTATGTTATATATGTTGTATAGTCCATAGTTGAAGTGTTTCATAGTTTGGACCGTCATTATACGATGATGGTAAAACTTATTGTTATTGTACGAAACAACTATGGACTATATACCTTAAGAGAGAAGATAAAAGTTTGACCATTTCTCTTGTGGGTTAAAGGGTTGTGTCCCCACCTTGATTGTACTCCTTGATCTTGTGGGTAAAAGGATTATTTATGTACCTTGATGGTACACCTTGGTCTTGTGGGTGAAATGGTTGTCTTCCCACTTTGTTATGACCAATCTTATTGACATTTGATCTTGTGTTGAACCTTGTTGGTCCTTATGCTAGCTGTTTGGACTAAACCGTGACCCTTTTTGGGCTGCTAAGTTGGGTTGTGACCTTTGTTGAGTCCGCTAGACTAAACCATGACTATTCCTTGGGCTACCTTGACTCGATCTGTGGTTTGCTGACTGTTCTAAGGACTTTTCTATGAGTGTGTTGTTGTTGGTGCCTACCATGACCTCTGAGGTTGCTAGTACTGAGTCGTGACCTTGTGGGCTTCCTTGCACTGAGCCATGACCTTGTGGGATACCTTGGACAGAACCTATGATATGCCATGACCTATGCTAAGACAGAAACATGATATCTTTAGGTTGTTTGGACAGAACCATGACCTCCGTGGGCTGTTTGGACAAAGTTATGACCTCTGTGAGCTATTTGGACTAAGCCGCGACCTTTTTAGGATGCTTAGCATGAACCATGAGTATGTGGTATGCTGATTGTTCTGGGGTCTTTTTTGTGGGTGTGTTGCTATTGGTGCCTATCATGACCTTTGAGGTTGGTATTGAGTTCTAACCTTGTGGATTTCCTTGGACTGAGTTGTGACCTTGTGGGATGCCTTGGACTGAGCCGTGACCTCTGCTAGGATAGAACCATGATCTTTGTGGGTTGTTTGTATAGAACCATGACCTCTATGGGTTATTTGGACAGAGTCGTGAACCGTGTGAGTTGTTTGAACTAAGTTGTGACCTTTTTGCGCTGCTAAGCTGGGTTGTGACCTGTTTGAACTAAGTTGTGACCTTTTTGGGCTGCTAAGCTGGGTTGTGACCTTTGATGAGTCTGCTAGACTGAACCATGACAGTTCCTTGAGCTTCCTTGACTCAATTTGTGGTTTGCTGACGGTTTTGAGCTATTTTATGTGAGTGTGTTGTTGTTGGTGCCTACCCTGACCTTTACTAGGGATGTTGTGGTCCTTGTTCAGCCCGTTGCAGCATGTCAAGCATGTTTATACTTTATAAAGGTTTCTTACGCTCTTTTTTAGCCTCCTTGAAACTACTACTATGTATGGAAGAGTGTCGCAGTCTGTTGGACGTGCTCGAGTGTAGGTTAAGGTTGTCGATGTACATTTGAAAGGAACTTCTATTTGCTTGATGTATGACTATCATAAAAGCTGTCATTTATTGCAGCAATGGGATTGAAAGTTCATCCTCATTTTTAGATTGTTTTGATTAATACCTTGAGTTCTGTATTTCTTTCACACTGCCCTACGACTACCTATCTCTCTCTCTCTCTCTCAGGTATGTCCATTTTTTCGCTAATGACTTGTCTCCTTATAATATATATCTTAGTATATACAAGATTATTATCTGAGTATATAAAGAAAGGTATAAACCACATTGTTTTCTTTTTTTTGTCCATTTGTAATTTTTTTTGCATGTTCTTGACTAACTCTATTGTACAGCTATGAGACTCTGCATCCAATAGACAGGTAGAGTAAATTACTACTTTCATGTTTTCAATTTCTTTTTGTTTTATTTAAACAGTGGCAATCCAAGTGGAAGATTTGCTAGTTCTCTTTCGAGGTATAAATGATAGTGGGATTGGCATAATCTATCTTTAACTTTTATTTTATTTTCTTTATATATCAATCTGAACATGGTTTCTTGCCTTGATTGCAGGTTAGAGGTTGTTTAAGTCACCTATAAATAAAATGATCACATAAGTATTCATACTTCTTGTCAGCAAGCAAACTCGAAGGTATTATTGCTAATGTTTCATCTCATTTAAATTCCATTTATCTAGTGGCTAAGAGTACTTAGAGTTAATTCTCATTCTTCTTGTTGTGAAATGTGAAATCTACTAGTTCAAGTTTTGGTCCTTTGAAGGATGGACATTCAAAATCTGATTGAAACTCTCTGAAGGTTGTGTAAGATGTTCATAGAACCGAAAATAAACATGCACTTGTGTTCCTTTTACAAGGGATGGTGGCTTGGACCACATTGGACTAGTACAAGGTAAGCCATTATGAATTTATAGTAACTTGGTAATCATTATTTTGTATGCTTTAATGATGCAAAGTTTGTTTGAATATCATCATTGCCACACAATAACTTTTTACAAGGTGTTAGCTCAAGGGTAGAGCACTTGTCTATAATTAGGCAGAAGTTTGGTGGTTCGATTCCTCAGTACCCTATCATAAATTTGTGACTAAGAAAACAACAAAATTCACATATATACGACTATTAGTAGCTAATTTCCAGTATCTTATAGCATGACTAACGTTTAATCAAGTTAGCTTAGTCATTAATATGTTGTCATCTAATAGTTTATTTAATCGTATATTTGGTCATTAATTGTTGCAATCAATGAGTACATCAACTATCAATGACTAATAAGTCAACCAATTAATGACCAAGTTAGTCAAGCTATAGATAATGAAAATTTGCTACTATTAGTCGTCGACTAAAAAATAATAATTTATATTTGAATTTGTCATTAATTCCTCATTCTGTAGTAGTGATTGACGGATCAAGCCAAAGAATCTCAATTGGGTTTGTAGTTTAAAAAACCTAACAAATCCAAAATCAAATCAAAGATCGACGACTGGAAGGCTCACCCCTATTGTCGAAACTTGAAAAGAACACTAGAGGAAAACTTGATAAGATATCTTGAAAGATGCTTCAGAGAAGAACCCGAGAATAGATAGAGGGAAATATCGAAAAGAACTTTGAGGAAACGTCTATAATTACATCAAAGTAGAGCCCAAAAGACGCCTTAGAGAACTAGAAGCACGTCGTAGGAAAGCCCAAAAGACGCTTCGAAGATCCCAAAATCACATAAGAGAAGACCCCAAAAGACACTTCGAAAAAGAAACCAAAAAACAAATCTAAGAAGATTCTGAAAGATGCTTCATAAAGAACCCGAAATCACATCAGAGAAGAGTTCAAAAGATGCTTTAGAGAAAATCCCAAAATAACATTGGAGGAAATTCTAAAAGACACATTGGATTAGAATCAAATGTAGCATCGAATAGAGATCTCCAATAGAGCACTCGAATAGAATCCGACAGAGCATCAAAAGTGATCTCGAGAGAAGCATTAGACATGATCCTCGACAGAGTATGGGAAAAGATTTCAAAAAGAGTATTAGACTATATCGCTAACAAGGAATCTTAAGATATATTTCTGCTCTCACCCCTACGTTTCCTTCACCTCACATATGTAATAACATGTAACAACATATGCAATGGCAATGGTAATGATGGCGCTCTACAACCATGCCATGAAAATAATTGAAACTATAGGTGCGTCGATGTCAGCGCTCTACAACCATGCCATGGAAATAATTGAAACTATAGATGCGTTGGACACCACATATTTCAGCGCCCCACACTTTTGCAAGATAACATGAAATATGTAGAAAATAATGAAACTACAATGTAGAAACACCTTAGCAAGATAGTATGAAATATGTGGAAAATAGTGACACTACAATGTAGAAACATATTCATCTTGTTAATATGCCATTTCCATTTCCAAAATAAACACTTAATAGGTAAATTTGTATAAACCAGCGTAGATCGAAATCCTAGGCTCTATTAAGCGTCAAGAAAGATCATATCCATCCCCCGAAATAAAACATCTTCTTAGGTATTGCACTCAATGAACTATAACTTTGGTGTGTCCTATATATAGCCATAGCCATTGATTTGATTCAAACCAAAAGACATATCTTTTTTTAAGGTCCAATATTTAATATTATTTATGGTCAACATAATATTTTTTATTTTGTTAGAAACGAACATTACAATATTTCGCTATATATAGTTTTTAAACCATATGAAGACCCTCCTAAACCATTTAGGATAAAACCACATAGGAGTCCTTCGAAACCATGTGTAATAAAACCGGAGTTGTTTAAAAGTCCTTGGAAACCATGTGTAATAAAACCGGAGTTGTTTAAGAGTCCTTGCACATGACCCTCCTAACCATGTACACATTTATTTTGGACCATAATTAAATTTTTTATTTAAACCATGTGCAAGGTCCTCCTAATCATGTACACATTTATTTTGGAATATAATTGAAAATTTTATAACCATGTGCAAGGCCTCCCTCCTAACCATGTATACACTTATTCTGGACTATAATTAAAATTTTTGTTTTTTGGGTGTAAAAAATAACTCACAAATAAATCAAGACACATTCTTTCTTCACATTCTTCTTCAAGAGGAAAATAAATCACATTCTTTCTTCAAGAGGAAAATACATCAAGAATTGGCCTTATCAATTATTTTATCATAGGTTCCTTTAAGATATTTAAATAATTGAGAAGGCCCATTCAAAGGTAAAAATCAAATATTAATTTGATAAAATCCAAATTCAAACCAAAATAATTCTTTAAAGATCATTAATTTGATGATCCAAATTCAAACCAAAATAGGTTGAAATATAGAGATTTCAAAACCAAAAATTACACAATTTTTTTTTTAACTATTTGAGTATAAAATATACATTACATAGAAGCAATATTTAAGTATAAACATAAATACCAGACATATATCAAATTTGTATACATGTTATAATTATAAAACATGAAATAAATTTGCATAGCATATCACATGATACATGAGACATGAGAATATATTTTATTAGGAAGCGTGGGTGGCTTAAGTAATATTTTTATTGTATTGTTTTAAGTAATGTGTATTTTATTGTTTAAGTAATGCGTGCGATTAAGATTTTTGTTATGTAATTTGAGTTCATATATATACTCAAACTAATGCATTCTATTATTGTTTCGAGATTAGACTTTATGATTTCATATTTAAGTGTTTTAAATCATGTTTTAGTATGTGTGACCAAAGGCGTGAAGAAATAAAAATATTTTATTTATATTATTTTATATATTTCACATATGATATTATGTATGTATCATATGTCACTCCTCTATGTGCAAACAGTTAGTATTTTATTTTATATTATTTTACATATTCCATATAGGATATTATGTACTCAAGTGTATCAAATGTGATATTTACATCATAAAACAGTTGAGTGATATTATTTTATTATTGAAATATGTCATAAAATATACCTCACTCCTCGCCACTCTCCTATTATAACGAGTGACTCTCCTATCGTGTTCTAGAGTTAGGTCACTCCGCGCGACTCTCCTATCCTGTTCTAGAGTTGGGGATTATCGGGACTATCCTATCGTCTTGTAGAGTTAGGTTGAGAATGTGAAATTGAAATTTAATAGTAAATAGAAATCTTATAAAATATCATTAAAAAAATTTAAAATTTTAGTGGAAAAAAGTAAGATTTAAGTAAAAAATTCCACTTTCATCTTGAGAATGTGGAAAATTTAATAATAATATTTAGAGAAATTTAAAAGTGAGATTCTCTTTCAGTCACAAATTTAAACTTGGTGACACATCCATATAACAAATACCTCAAAGCAAATGGGACATTTATCGAACAAAATTAAAACAGGTCCATGGCCGAACATTTATACAATAACAATGAAAAGAGAACCCAGTGATTACAACCCTTATTTCTTCAGAAATCCATAATCCATGCTTTTACAGAGACCAAAAACACGCACTACATATACAATCATGGAAAGCAGGTTTAAGACGCCTGAGGAGACTTACTCTCTGGTTCCGAATATGCAGCCTCATGGCGCTGAGGAACAATAACGTCGATTCTAGCGACGCCCTGAGGAGCGGCGGGGGATTTGGCGGCTTCCACGACGCCGACAGCCACTTCTCTGTCCATCTCTTCTTGCGCCTCGTCCTCGAAGTTGGGATCGCGCTCGTCTATGGCCGCAGGAAAATCATCATCTTCTCCGCCGGGTCCCTCCCACGTGTACTTGCCGCCGTGCCCGGATTTCCTCGGATGCCCCTGGTAACCCGATGCAGGCCGTCGGTCGAGGCGCTCATATCCTTTCTGAACCGTTTTCTGCTGCAAATACTCCGACTGCTCCGACTGGTGCGGACGAGGGTTTAGATCCACCAGATCCTCATTCTCCTTCGTCTTTGTCTTTGTAGTCGGCCTCCCGCTCATTTTCTCTACTCTTAATAATCTTCTTCACAGACTGTAAACGAACCGTCGCACAGAAGAATTGGGAAAGTAAAGCTCTGCATATTTTCTGAGGGTTTGGGAGATATAAAGCGTTCGGGAAGAAGTCGGTGAAGATTGTAACTTCTAGAGACGTCTCACGTTTCTAGAAGTAACTATTTCAAGATCGAGGATCAGTTGCGCTCAGTCGCCAAGTGTCCTCTCGTACAGGGTGCCAACATGTATGTGTTGTCAACAATGTTTTAATGTATATTGTATACTAGTCATCCGTGAGAATAATTAATAGAGATTAGGATTGGTTTGGAAAATCTTACTTAATCACATCAAATTAAATTATTTTTAAATTGTTTTAAATTGGGGAAGGGTCATCAATTTTGGAAAAATCTTCTTAATGTTGATTTTCACACGGGTGATAAGTTTGGGAACAACTATAAGTGAGTATATGTTTGGGAACATTATGGGTGATAAGTTTGGGAACACCGAGTCAAGAAGGAATTGATTCATTTTCTCATACTAATCTTTAAGAGTTTGTTTGAGGCTATAAAGAGGTAAGATATAAGGTTAGAGTGACTCTAAATAAATTTAGGAGGTTGTTCCATATAAATTTATTCTTTTGATTTTTGTGCCAAAAAAAAAGGTAGATTTGACATTTATTAGATGGACCTCCCATCGATATGAAGTTGTGAGGTATAGAACAAGGCAAATGTAATTCATTTTGGCAAAGGGGTTAAAGGTTTCATTGTAGTCAATACCCCTTCTACTTGTGAAAATATCTTAGAAACTAGCCAACACTTGTATCTATCAACACTACCATCGATAACATATTTAGTAGATCGTATAACCATCTTTCTTTTGGAAGAGGAAATATATCTCAAGTTTTATTTACCATTAAGGACAAATTCTTTATTCGTTATTGCATCACATGCTAACTGGGCAAATGATGTTGCAAATGTTTATGGATTTGAATTTATGGAATGTGCACCAAAAGTGAAGGATCATTGGAACTATGAATGTGTTTGATGTTGATTAGAAAGATCACCAACTAGATCACTATTGGATCCCTTGTTGTGTGGACCCATGAAGGAAGCTAGGAAGCTAGTGTGGGTTCAAGTTCAATATACTCATCTAGAGGATGAAGTTGAGAAAGAAGATAACTATTTTAATCCTCACTATATATAGAAGAAGATTGATCCATTATAGAAATGGAAATATTATAAGAAGAAGAAGTAAGTGCATGCACCAAGAATGGCTTGCAAGCCATAGATGGCACAAATATCAAATTAGGCATGCAAGCTAAGAGACCTTCATTGAACATAATGTCTCTTCTAATAATAACCTGCATTGTGTTAGGTACATGAAACCTATAACCTTTTATATCCTATGAATCATTCATAAAAATGCACTTCTCACTTTTAGGATGTAAGGCTTTCAGTTTCTCATCAGGATTGTGTGCCCATGTTTCATTACCAAACACTTGAAAGTGGCTTACATATGGTTTATGTTGCTCCATTGTTCTTGAGGTTTAATATATTTTGAATCCTTTATGGGAATGTTATTAACTATGCAATCTGCACAATTAATATCTTCCACCCAAAAACAACAGCTTAATCCCTTAGATTGTATCATACAATTTGTCATTTCTTTTAATGTGGGAATCTTTCTCTCGATAACACCATTTTGTTGTGGTGTATGGAATAATATTTTGCATTTGAATGCCTTGTATAATATAGTAAATTGTAAATTTACAGTTAACATATTCATCAACATTACCTATTATTAATTTATGAAATTGATGTCCATTTTTTTTTCTGCAAGGACCTTGTAGGTCAAAAGCATGCAAAAAACTTCTTTGTTAAGTTTTAATAAATAAGCCCAAGCGTGTCTAGAGAGGTCAACAATGAATATTAAGAAGTACTTACACCTAGAGAAAGAAGTTGAAGGAAGTGCACCACCCAAATAACTATGCACAAGTTGTAAGGGAGACAGGGCATGCCAAGAGGTTGTTAGGGTCCTACCCTAACCCCCTTAAATATAAAGGTTGTTATGTATTGAGGCCATCTATATTAAATAAGTCTCATAAATTATACAGAGTGTGAAAGAAATATTTGTAAGAAGACTTACTAGAAGGTCCCACCTACTATAAATTCCTTCACTAGGAAAGCTTAATAACGATTCTACCTACTAGAAAGTTCCTTTACTAAGAAGGCTTACTAGAAGGTTTCTCCTACTAGAAAGTTCCTTTACTAAGAAGGCTTACTAGAAGGTTTCTCCTGCTAGAAAGTTCCTTCACTAGAAACTATATATAAGAGTAGAAGCAATGTAATAAGATGTCTTGTGAATTATTTTGTAATTGGAGCTTGGTTATTAGGAGGTTTTCTCCTTGAAGAAGCAAGTGAACATTGCTCTCATTAGTAAAGGTATTTCTATTGTGATATTTTGTTATCTAAAAAGGTCTATTGATGTGTAATTATGTTTTTTCAATCTAAAATATTACTTTATTATGTCATTTCTACTATGTATTTCCAATTTTCTATTAAGGTACATAACATTTGGTATCATAACGCTTTCTTGTGAAAAAAAAATCGTTAGGCTATGTATGTGCTTTGGTGTCTATAAATAAGAAAGTGATATGTCATTTAGTGGGTAAATCTACAGTCAGGGAAGACTACATGCAAAAAATACAAACTTGGCTTATTTTGGTTAGATACCCATGTAACCCATGTTGGTACCCCTTTGAGTAGTGTCACATTAGGAAACACATGTATACATAGTTTTGCTTCAACGTACCCTTGGGTATATTGGAAGCCCCATCGGAATCCTAAAACTAGCTTTAGATAATCCAATCAACCATCTTATTGCTATACTGGAACTAAGCACAACACTTGGGAATATTAGTCTCTAGTACCTAGGTAGTCAAGTAGTACAGCTAAGGGCATGGTTGAGCCTCCTTACTTAATGCCCTAAGAGCTTGGGTTGAGTACTACCATTGTAAATTGTAAGTAGATCATAGATATATATACATTTTCTCTCCCTTACCCTTACGACCTTGGAAGCCCTTCCTTTTGTGCCCAATATGTGAAATTCCTACATAAGTTGTAGTATTAAGAATTTGATAGTTTGGTTAGTGCAATAATATTTGGGCAAGAGTAAAACTTCATCAAGAGTAGTAGAAACAAAGTCTAGGTATTTACTACACTCTTATTATAGACCTATCTTATCAAAATCCTTACATTGATCTTATCACATTGGGACAACTCTTTCATACCCCTTTTTGTTGACCCATTCCTCCTATGGCTAACATTGGAGGAAGTAAGCTCTCCCAAAATGTTTTCAAACTACAAACATTGTATGGTGAGTTGCAACACAAATTATAATACAACCACTCCTCTACTCAACATAATCTTGATGACATTCATGGAAAGATTACCAAATTCGAGTCACTTTCTAACTAGATAGCTCAATTCATGAAATTATTTTCTTGATCATATTTGAGCTACCCTAAACCAGACCAACCTCTCTACAAGAAAGGGGTTGACCCATCCAATCCTAATGAACCTCACTCTACTCCAATTGTATGTGATCTAATAACTCAAACATGGCACAAACTTCCTAAAGTTGATATGACCAAATTTGATTCGTAAAACCCCACAAGATGATTCACTTAGATGTAAAATTAATTTTAATTGCATGGCATCATAGACTACATGATGAAACTTAGTGTGGGTTTCTTATATTTAGATCTTGAATGGTAGCATTAATGGTGGAAATGGAATAATAAATCCTGCAAGAGTTATATTGCATGGACACAATTTGTTTTCGGTCTCTATCAATGTATTGAAATAGGCACTCATTATTTGGGGAAACTAACCAAAATCAAGCAATCATGTACAACTAAATATTTCATCTCATCTTTTGAGCAAATAGCGACACACACTGAAGGCATATCTGATACTTTTTACAAGGAATGTTTCATTTGTGTTTTGAAAGAAGAGATATGTGCAAATGTCTTAATGGCTCATCCTAATACTTGGTTGGATGCCACTCAAAGAGATAGAGAATCCCAGAAGGTGATAAATGCTTAAATAAAAAAAGGTCCTATTTATTCCCCACCCCTGTCACGTCCCCATCCCTTGAACCGACGAAGAGGACGCGACCAACACCACAATAATCGGGCAAAGAGCCCCATGAACATATACAAGGATTAAATGCTGAAATTAAGAGAAACTTAAACATAATACATAACAAGATGAATAATCCTTCAAATGGAAATGCATACCAAGATGCATGATCCATACAAGGATACCGAGTTAATCAATCATTCAGCGGAAGAAAACATAAAAATTTCCAGCATTTAACATGTTCATCATAATCCATAGAACAATAGATATAATTGCAGAGATGAAGTAACCAGCAGCACTTATCTTTTGATGAAGAGTTTACCATGCAACCAGCTACGTCGCTGCAACGTTCCACCCAACCATAGGCCAGCGTTCTCATCAATCTCTCAGCAGCGCTGCCACCCCCGAGCTGGGCATGATTCCTCCAAGGATAGGGGTCAAGGCAGGCTTACACATAGCCAAGGGACACAACAACAAACCAACACAGCTGGGTTTATCAGGCCATCAACAGACCGGGCAAGCCAGCACAGTCCGAAGACCAACCACTGCATACACGCAGCCAAACAATTCCTTCACAGCCCTGTGAAGAAGGCAAAGACAACCGAGGACAGTCCCAAACCAAAGATGAAACAAGGCTCAAGCCTGCAGGGCAATTCAGAGTTGTTCTTGGCCCTAACGTGGCCAAAACAACTCAGCTGCAACCCAAAACAGGGTCCTTTAGCAGCCACAAACACACAATGAATGATAGCAGTAATCCACAGTCCAAAACAGGGGAAACTCAACCGACAGATTGGAAATCAATAGCCCACAGCACACACCATCCCTCAAAGTAATGTCTGGGCAACTTACATAGTCCCAAACAGAGGAGAATCCAACTCCCAACATGGACAAAGGGAAACTCAACCAACGGATTGGAAATCCACAGTGGCCCAAAACGAATTTGAGCACCACAGTCAATAAAACGCAGGGAAGACAACAGTCCCACAACGTAACCAGTGAGCACGGCTCACGACATGGGAAACGACCCCAACCAGTCTATGCGTGAGAGCACTTGCACCAAACCGCAACACACAGAGGAAAACATATACACGGGCCACAAAGCAGTAAGGAAACTTACACACAGTCCCTGAGCGCGAGATGGCTCCTACACCCGAAAATCCCAAGTGACATCCACGATTTCTCTTGCTCCCTGTGTGAGCAAAACCAACGCAGAGTCCCTGCGCGTGAAGAGAAACAGCAACGGCTCTACGCATGAGGAATGAACCAGATCCCCGTGCGTGAGCATGAACAGACCACGACTCTGTGCGTGAGCAGGAACCAGACCATGAAGAAGATGGCGATGGAGGTGGAGACCGGGCGCGCGTGAGGAAGAACAGAAGCAGTAGGAAGAGTGGAGACCAGGCGTGAGAGAAACAATGGTTCTCCGCTGGGCATGCGTACCGTCTAAACTGACAGCAACCTGCCAAAACCAACACCTCCCCATGCCTACGTTTCCTCATGCAATAACTACCCCCAACTAACAAAATCAGACATTGAAGAGGTTGACAAGGGAAGATGGCATAGACACAACAAGGTGGCAACACATGGGTTTTTCCCCCATAGACCAAGTTTTGACATCCCCCACCCCTTATCCTTCAGAACCATGCCCTTTTCATTCAATGTTGCACTGCCGTAGCTGGTTGTGGTTTTAGTTTTATTTGATGTGCGTATTTACATGATGCCACATTATACTGTGTTGGCTAGCACGACATACCATCAGCAACTATCCCCATTGCCGAAACATAGACAACCAAATCGATGGTGGGGCTTTTTCCTTGAGCTCCTCACCACGATTAATTACAATACATACATCATGCAAACGGGGTCAAAACCGGGACGTGACAACCCCCATCCACATACCTTCCCTTGTACTAATACCTCATCGTCTTCTCCAACTCTCAAGATACAAAAGTTAACCTAAGATGAATTGGTGGAGCACCAACTCAAAGGTATCTTCTACAATTGTTATGAGAAATATTCCCCCATACATAAATGTAAGGAGTAAAAACCCTTTATGGACATTTTAGAGGGTGTCTCTAATGAGGAATTTGATGCTAACACCCATGAATTCCCTCATACACTGGTTGTGGAAGACATTCCCCAACTGATCTGTCGAAGGAGGAATCCTAGATCTCTTTACATGCCTTGAGTAGTCTTTATGCTTCATTAACCCTAAAATTGAGTGAATATCACAAACATTAAATCCATTACTTTAATTAACATTGGTAGCATGCATAGATTTAAGCAACATCAAGTATACCAAGAAACAAATTATTTTATCCATGCTATGAGCAACATCCAAATCATGATTGTGAATGGAGCTATGAAATGTGGGGGTTGTCATGGAAATGTGCGGCTTCGAATGGGTGATTATTCTCTCAAAATACACATGTTTTCTATCAACATGGGTGGTTGTGATGTTGTCTTGGATGTTAAATGGATACAAACATTACACCTTATCACCATGGACTTTGGTTCCTTATAAATGAGTTTCTAACATGTAGGACATAACTACACTCTCAAAGGAATTACAAGTAGATCTCTAGATATTATTAGTTTTCACTATATGGAAAAGATTCTTAAAAGGGAAATTTAGGAATTGTGGCACATTTCCATGCCATTCAATCGACCCCTACTCAACCCATTCCTTCTTACATGTAGTTACTTTTGGATAAAAACATATTTGACACTCTGAGAGAACTACCCCCTTCCCATGGTGAGCATGATCATTCCATTCCACTCATTAATATGGATCTTGGGGGCAAAGAACCAGAAGGCTTGAATAACAAGAGAAAGGAGGATAAGAGATAGTCTCGGAGCTGAAGTGGACAACGGACCAGCTATGGGAAAAACAAAACAGTGAGGAGTGAGGTTCAAAGAGGATTCTTTGAGCCTCACCTCTCAAACTATACCAAGAAAGACACTCAAAACAGATAACCCAATAATAACTCAAATAGAATAAGAGAAAGGTAGGATGCAAAAAATAATAGATTTCTTTATTGATAAGGCATAAAGCCTTTATATAATATTTGTACAATGTGCCTTGAATCCATACCATGGAACAAAACCATGGGATACCAAATACCATGGATGGGTGTATTCTAAACTATGGGTTGCATGGAAGATTCCAAAACCTTGGATGAGAGAGGGTGGCCTCTCCATTTAATGATTTCATGATGAATGGGAGAGGGTGGTCTCTCCATTTAATGCTTTTATTACTTATACTTCTGAATTTAGACCATATTCCCCCTCTAATTAGGATCATTCCTCCCCCTTTAGAAAATTATGGTCCCCATCATTTCATGCTAAAAAGAGACCCATGGTTACCATGTGTCAGTTTCCAATGAAGAGAAGGGTTTTGTGTGGTTAACCATAACCGTGGGTTTTGTGTGGTTGACCCATAACCTTAACCGTGGGTATTTTGTGGATGACCCATAACCATGGCCATGTGGACAATGAAATTCTTGATTTTGATACTAACTACAATAGGATTTAATAAAATCAAAATTTTTGAAAATTAATAAGAAAAAATAGTGATTTGGAGGAAATTGGTGTCTTTTCACAAATCCATTCATATCTTATGTTGCATGTGATGAAAATGAATTCCATTGAAGACCCATTTGATATATTAAAGGACATTTCCATCCATATAACACACTTTCTATGTGGTGTCCCATGGAATGAGAGAATGTTTGTTGAAGCTCAGGGAATGCGAGTGCACTTTTTTTATAGACATATGTTGTTTCAATCCTTGATATCTGTCAAACTATAAATTCAAATGAAAACCTACGATACCCATTTTGATTGAAAGAAATACATTTCAAATGATCTATGGTAGGCCCCTTGAAACATCTTGTAGATATTGAAACATCTCTCTAAATTTTGCAGAAGTGGGTTGTCCTCCATATAGAGTGATGAGTGTATGATGCAAATGGTTTGTAGAGAAAAATGGGTTGTTGTAAAGATCATGGATCCTATAGCTAAAACATAGAAACCCTGAAAAAATTCTAAAAATGCTACAAATCAATGGATGTAGTGAAATCCATGTATGATTCTCCTGCAATGGTGAACTAAGATCTGAGGGTAGAAAAACCCTGCAGTGCCTAAGGACCAACTATGATTCTTATAGTGTATGTATCGACAAATGGAGTCTGAGAGTGCCAAAAGGAGGTTGGAGATTCATGTAGATCCTTGAACACAACTATGCTCAAACCCTAATTCCCATGGAATGGTTACATGCTCTGATACCACTGTTCCAGATCTTGGGGGCTGAGACCTAGAAGGCTTGAATCCCAAGAGAGAGGAGTAAAAGAGATAGTCTCGAAGCTGAAGAGGACAATGGACCAGCTGTGGGAAATACATAACAACGAGATCCAGGATATGCATAGCCTGGATAGAGAAACATAGAGTAAACACGCTACATGGAGGGGTGAGGCTCAAAGAGGGTTTTGTTACACCCAAAAAATGTCACTACGCTCAATCCCTTGAAGTTACCTAGCCAAACAATCTTTTGGAGGAGCTTTTTGCTCATTCCTAGGAGGCCTTATGCCCTTTTCCTTCTAACATAGAGCACCAGTCTACCTTAAAGATGTTTTCCTAATGACAAGGTGCACTAATGACACTTGTTTCCTGAGGACAAGAAGCGTTGACACCTCCTAATAGTGCACAAGGAGCTTCAGTACTGTCAAAAGGGAAAAAAGAGAAGATTTCGAGAACCTTCTATATGAAATTCCTCGTGGAGGCTTACCCCAACTGCTTGGAGCAGGTGGCATTCCTACCCGTAGCCTCTAGGGATGATCCCTCACCTTCCTCCCTAAGAATATCAACCCCTTTGGGCCCTATTTGGCCTATATATACAAGCTTCATGGACCATGATAGGAGAGGACCAAGAGAGCACTTTTATGTTGTTGAAATCATTAATGGTGTAGGAGGTAAAGAGTTTGGTTGTGATTGATATTTGTAGAGTTTGTAGAGATTGTGGTTACTGAAACACTACTACTCTATATGATTAATCAGATTCAAGACACCTAATCAAATAAAAAGTAACATATTTAGCTTTTTCTTTTGTTTTTGATGTGCTTTTTGGAAAAATAAATGCAAAGAACAAAAATCATTCTAAAAAAGTGCAAGAAACCACAACATTTTTCCTTTTTTATGGATCTAGAAAGAGCTTTAAGAGATCTAAATTCAAACTATAAAGCTAACACCAAAACTTCCAAAACACAAAACCATTTAGTTTTAGAGATTCTACTAAGATAATTTTTCAATATTTTGACTCAAAAAATATGTTCAAGCTAAGTACACACTCTTAGACCTGTCAATAAGCAGAGAAACAAATTGACAAAACCCAAACCAAAGAAAATAATTTAAAAAGGAAACTCTAGAGTTGTATATTGCCTACCTCGGTGCACCTTGTAGGGTAGAACCAAGGCGTTTTCTATTGGTTGACACTATCTTCTCTCTTAGAGACAACATCGGCAACACATTATGCCTCTAGGAAAACAACGTCGATGCTGCTTTATGACAACAGGTAAGAGGTGTCGGACAGGGGTCGATGCTATATCAAAGGAACCTAGGTGCGTTGGCGGATATAGAGAACAAAAAATAAGATAAAACGTTTAGCATAAGAAATTACAAATCAAATTGGAATTTGTTGAGTGTAAACACTTACCCAAGGAGGAAGATGGAATTGTCTTAAGATGAATTTCACACCTTTAATATTCAAATGAGGAAGAGAAAAAACAAGATAATTCAACGATCTATACTAATGATCAAGGAGAGAAGTAATGAATAACTCATATTAACACAAATCATTCATGGGAAAGGGGAACACATTTGTATTAACAAGATAAGAGAATAAAACTACAACCAAAGCCTTGATGTCCGAGAGTGCAAAAAGGAGGTTGGAGATTCATGTAGATCCTTGAACACAAACTATGCTCAAACCCTAATTCCCATGGAATGGTTACATGCTCTGATACCACTGATCTGGATCTTGGGGGATGAGACCAAGAAGGATTGAATTCCAAGAGAGAGGAGTAAAAGAGATAGTCTCATAGCTGAAGAGGACAATGGACCAGCTGTGGGAAAGACATAACAACTAGATCTAGGCTATGAATAGCCTGGATAGAGAAACATAGAGTAAATACGCTACACAGAGGGGTGAGGCTCAAAGAGGGTTTTGTTACACCCAAAAATTGTCACTATGCTCAATCCCTTGAAGTTACATGGCCAAACAATATTTTGGAGGAGCTTTTTGCTCATTCCTAGGAGGCCTTACACCCTTTTCCTTCTCACATAGAATGCCAGTCTACCTTGATGACGTTTTCCTAATGACAAGGTGCACTAATGACACTTGTTTCCCAAAGAAAATAAGCGTCAATGCCTCCTAATAGTGCACAAGGAGATTCAGTACTATCAAAAGGGCCAAAAGAGAAGATTTTGAGAACCTTCTATATGAAATTCCTCATGGAGGCTTACCCCAACTGCTTGGAGTAGGTGGAATTCGTACCCCTAGCCTTTGGGGATGATCCCTCACCTTCCTCCCTAAGAATATCAACCCCTTTCGGCTCTCTTTGGACTATATATACAAGCTTCATGGACCATGATAGGAGAGTACCAAGAGAACACCTTTATGTTATTGAAATCATTGTTGGTGTAGGAGGTAAAGAGTGTGGTTGCAATTTAGATTTGTAGATTTTGTAGAGATTGTAGTTAGTCCAAATAGCTTGTGGTAAGGGATGTGAAAGTGTGGAGAGGCGTTGGGATCTGAAGTGGGGCTGAACAGATCTTGGTTGAGAGATTCTACGTAGATTAGTATTTGATTACTTGGAAAATATTGTTAAAGGTTGAAACTTATAGAAATGAATTCGAAAAGTGAGTTTATTCATTTTCCTGTCTGGAAAGGAAGTGCCTGAGATTGGCGATCACTAGAGGAGGTACTAGGCTCTTAAGTCGGAGCTTCCATTAAGCACCCAAAGAGGTGTTAGGTTCTGTAGTAGAGCTACCCAATCTCAGTTGAGAGATGCTACATAGATAATGCCTGAGCATTGGTAAGCACTGGGATGAAGTGCTGAGCCTTAAGAAGAGCTACCATTAAGCACCCAGAGAGTTGTTGGGCTCTCGAGAAGGGCTTCCAGATCTCGGTTGAGAGATGTTATACAGATACGTATTTGGTTTACTTATCAAACTTTTGGTTGTTGATTTTCTGTAAATATACATGACCATATGATGCAGCCATGGTTTTGAAAATCTTGTTATAGATTGCACCTTATAGGAATGAATCTGACATGTGAATTAATTTGTTATGGTGTCCGGAAAGGAAGCACTGAGCTTGGTGGGCACCCATAGGGAGTGTTAGGCTCTGAAGCATAGTTGTCAGTGTTGAAATATTGTAACTTCGAAGAATATTCTATATGTATCTTTTGTGGTCCCCGATGGTCCTATCGAGAGAACCACTTGTATTATCTTGTACCGCGATGCTTCTAATCGGAAGAACTAATAAGAGTCATGAGGTTGTCCCCTCTAATTGTAAAGGTGGGTCATTAGCATCCTAGTGTGGTTACTTGAGCCTACATGTGTAACTCGAGACTACATGATTAAATCGATCCTACATGTTGGATGAGTTAATTGAAGTGAACGGATGAATATAAATAGAGGTGTAGCTCTCCTCATTTGGAACACACACTCTCACTTGTGTAGTGCATTAGTGGAGAAGAGAAGTAGCTGGAGAAGGAGGAGGATCAGGCTTTGATCTCCTTGCTAGTTTTATCTTTTATTTTTTGGGGCATCTATATTGAGGAAGCTTTTGCTGGGTTTTTCCCTTTAGGGTTTTCCTAGGATAAATCTTTGTGTTCCTTTTGTATGGTTGTGCTTGTCTATCTTTCAGTGATCTTGTTTATATGCTTTTGTTATGAAAAATGAAATGAAATACTGATGTCTTAGTTAAGCATATGAAAATTTAACATGGTATCAGATCCACCCTGAAAAGAAGACATTGTTCAGCTACAGAATCTAGGGCTTCTTACTTTTTGGTTCTCTCTCCACAATCGATCAGCAAAAGAAGGCTAGGCTGACTCTCCATTGAAGGGCGCATCTTTCTGTCGAAGCAAAATTCGATTCCAAACATTTTCAGTTTTCCGTGTGGGAAATTAGGGCTTCTTGCAGAAGACTAATTTTTGAGTGAGCCCAGCATAGGATTTCTCTCCTCATCAAAATCGAAGTTTAGAGACCTGGCTCAATATTTTTGGTTGGGTGAAACTCCAGGAAAGTCAAACCCTAGTTTGACCCGGAGCTAGAAAAACCCTAAATACTAAAACTGCTAAGTTTTGGTATATTCGCTATATCCCAATATTGGCGAAGGTTCAAGAGCTAAAAATTACAGAGACCGAATATAAAATCCGGATGAATACTGTGTCCAAAATTCAGTCTCAGATTCTCTATATTCTAGGAGATATGATCCCTCCGAGTTAGGGTTAGGGTTAGAATTCATCCCTAAACGGGACACATAGGAAACATTGTTATAGCTTGGGCTACAGAGGTCCAAATGGAATTCATGAAGATGTTCTAGAAATAGAACAGATTGTACTTTCTATGGTCTGAATTTTAGAACCTGAAGATGAACCAGTGACACGTGGCATGCCGTACAACTTCACTATTCTGAACAGTCCTGTAACAGGTCAGCTTGGGAAGATGATCATAAATCCAAATTGGTGAAACCTATGGTGTTGGATCAGGGACATGCGAGGTTACCTTAGTGCAAAATTGCAGACATAGAGGAGCAGTAATTTCAGAGATATCATAGAAATAGTAACAGGCATTTCTGCAGAAGAAATTGGAAAACTAGGGCTTCCTGTTCCAAGATCTTCCCTCCACTGTTTTCAGAAAAGGAGTACATTAGATAGCTCCATTTGAAGAGATATATCTTTCTATCCAATTAGATCTGAAAGATTCCAAGTTTTGAAAATTAGGGTTTCTCTGACAAACCCTATATCAGCCAGCTCCGGAAGCATGACGGACACGTCAAATCGGTAAGATCTAATATTTTGCTATTTGCATTTGAGGTTCTCATTTCAAAGTGATCTATCACATCAGCTTGATGATAAGCTTGGTGAAGTTGAAAAATTCCAAGCATGAAAGTATTTGATCTCTTTGAAGAAAATGAATTGGACACCTACATGAGTAGAGAGGTTCCAGTTCTAGAGGGAGATGAGCCTCAAAGCCTTACACAAGAAGAACTTGATCAAGGGCAAGAAGATCACCGTTGATTCAATCACGGATCAACTTGTACCACAACTGTCTTCCCTAAAGACATCGAAGATGTTTGATTTCTTGATCAAGCTATTTGAAGATAAGAACATAATTCAGAAGATGGATTTGAGAAAATAGTTGAAGAATGTGAAGATCCATAATGCATAACATCCTGAAGCAGTAGAAGAAGAAGCAGAGAATGCAGAAGTGGTGATAGCCACCTTGAATGGCCTCCCATGATCATGGGATTCATTCATGCGAGGAATTTGTGCCAGAAGAAAGTGATTACTTTCAGTTGACTTTGGGAAGAAGAAGAAACTCGTCTCATAAGAAGAGAAGAAGAAAGATGGAAGCAAATTGAAGATCAAGCTATCACCATTCAAAGAAGATCCCTCAAGCAATGAGGAATATGAAGAACTCAATTCTTGACGAACCTCTTATCCATCTTATCATTTGGATAAGAAATGATGATAAAGTAGAATGATCAAGATGGAGTCTACCCACAAAACAAATAAAAGATAAGTATTCAATTGTCATTTCATGATATTGTTTTACATTTGATTATATTCAGTTGATGTGTTATGCATGATAGATTGTTTGCATTAATGACTATATAATACTAATATGCATGTGATGGGTAAGTAGCTCATGGTGCTATACAACTCTCCATTTCTACTTATCAAACCTCTTTGCTAACATATTGGATTAGTCTAGAAAGTTTCTGTGAGATATGGATGAATGTTGTATTGGCTAAACAGTTGCATGATGCATAAGAATTTGTCGTTATGCATATGTTTTATGAAATAGTTCTAACCATGCAACTGGTGCATTTGAATTGTAGGAAAGGTCCTGTACAACCTCCTACAAGAAAAGAAAGATGAGACTTGTTCCAAAGAACAAGTGTTGACAATTCAATAAACATGAATCTGAAGCTCCCAGGGTCAAAGACACCATGACAGAAGAAAGAGCTTCAAAGAGCGGTAGATCCACCTCGAAGGATGAAGACTACCATGGGTATGAGAGATAACTCAAGATGAAGAAAATAATGCTATAACAGTTGATCATGGCGAATGATGTATACGATATGATTTCGAGACATAAAGGAAAGTATGTAGTATCCTCCATATGGATATACAAGAACAAGTGTACAAAGCAAGGTTCGTGATTTGCCTCAGAAAGAATAGACTATGACATGACATACTCTATTGACCAGTATATATCAAGCATAGAAATACCTGTACAGAATGAAGAAGGAAGATAATACTCCACTTCAGGGGGAGTGACTATAGAAGATATCTGAGCTCGACACGGTACGACATGATGGACTGCTTCCTGATGGATCAATACTTTTGGGTTCCAACCTTCAAAGTTGAATGTAGAAGACTAGGATATGTTGATGATCTGACAAGATGAACTCATGGAAGATGTTATGATAAAAGAATACTAGAATGATGTTTGGGATATAGTACTCAAACCAGAAAGCAATAATGTGGTATCTTACAAATGGATCTGCAAGATAAAATATGTCGCTGATAGAAGTAAGGAAAGACTTGTGGCTAGAGGTTTCTATAAGAAAGAGGGAATTAATTCTAAAGAGACACTTACTCCAGGAAGCAAGGTACACTTCCTTTAGAACTATGATGGTAGTTGCTTCCATGATGAAGTAAAGACAATCCTTCCTTAATGGTATGATTGGGGAAGAGTTTTACATCGAAAGGATTTGAAGTTGAAGACAGATGGACTCATATATGTAAGTTGAAGAAGGCCCTCTATGGCATGAAACAAGCTCCCAGAGCTTGGTATGGAAGGATAGACAGTTTCCTGTCAATTATGGGCTTTACCAAGAGTAAAGTTGATCCTAACCTTTATCTCAAGGTTGTAGAAGATGAACCTGTCATCCTGTTATTATATGTGGATGACTTATTCTTGACAAGGAAGGAGAAACAGATCATGGAAAGCAAGAAGAAACTAGCAGAAGAATTTGAGATGAAAGACCTTGGTTTAATGCACTATTTCCTAGGTCTGGAAATATGACAAAGTTCAAAAGAAATCTTTCTCAACCAAGGAAAGTATGTGGTAGAGATATTGAAGAGATTCAATATGTTGGAATGAAAATCCATGGCCACACCCATGGACTCCAACCTGAATTTGTTAGCTGATGACTCATCAGAGTGACTCATTACAGATAGATCATTGGGTCAATAATGTACTGAACAAATTCCAGACCAGACATTTGTTTTGCTGTGAACACCTTAAGTCAATATCTTGTTCAACCAAGACGGGTTCACCTAGTAACCGCAAAACATGTGATGAGATATCTGAAAGGGACTATAGACTTTGGTCTATACTATGATGGTATCCATGAGTATAGATTGTATGGCTACACAGATGCAGATTGGGCTGGAAGTATCTCAGACAGGAAAAGCACATTAGGTAGATGCTTTTGTTTGGGGTCTGCTATGAGTTCATGGTTTAGCAGGAAACAGTCCAGTGTTTCTCGCAGCATGGCTGAAGCAGAATACACAACAGATTGCTCTACTAAGTTGTGAAGCCATATGGCTTCGGAAGCTGATATCAAGTCTCTTTGAATTGAAGATGGATACTACATTGATTCTATGTGATAACGAGATTTGTGATAACAGAGAACCCTGTGTTCTGTCGTAACACATAGAAATCTGATATTTCTACATTCAAGATAAAGATGCAGATGATGATGTTTCAGTATTTACATACTATAGATACAGATGATGGTGATTCAGTATTTCTATACTGAATATAGAGATGATGATGATTTCAGTATTCCCATACTGAAGATATAGATGATGTTTCAGTATTTACATACTGTAGATGCAGATGATGGTGACTTGATGATGCTTTCAGATACAGATGGTGATAGTTCAGTATTCACATACTGAAGATGTAGATGAAGATGGTTTAGATGATGATGAAATGACAAAGTCTCTATCTCGGGTAAAGTTTGAACACTTTCAAGACAAGCTTGGTGTGGTTCAGAAAGACCTTCCTCGAAAGGGGGAGTAGTGATGTTGCAGTGGGATTGTATCATCTCGGGACATATGTCTAGAAGTGATCCGGTGACTTCAGTCATCAAGAATGTGGTGGGATTGTATCATCCCTGGGCACTTTCCCAAAAGTGACCCGGAGACCTCGGTCTTCGAGAATGAAGAGGGATTGTATCATCTCGGGACATCTGTCCAAAAGTGATCCGGTGACCTTGGTCCCCGTGAATGTGGTGGGATTGCATCATCCTTGAACTTCAGTTCAAAATGTATCTGGAGTTCTCGGCCCCCGTGAATGTGGTAGGATTGCATCATCCCTGAACTTCGGTTCAAAATGAATCCAGAGGTCTCAGCCCCCGTGAAAGTGGTGGATTGCATCATCCCTGAACCTCGGTTCAAAATGTATCCGGAGGTCTCGGCCCCCGTGAAAGTGGTAGGATTGCATCATCCCTGAACCTCGGTTCAAAATGTATCCGGAGGTCTCGGCCCCCGTGAAAGTGGTAGGATTGCATCATCCCTGAACTTCAGTTCAAAATGTATCCGGAGGTCTCAGCCCCCGTGAAAGTGGTGGATTGAATCATCCCTGAACCTCGGTTCAAAATGTATCCGGAGGTCTCGGCCCCTATGAAAGTGGTGGATTGCATCATCCCTGAACCTCGGTTCAAAATGTATCCGGAGATCTTGGTCCCCGTGAATGTGGTAGGATTGTATCATCCTTGAACTTCGGTTCAGAACGGATACAGTGACTTCGGTACTCGAGAACGTGTGTTGATCCCATAATTCCTAGAGGAAGGATTGTCTGAGTTCCACATATGTGTTGATCCCGTAATTCTGAAAGGAAGGATCATTGAATTGATCCCATAATTCCTAGAGGAAGGATTGTCTGAGTTCCACATATGTGTTGATCCCGTAATTCTGAAAGGAAGGATCATTAGTAACTTCGTAAAGACCTAAATCCCGTGATTCCGAAAGGAAGGATCATTGAATTGATCCCATAATTCCAATAGGAAGGATTGTCTGAGTTCCACAGATGTGTTGATCCCGTAATTCCAATAGGAAGGATTGTCTGAGTTCCACAGATGTGTTGATCCCGTAATTCCAATAGGAAGGATTGTCTGAGTTCCACATCTATGTTGATCCCGTAATTCCGAAAAGAAGGATCGTTAGTAACTCCGTAAAGACCTAAATCCCGTAATTTCGAAAGGAACGATCATTGAATTGATCCCGTAATTCCAATAGGAAGGATTGTCTGAGTTCCACAGATGTGTTGATCCCGTAATTCCAATAGGAAGGATTGTCTGAGTTCCACAGATGTGTTGATCCCGTAATTCCAATAGGAAGGATTGTCTGAGTTCCACAAATGTGTTGATCCCGCAATTCCGAAAGGAAGGATCGTTAGTAACTCCGTAAAGACCTAAATCCCGTAATTCCAAAAGGAAGGATCGTTAGTAACTCCGCAAAGACCTAAATCCCGTAATTCCGAAAGGAAGGATTATTGGTAACTCTGTAAAGACCTAAATCTCATAATTCCGAAAGGAAGGATCATGTTGATGTTTTGATGATGTTGATGTTTTTATGATGATGATGACGTACTGATTGAAAGATCAGAATATGATGATGATGCTGTTGCTGATGATGATGATGTTCTCTGATCAAAAGATCAGAATATGATGATGATGATGTTTCTCTGATCGAAAGATCAGAATTTGATGATGATGATGTTGTTCTCTGATTGAAAGATTAGAATATGATGATGATGCTGTTGCTGACGATGATGATGTTCTCTGATCGAAAGATCAGAATATGATGATGATGATGTTTCTCTGATCAAAAGATCAGAATTTGCTGATGATGATGTTCTCTGATCGAAAGATCAGAATATGATGATGATGATGTTTTCCGATCGGAAGATCAGAAGTTGCTTATGATTATGATGTTGCGGATGATGATGATGTTTTCCGATCGGAAGATCAGAAGTTGCTTATGATTATGATGTTGCTGATGATGATGATGTTTCTGATCGAAAGATCAGAATGTGATGATGATGAGATCCTGATGATGATGATGTCGTATTATCAAAGTATGATGATGATGACGTACTGATCGAAAGATCAGAATATGATGATGATTTGATGTTAGAGTATGATGATGCTCGGTTGATGATGTTTCTGATCGAAAGATCAGAGGCTGATGATAATGATGATTCTGATTGAAAGATCAGAGTGTGATTATAATGATATTTTGATGCTAATATTTTGATGATGATGATGTTGATGTTGTTGCTGATCGAATGGCCAAAGTGCTGAAGAAGATGTTGCTGATCGAAAGGTCAAAGTGTTGAAGATGATGTTGCTAATTGAAAGGTCAAATTGCTGAAGATGATGTTGCTGATCAAAAGGTAAAAGTGCTGAAGATGTTTCTGATCAAAAGGTCAAAGTGCTGAAGATGTTGCTGTTGATTGAAGAGTCAAGATGCTGAAGATGTTGCTGATCGAAGCGGTCAAAGTACTGATGATGCTGAAGACTAAATATTGAAGATGAAGACTACATGATGTTGAAAATCTTCCAATGATTTATAGATGTGTTACCCTGATGATGCTGATGATGTCCTCTATCTCTCTCCTACTATTGTTGTTGTTGATGTTGTTGTAGAATACCCTTCTCGTTAAGCGGGAGTGTTGAAATATTGTAACTTCGAAGAATATTCTATATGTATCTTTTGTGGTCCCCGATGGTCCTATCGAGAGAACCACTTGTATTATCTTGTACCCCGATGCTTTTAATCGGAAGAACTAATAAGAGTCATGAGGTTGTCCCCTCTAATTGTAAAAGTGGGTCATTAGCACCCCAGTGTGGTTACTTGAGCCTACATGTGTAACTCGAGCCTACATGATTAACTCGAGCCTACATGTCGGATGAGTTAACTGAAGTGAACAGATGAATATAAATATAGGTGTAGCTCTCCTCATTTGGAACACACACTCTCACTTGTGTAGCGCATTAGTGGAGAAGATAAGTAGCTGGAGAAGGAGGAGGATCAGGCTTTGATCTCCTTGCTGGTTTTATCTTTTATCTTTTGGGGCATCTATATTGAGGAAGCTTTTGCTGGGTTTTTCCCTTTAGGGTTTTCCCAGGATAAATCTTTGTGTTCCTTTTGTATGGTTGTGCTTGTCTATCTTTCAATGATCCTGTTTATATGCTTTTGTTATGAAAAATGAAATGAAATACTGATGTCTTAGCTAAGAATATGAAAATTTAACAGTCAGATCTCGGTTGAAAGATATTTTCAGGTGATCCGAGGCTTGCAGAAACTTGGCTACCTTTTGAATGCACACCCTTGCATGGGATGGGGCAGGTTTTGTGAGTGTCATTGTTGTATAAAGCCAATTCGGATACCTGTGGAACCAAAATAAGATACTTATGAAGATAATTATTTGGCTTACTTGGAAACTTCTCGTTGATTTTATGTCAATATACATGTGCATGTGATTCATCCATGATTTTCAAAAAACCTTATGAATCTAACATGGGAATTGACTCATTGCTTGGGGCTTGAGCATAGATATTGTTGGATGCCAAAGACATTGGAGATGTTCCAAGCTATGTAGAAGGATTCTCCAAGACCGGAAAAATATTCAGTGGTGTGTACTGATGCATTAATCAAGGACTTGGAGGAGTCCGTACGTAAGACAATCGCGTAGTGGGACCAAGGAAGAGTTCTAGATCGTACCATTGGACAAGTGAAAATGCAGAAGGAGCACCACAACTCCGATGAGGCTACATGGGAGCTAGAGGGTGCCATACAATCGGCACATCGATTTTTGTTTAATTTTGTTAAGCACTGAGGACAGTTCAGTTGTAGGGGGAGGGGAATGTAATACCCTAGTTTTTACCCCTTGGTATTTAATTGTACATAATGTAAATATTGTATTGAGATCATGGAATGGAGCTCAAGGAAAAGGCCCTACCATTGATGAATTTTTTGTGTATAGGTGATCAAGGCTGATACCTATGGTGATAGTGCTAAGTCAAGCATGGTAGATCTAAACTTTGATATATCATGTAAATGTACAAATTAATATAAAACCATACCTAGCCATGGGAATGCAAACGTTAAAGAAATGGGGGCATGATTCCACAAGAGATAGGGAGGGGAAATATTCAAACCCTTGAGCCAATGGGGGAAATCCAAATGGCAAAGGGAAAACCCATAAAATTGTCAACTACCAATTTTGTCTTTTGTGCCCAGCCATCCAAAAGTGGTTGAATTCATTAATGCATGGGGATAGGAAGAGTATGGGAGTGAAATTCGAATTGGGAAGCCACCCATTTTTGGGAAAACATGTTTTGAATTCTGGGGCAAGTAAATGCATGCCCATCCCGTTTTTCACCCATGTGTTTTCTCTCTCACACAGCTGGAGATAGCTGGGAAACTCTCATCCCTTTTTTCTGCATTTTTTCTCCATTTCTACCTGCCCAAAAGTTCTTTTTGGTCTTACTGAGTGAATGTGTAGAAAGGATTCACGATTTGGGGGTTTTAAGAGGCGTCTTTGTCTTCCTCATGTAGCGGGAGCTTGTTGTGCATTTACCTCCATGTTTTTTTGTCGTTTTCTCATTTTCCATACCAAGAATTTCGTTTTTGGAGTTGTGTAGTGAATGGGAAAAGGAGACCCACAATTTGGGTGTGTATGGAGGTCGTTTTAGCCCCTACGGTGCCCAAAAACATTTTCTGAAATCATATTTCTTTCACAGGGTGTTTTTCCCCATTTTACCTCTTCGTTTTGGTTGCAAACCCATCCCTTTTGGTTATGCTCTATGGCTGGGAAGGTAGACCCACGATTTGGGTGTAAATAGAGGTCATTTTTTCCTTTCGAAGGCCATTAACATTTCTTGAAACGATTTGGTCACTTGGGTCATTTTCCCCATTTGCCATTTTCGATTTTGGTTCCCAGGACTTTTTTGTCCATACCCAGAACTTGTCTTTTGTTGTGAAGTGAATCCTTGTGTTGGATTGGCTGAGTAAGTCCAAGGAATATCGAAAAGTTATTCATGTACCCTTGAGGCATATCGAAAAGTTATTCATGTACTCGATAGTATATTAGAAGGCCCCTTTCAAATGGTTGTGCATCAGACATCACTAACATGGATTTGAGATCCCACGTACCTTAATTATATCAGGAGACCCTTCCTATGAACCTATACCAACCGAGAAAATCCTTTCAGTTGTCTTGTTGAATAAATACATCGAGAAAAATAGTCGGGGAGCTACTACGCACGTGCCGTCCAGGTAGTCGGGTATTCAGGAAAGGGTACGGTATGAACCCTCCTTGTTGTGTTTTATTGTTAGACCTTGCGGTATATCGCGAGTTGCGACAACTTGACACTCCTAGAGAGGATCCAACTTTTTCAGCCCCTCTTATCACTTAAGTTTGCTTGTGACATTAGCTTGTATAGGATTGTTTGTGTGTGATATTTTTACTAGAATACCTTTAGAGTAAAAAGTTTTAGCCAAAATTCTAGCTGAACCACCTGAGAGGAGATCTCGCAGGCTGTAGGGTTTACCACCCAAATTTCCTCCTACTACGGAAGAAAGAGAGGAGGTGACTATGGACCAACCTGTGATGACTGATCCATCTGTAGAGGGAATTCTGTTCACTGAGTTAGGGGAAGAGTATTCTTTCTTAAGAATCTGCCTACCTCTACCCCAGTACTAGTACAATTTCCTTCTTCACGTGATTCAATTTTTCACTTCCCTATAGAATTCCATTTTGGTACACAAGATTGGGTGTTTTCCCATCCATTAGATGACCCCATGGCATCGAAATTTTGTCAACTGCTCCATTTTGGGAGACTTCCTTGGGACAAACCATTACCTAATACAACAATATTGCTTTGTCTTATACCACCCCCCACCAAACCCTATAGTATTATTATTATTATCAAATAATGAGTATTTTAGACCCATCTGTGAGATGGTGTCCATAATTGCATATGAGGGGGGAGAACATAAGAAGAAGGATTCTCTCCTTTGCCTAGCCGTTCGGAAATAACCACTATTGAATACCATGCCCCTTCTTGGTCTCATGTTGTTGTTGTGTTAGGAATACCCATTTACATTGTGGTTTCTTACGATCCAGGCCAACATTCTATACCTACCCTACCGGTTCAAACTCTCTCATATGTCCCTAGTTCTTCTACAAATCCTATGGTTGCGGGGAAACCCCTAGAACAAGTTTTTTCGACAACCAAGCGAACTAGTTAAAATATCGGGTTGAGTGTTGCTTTAGGGTAATCGATAGTCAACAAAAACTCCATGACCAAAAATGTGTTTATTCCTTCCCCCACACCAGGAAAACCATCATGGGTAAAACCCATGTCTATTTAACCTACATGGGGGTACACTTACCCATGAAATCAACCTATAATGGTTAACCAGAATTATCAACCCATTTCCTTGGGAAATTTTTTGCATGTGATCTCGTATACTGGTAACATTTATACCCCATGGGGGCAACCTAGTTGGATAAATATCCCCACTTATAGGAGGCCATTTGCGAATTCATTTTAGGGGTCACCTGGAGGTCCACCATTTAGGGACCCACCACCTGGAGGCCCACACTCTAGAGGTCCACCTGGAGGTCCCCCATATGGGGTCCCACCTAGAGGTCCACTATTCGGAGGGCCACCACCTGGAGGTCCCCCACATGAAGGCCCACATGGAGGCCCACCTAAAGGCCCGCCACCTAGAGGCCCTCCACCTACAAGACCATCAGGTGGACCATTCGAAAACCAACCACCATCGAACCAACCTATTCTAAGAGGATCATCGACACATGTTTATCAATCCACTTACAACCCTATTAATACTCATATGCCTTACCAATATTACCAATGCCCGCAACCTAATAAACAATTTTCATTTTTTGCTACGCTCGATCTACCAAATTTGTCATGATTGATTAATGATCCAATTCACCATGATCCTCGATGGCCAGCTATTCCTGTAATGTTACCTTTAGATATACCAAAATTTGATGGAAAACCTGGTGAGGATCCAAAAAAACACACAATGACTCTCTAATGGATGGTTCCATCTGCTTGAGCCTTTTTCAAAGACCCCTCACTGGGACCATCGCCAAGTAGTATATAGAATTTCCTTAGCACTCCTTTTGGTATTTCAACACTCTAGCAATGGAATTTTTACACATTTTCAATTACCAATTAGGTATGAAACGGGTACAGATATTTTTACCTCACTTCGTCAAACCAATTCCACCCATATATCCGACCATATACATGAATGGAGACAATGACATAGGTTGATTTAAGTGTCCATTCCCGACCAAATACTTGTTGATTTGTTCACTAAGTCATTGCTTCCTCCCATTGCTAGGGATATTTCCATGGGAGGTGTTATTACCGAAGAGCAAGCCATCAACCGTTCTCACTACCTAGACTTGGTTTATTCCTAGTCAATCACTATGTATGATTTGATCCCGAACACTCCTCATCCTACCTTAGACCCTTTAAAAAATTCGACGAAACCGCCTACCGATGACATAATTTGTTCTGTTCAGACACAGTCAATGGCTAAATCCTCAAAAAACTGAAAACAACATGATTCACCTACTAGCCATACTATTACAAATCCAAAGACTTCTTCTTCTCTTATTGTTTCTATGTAAGTGAATGTGGTTCAATCCTCAGAATCTTCGGGAACAAAGAAGAAAGGAAAAAACAAATCCAATAAATATGAGAATCAATAGGAAGGTAATAAGACGCAAAATATAGATGTTGAATCTAGAAATAGGAGAAAGGAAAAATTCCCCTGCCTTATATGTGGAGGTGACCACTTCACCAAAAAATGTCCTCGGCGTGAAGAGGTTAGAAAATTTCTGAAAAACACTTCCACCTTGGTAGTTTTGATTGATCCTTTACCTACCCATCAACAATTGATTGACCATCAATCCTTGCATGGGTCTTCTTCATCTTCTATATATGAGGTTAAGATGATGTCTAGTGAATCGGTAAATATTACAACTAGATCCCAAAACTATGACCCTCCTTCAGAAAAGAAGAGTGATAACACTTCGATTGATAAAACTACAACGTCCACCCCTCCTCCTACCAACAATATTCACATTGAAAAACATGTTCTTGGCGTAGTCCTCTGACCACCCAAGAGTACAATTCGGAAATCAGTATTTAACCCTAGTGCATGGGCCACTCAACACTATAATGTAGTGGAATATTTGGCTCAGGAACCATGTTCTATGTCTATCCTCGAAGTACTACAAACTTGTCCTATACAGAGGAAGAATCTGCTATCAGTTCTTGGAGCTACGGACCCTGAGAATAACAATGTTATAGCTTTTAACTGGATGATTTTAAATCGAGGCTCTCCCATCAACTAGAGTTTCAACTATCTATGAAAGTCATTGGGAATAAAGTCCATCGTACCGTATTGGATGAAGGTGCCTCAACTTAATTCATGTCTCTATCTTGTTGGATAGATATAGGCTCCCCTGAAATTAAGCATTCACCTACGAGAATAAAAGCTTTTGATGATTGTGGCTTTCAACCCTATGGATTAATGTCCTCTTTGTTGATCGAACTAGGGGAAAAATCAGTGTCCATCCATGATGAGGTTGTTGATGCTCCTCTGTATTACAATATCCTCCTCGGTAGGAATTGATTCTATGTAATGCAAGCAATAACATCATCCGTATTTTGTGTGGTCCAATTCCCATTCCAAGGGGAGATTGTTACTATTGACTAATTAGAGTTTTCTTCTCCAGACACGAGCTCTAATTCTTCGAATAATGTTCCACTCCTAGCCTCTTAGCCTCCATAGTACTAGAACATAGGAGTTTGTGTTCTTAAATATTCCTCTCTTATGGAAGTCTTCCTGTTAAAAAATCCTCCTCACCCTTCGTAACCTGCGTCTGTGAACATGATCTCCTCAACGAGTCATGACACTTCAACTGAATGGAAATCATTTGTTGATTTGACACCTTTGATTCATTTTAAACAAATTTACCAGTATATCCAATCCATCGATGACCCCACCATTATTGATCATCTTTTGGTGGCATCTGACCCTTACCACCTACCATATTGGTTAGATTCCCCCCATCTCTAGATTCTTTTTTGCAAATTCTTCCATCGGATGAATCCATCATGGAATTCATGTCTTTAGATGAGATGCCTAGGAAATATCATCATCATTGGTCTTCTTTCCTTCCCATTTACCAAATGGTAGAAAATCATTTTGAAACATTGGTTTTATCTCATATTGTAACTACTCCTTAGTCATCGGTACTCATTCGTAATTTTTAGTCCGAGGGTAATATGAGTAATATTACTAAGACCATTCCGATTGACATATCAGTGAAACCTAGAGATGTTGAGAACATTCACTTGGGACAAAACTATTCTTCTCCAGAATTTTAATATTATACGACCCTTTTTAGGGAATTTAGAGATTTTTTCTCTTGAATGTATGAAGAAATGCTAGGGATAGAACCTTCGATCGTTGTTCATGAGCTCAAGACATACCCTGACACCAAGCTAGTTTGTCAGAATTTACGTCAATTACATCTACGAAAAGCAACGAGCATCAAGGAAGAAGTTGAAAAAATTCTTAGGGCTAGTTTCATTTACCCTATGTTGATGAAAGAATGGGTTTCTATTATTGTTCATGTGACCAAAAAGAAGGGTACAATTAGGGTTTGTATAGATTTTCAAGACCTTAATAGGGCTTGTCCTAAGAAATATTCCCCTACTTGTTACATCGATCAAATCACAAACAACTATGTTGGGAGTGTCTTCTTTTCATTCATGGATGGTTTTTATAGCTATAATCAGATAGAGGTACTCCCTTGCGATTAGCATAAGACATATTTCATTTTCCCATGGGGGACCTTTGCCTATAGAAAATTTCCTTTTGGTCTTAAAAATGTTGGCGCTACGTTTCAATGCACCATATATTATGCTTTCCATGCGATTAAGTATATCATGGAACCATACCTTAATGACCTACCTGTCGATTGGCAGCATCAAGAACATCATGCTGACCATCTAAGAGTAATTTTTATGAGACATTTTCATTACAACATTCGGTTGAATCCACACAAATTTGTTTTTTGTGTTGAGATGGGAAAACTGCTTGGATGCATTATTTCCAAGGATGGCATCTATATAGACCCGTTGAATATTGAATCCATCTTGGCGCTACCACCGCCTACCAATGTTACTGAACTCCAATGTTTGCAAGGGAAGGAATTTTTTTGCGTCATTTTGTTTGTAACTACGCTGAGAAGACACACGATTTCACGCATTTGTTGAAAAAGGAAACACTTTTTGTTTGGGATGATCTTGCACAATGTGCATTCGACACTCTCAAACACATTATCACACATAGAGACCTGTGTTGCAATCACCCGATTATACTAGGGATTAATCCTTGTATGTGGATGTGTCTTTAACCACTATCGACATGGTATTGGTTCTAACGGATGAAAATGACCAGGAACATGTGATTTACTACATGAGTAATATTATTCTTGACTCTGAAACAAGTTATTCACATGTTGAGAAGTTATCTCTAGCCACAGTCATCGCGGTCCAAAAATTTTGTCACTACATTCTGCTCCACACAACTACTGTGTACGCGGATTCTAACACCATGTATTACATCTTCACCCGTCAAGTACTTGGGGAAAAATACTCTCACTAGATTTTCATTCTCTGGGAATTTGAGTTAGAATTTGCAAAATCCACTTCAAATAAGTCTCTTGTCTTTGCAAAACTTATGTGTGACCTTCCCCATATTACTAAGGATATGCAGCCCTTTGATTCATTACCCGATGAATCCCTGTTCCTCATTAGTACTTCTGATCCCTAGTATGGATATTTGATTCTATATCTCCGGACTAAACGCTTTCAATAGAATACAACCTGAGACGAACGTTGTTGTATTCATCATGCCAAGTACTATATTATCATCAATGATACATTGCATCATCATGGCATTGATGCAATTTTGCGGCGTTTCTTAACCCATGAAGAAGTTGAATCAATTTTGAATGAAAGTCACTTTGGAGCTTGTGGTAGTCATCATTTTGGGATGGTTACTGCTCATAAAATATTATGTGCAGGGTACTTTTGGACCACAATATTCAATGATTGTGTGGAAGCCATGAAGAAATTCCCACCCTGCCAGCTTTTCCAATAAAAAAAGAGCACCCACCCAACTCCTTTACATCCCATCATTGTTGTCGCTCCTTTCTCAAAACGAGGTATTGATTTCATGCATTGTAAGCCTACCTCAATTAGGGGGCATGGTTACATCATTGTAGTCATGGATTACTTCACAGAATGGGTTGAGGCTATGCCTACATACACTGAATATGAAAAAACTATCACCCTCTTTTTGTTTAACCACATAATCGTTAGGTTCAGAAACCTGCAAGCCATCGTGACTAATCACTGTTCACATTTTCAAAACTAGATGATTTCAGAACTAAGTGCCAAATGAGGTTTTCACCATGATAACTCTACACCCTACTACCTGCAAGCCAATGGCCAATTTGAAGCTATCAACAAAGTGTTGAAAACCATTATTCAAAGGATGGTACAATGAGCTAAGTCTAGTTGGAATTTACAATTTTTTTCCACATTATGGGATTATAGGACCTCCGTTAAGACATCCACTAACTTTACACCATTTCAATTGGTGTATGGGCTAGAGGAAACTCTCCCTATCGAATGTGATATTCCCTCTCTAAAACTTGATGTGGAACTGCTACCCAATACCACTCCAGAGGAAGAACGGTTCTTGTACCTGAACAAGCTCAATAGGAATCATCAAGATGCCACCTTAGAAAATGAGGTGCATAAACGATGAATTAAATCTCAATCTGATCGATCCATCCAACCTTGCCTCTTTAACAAAGGTGACCTGGTCCTAAGATATGACCAAAAACACGATAAATTGGGAGGTGGAAAATTGGAATCAATGTGGCATGGACATTATATTGTTAGTTGCGTCTTAGAGAAAGGAGCTAATAAGTTGACAGCCTATGATGGAATACCTTGGGTGATCCCCAAAATGGGATTTACCTTAAGAGTTACTATGCCTAGCCTATCTAGCATAGATACCTTGTACATATTGTTTATAGAGCGTGTTGTGTGTAGTTTGGATTGTGATTTTTGTTATGAATGTAGGATTCGTCTTAGGTAATATCATTTATATACTGTCATGTTTGAATGAACAAATGATGAACTACTCTAGCTTCGCGGATGATGCTATCCATTATACTTTGAATCTTGAATCAATGACTTCGGTGCTCTATTACCCTACCAGTGATTTGGTAAGACCAGGAGGAACTTGTTTAGGTACCTCCATGAACAATATTGCAGAGTAGCATGTAGTGATTGATTTATTAATTAAATCTTTAAAAAATAGTGTGAGACAAATCAAGGTTTATTTAGACTTAGAGTTAGTTTTACATCAATTAAATCGAGTTTACACCATCCATAACCCCTTACTTATTCGTATGTTTCGAAGGGTTCGCTTCTTGAGAGGTCGTTTGAGTCCATTTCATATCACCATGTTCCAAGACATTTGAATGCAATGATTGATTCATTAGCTAGTTATGTTTTGGATTGGTACTTAGCTCATGTTTGATGTTCATTTTTTATCACATGTATAAAGATCACGAAAACACATAATAAGTAGCCATNATATATATATATATATATATATATATATATATATATATATATATATATACACACACACACACAATCGATACTGAGGAAAAATATGAAGCCATAAAATTTCAGTATAACAAAAAATATGAAACCATCGAGTTTTCAATACATCAAGAGGTCAAAAATATGAAGCTTCAAAGCTTTCAGTGTATATACTACAAAATAGGAGTCACTCTGTACTAATCCTCATGCTCATGGTAGCACATAATGGCATGAGCTACCTTCTATAGTATCCTCCCAAAATGCCCTAGAACTCCTGCAGTGTGGTGCTGATAACTCTTGGGAAGGTCACCAATAGAGATGTTTGGAATGCCAACGGTCAGTCTCTAGAGGTTGTCTTCAATCTCTTGAATCTCCTCATTTGCCTCCACATTCCTGATGGAAATCTCTCTCACCATCCCACTCCTCTCGATAGGTGATGCTCTTGCAGGTCGAGATGGATCGTTGTATGCAAAATAGTATGTCATGTCTTAGGATCACCAAAACACAAAAAAATGAGATATAGTATAAAAAAAACATGATGAAAATAGTATCTTTCTTACCTTGGTCATCCCACTGGTCATCCTCGGGTAATGGAAGGTCAAGGTCACCATTGAAATAGGTCCCCATGTACGCATATTCCTCTACCATCAGAAGTTGGTCTCTTATCCACCGGAAGAATACTGAACCATAAGTTGTGGTATGCCCTCCACCACTTCCATGATGGGCCATAGCCTCTACCCATATCAACATCCATCGATCCTCAGGATCTAACATGTTAGGTGGAACCTGAGGGCATAACAAAGGTACCCTCTCGAGGAAGAAAGATACTACTACAACCTCGTAGCCAAACAAATTTAGCTCACCTCGTCGACATTTCATGAGTTGGTCCTTGAGGCTCACTAATAACCCCTCACTCCAGTTGAAGATAGTTGGAGCCATGCAATCCAACGCATATAGCATATGTGCTCGGGTAGTTTGGTGAGAATCCCTACTAGCTGCTACCTTCTCAATAGTGAAGGCTACCATCCTCATGACTGATCCATAATGTGTTCGATTTGAATATCCCCCCCTTGGGACCTTATTCCAATCACAGAGTGCTCATCTATGATATCGTCAATGGTCATGTGCCCCCATCTAGGACCTGAGAGTGATACTGGACTTCTTCTCCTAGATATTCTAGTCAGAAAGTAGATGTCCTTGACATCAATTGTCAGAATGTGAGTTCCCACCTGGAAATGTTATTGATTCGGGTTCCAAAACCATATAAAATGATCTAGTAGACATACATGGGCTCTCATTCCTAGAACCTTGAAGTACTTAAGGAGTCCACACTCCCTCAATTCTCTCACCATCATAGGTCATTTGCCTCTTGGGCATGGTCTAATTCGTGCTCGTGCTCCTTCCAAAGAACATTTTTTGAGTCAAACACCTATGGGGAATCCACATGACAACTATTAGACTCATTTCATTGGAATGAAAACTTAAAATTCATGCTAAATATTTTATTTTAGGAGGGATGCGGCCATCGACTCACTTTCCCCAAGGGAACAAAGTGACGATGCCTATCCCTTCAGAGGAGAGAGCACCCTTGACGCTCTTTCCCCTTTTAGGGAGTGCGGCGATGCACCTCCAGAAAGGGAGAAGAGCATTTCCTAGGGCACACTCTTCCCCTTGCTAAAACTCTCCTAAAACCATAAAAAAATCATGATGAAAGGAAAAAAATCAACCATGAAAAGGAAGGGGAGGATGATAGCTCTCACCTTCTTCTGACGGTTCGTCAAATGGATGCCCGCAGATCCTAGAATCTTTGTCGCAAACTCCTCTCTCAAACACAATTTTCACTCAGTTTCTATGGTAAAAACACAATGGTAAGTAATTTTTACTATTTCACCCTTTTTATATTATTTTTTGATTTTTTATAGAAAATAATTGGTGAAATATTTAAATATTACGGGTTTTTACTATACTTTTCTACCATTTTTATGGTGAAAGTGTCCTAATGTTGCTTATGAATATTTCAGGACCTTATTGGACATTTTTGTGGCTACGATAGAGCTTCTTTTTTACTTTTTCATGCTCTGGCTCAAATTGAAAAAAACTTCGAGTGCCTTTTATGCCCTAGTCATGCTTGTTAAAAATTCAAAGAAAATGTATCGAGTGTGTTTTTTATCGCTTTTTCAAACTCGTAAAACTGGATACGAAAAAGGAAATCCCTTGGATTTGTCTTTAAGCTCTTTTTAGGGTCCTTAAACATGAAATTATCACCAAGCAAACTTGATTCTTTCATGCTTGTAAAAGCATTTGAAAGGTCCTATATTCGGTGATAGTTTACCCCTTTTTTGGACCGCTTAGACTCATTTATGGAAAAGGTACACTCTAGTTCATTGCGACCAAAAGAGTTATCCTAGGTATCAGTTTATACGTTTTTGGACCTCAGGGAATAAATTTATGAAAAAGTATACTTTGAGTCTTCTTAGTCATTTCAGACTCTCTAAACATGAAATGACGATCGAGTTTATCTTCTTCGGACTCATAAAATTAAGCGATGAAGGACTCATTTTCTGGGAATGAACCCCTCCTTTCCCAGGTTCATAAAATGTATGAGGTTAAACTAATCATTTGATGATCTATATCGAGAATTTGTTACTCTTTTTAAGCTCGTTAAAAATCAAATAGGTACTCATCCGTCGTTATGGGGAAATAAGGAAATGGGGAGACGTTTTTCATTTGTATTAATGGAAGATCCTATTCACTCTTGAAAATGGCACTTATCTACATTTTCATTCAAAGAGTTGGGTATTTAGCTTGTCATCGAGCTGATCCACTTTCATGAGTCATTTCACTCCTTTGAGTCAATTCTAAGTATGCATCGTCATGTCTTTGCAATATGCCTAGTTTCTGACTCGTTGAGTCAATGCTTCCAAGTCACTTGTCGTGTCGTCAAATGTTCAAGGGGATTCTTTATTGCAGTTTACTTTTGCATTTACTTTACCTTCCTTCGATTCAGTCATATTTGAGTCAGTATCATGGTTTTTTGATTATCAATATCACTTCCAAAATCACTTTTGTTCCAAGTTTCGTGTCGATGATGGGGTAAACATCATGGCCCTCCTTTGACGAGTCTCTTCATGTTGACATCAAAAAATTATTTAGGAATCAGTCTTAGAAACCATCCAAGTACCTTGAGTCTTGCATGTCTCAATTGAAGGTTTCCTCACTTTTGACAGTAGAATTTCATCATTGGTCTTTGATTGGAAGATTCTGTTGATTGTTCGACTTCATCTTGTCTATTCACATTCGGAGGGATATACTAGGGTACCTTAGGAATCATGGACATTAATGGTAATTTCCCTCGCACTTGTTAATGGTATACATCAATGATCGATAATCAAGTGGTTTCTACCATGTTTGACATCAGGACATCTATTCACATGGATAGAATCGTACTGTCTGGGATTGGAATGAAGACCCTGAGTGGTTAGATATTCACTTGAATATGTGCCTATGCTTAGGTTTCATTGGAGTATTTTTTGAGTCATTGCAGGGATCCACATTGTATGTCTAGTGGATATGATTTATTTTGAGTCAGGATGACATGGATCTATAATGTATATTCTGTAGCTATGTCCTGATTTGAGTCTTGTTGATTATGGATCTACAGCGTGTTATTGGTAGCCATGACTTGGTCATCATACATGGATCTGCAGTGTATTGGTTAGTAGCCATGATTTGAGTTAGAGACTTTGTAACTGGTTCTATTTCAAGTCTTCACTCCCCACTCTTTCACCTCTGATTCCATATCATGTCTAGAAAATTATTTCACCTATCACATCTCCTCTAGCTTCATACTTTGGGGGGCATTCTATTACACCAAAAAATTGTCACTATGCTCAATCCCCTAAAGTTACCTAGACAAACGATCTTTTGGAGGATATTTTTTCTCATTCCTAAGAGTCTTGACGCCCTTTTCCTTCTGACATAGAGCGTTAGCATACCTTGATGCCATTTTCCTAATGACAAGGTGCACCAGTGATACTTGTCTCCTGAGGACAAGAAGTGTTGGTGCCGCCTACTAGTGCACAAAGAGTGTTAGTACTATCAAAAGGCAAAAACTAAGATTTCAAGAATCTTCTAAATGAAAGTCCTCATGGAGGCTTATCCCAACTGTTTGGAGTAGGTGGAATTTGTACCCCTATCATCTAGGGATTATCCCTCACCTTCCTCCCTAAGAATCTCAACCCCTTTCGGCCCTCTTTTTCCTATATATACAAGCTTTATCAAGTATTTGGTTATAGTTTTCTTCTCTTATCTTGTTAATACAAATGTGTTCCCCTTTCCCATGAATGATTTGTGCTAATGTAAGTTATTCATTACTTTTCTCCTTTATCATTAGTATAGATCATTGAATTATATTGTTTCTTTCACTATTGTATCTTGTTCCTAACATTCTTTTGCAGGTAGAACTGATCATAATATAATTACAAGGTAAGGATCACCTTCTCAGTGAGGTAAGAAAGCTTGGCATTCAAGTAGTTTAACAGTCTAGGGAGAGGATGCATTGTTGTGAGCCTTTTGTTCTATATCTGCCCCATGTAGACTAGAGAAATAATCTTTTTCCACATTGATTGATAATTTCTAGTAACAAGTTCTTTGACCCTCACCTCTCAAACTATAATAAGAAAGCCACTAAAAAACAATAACCCAATAATAATTCAAATATAATAAGAGAAAGGTAGGATGCCAAAAATAATAGCTTGCTTTATTGAGAAGGCATAAATCTTTTATATACTATTAGTACAATGTGCCTTGAATCCATACCATGGAACAAAACTATGGACTACCAAATACCATGGATGGGTGTATTCTAAAGTTTAGGCTACATGGAATATTCTGAAACCCTAGATGGGAGAGGGTGGCCTCTCCATTTAATTCTTTTATGGACTACTTGGTGGGATTCCACTCAGTTAGAAAGAGAATCCCGAAAGGTGATAAATGCTTAAATAAAAAGGGCCCTATTTATTCCCGATCCCCATCCCCCTACATTCCCTTATACTAATACCTCATCGTATTATCCAACCCTCAAGATACAAAAGTTAGCCTAATATGAAATGGTGGAGCGCCAACTCAAAGGTATATTCTACAATTGTAATGAGAAATATTCCCCCAAACATAAATGTAAGGATTAAAAACCCTTCATGGAAATTTTAGAGGATGTTTCTAATGAGGAATTTGATGCTAGGACCCATGAAGTACCTCATACACTTATTGTGGAATAAATTCCCCAGCTGATATGTCGAAGGAGGAATCCTAGATCTCTTTACATGCCTTGAGTAGTATTTTTGCTCCTGTAACTCTCAATTGAGTGGATATCTCAAACATTAAATTCCACTACTTTAATTTAAATTGGTAGCATGCATAACTTTATTGATCATCAAGTATACCAAGAAACACACTATTTTATCCATGCTATGATCAACTTCCAAATCATGATTGTAAATGGAGCTATGAAATGTGGGGATTGTCATGGAAATGTGTGGCTTCGAAAGGGTTATTTTTCCCTCAAAATCCATAGGTTTTCTATCAACATGGGTGTTTTTGATATTATCTTGGATGATGAATGGATGTAAACATTAATCCCTATCACCATGGAATTTGGTTCCTTATAAATGATTTTCTAACATGTAGGACATTGATACACTCTTAAAGGAATTACAACTACATCTCTAGAGATTGTTAGTTTTCGCTATATGGAAAATATTCTTAGAAAGGGACATTTAATAATTGTGGCACATTTCCATGCAATTCAATATTTTAAGGCCCCTACTCAACCCATTCCTTCTGGAATGTATTTATTATTCGGTGAACACATAGTTGACACTCGCAAAGAACTACCCCCTTCCCATAGTGAGCATGATCGTTCGATTCCACTCATTGATTCGGATGTTGGGGGTTGAGACCCAGAAGGCTCGAATAACAAGAGAGATGAGAATAAGAGATAGTGTCATATATGAAATGGACAATGGATGAGCTATGGGAAACACATGACAATGAGGAGGGAGGCTCAAAGAGGGTTCTTTGAGCATCACCTCTCAAACTATACTAAGAAAGATACTCAAAAATAATAAACCAATAATAACTAATATAATAAGAGAAAGTTAGGATGCCAAAAATAATAGATTGCTTTATTGAGAAGGAATAAAGCCTTTATATAATATTTGTACAATGTGCCTTGAAGCCATACCATGGAACAAAACCATGGGCTACCAAATACCATGGATGGTTGTATTCTAAACTGTGGGATGCATGGAAGATTCCAATACCTTGGATGTGAGAGGGAGACCTCTCTATTTAATGCTTTCATAATGAATGGGATAGGGAGGTATCTCCATTTAATTCTTTTATGACTTATACATCCCAATTTAGACCATATGCCCCCTAAAATTCATATAATTCCTCCCCCTTTAGAAAATGATGGTCCCCATCATTTCATGCTAAAAAGAGACCCACGATTACAATGTGTTAGTTTCCAATGAAGAGAAGGTTTTTGTGTGGTTGACCCATAATCATAACCGTGGGTATTGTGTGGTTGACCCATAACCATGACCTTGTCGACAATTAAATTCTTGATGCTAATACTAATTACAATAGGGTTTAATAAAATACAAAATTTTGAAAATTCATAAGAAAAAGATAGCGATTTGTAGGAAATTGATGTCTTGCCAAAAATCCATTCATATCTTCTGTTGCATGTGATGAAAATGAATTCCATTGAAGATCCATTTGAGATATTGAAGATACCTTTCCATCCATACAATATAATTTCTTTGTGGTGGCCCATGGAGTGAGAAAATGTTTTTCGAGGCTCAGGGAATGCGAGTGCATTATTTTTGTAGACACATGTTACTTCAATCGACGATATCTCTCAAACCAAAAATCCAAATGAAAACCTACAAAATTCCCATATTTATTGATAGAAATACCTTTCAAATGAGGTATGCGTCATGCACCCATACACTGATTATCATGCGGAAATAAAAATTTCCTACGCAACGTTTGTTATTCTTTTACACACAGGGCATGGCCGTGAAACACTCCTCAACATTCATGTTCTGATACCACACTATCACATCCCCTCCCGTCCACCATTAATATATTCAGTGATATACAAATAAATATCTCAGAGGATATCAAACGATGGAGAAAAATCATGACGAAAATTGACTGTCACAATCTGTTCTGCATCTGGGAACAGATCAATGGCTCAGAATCAACCCGCAAAAATCAACAGTGTGGAAAGCTTGAGTTGCGGAATTGTGGAAATTAAAATTTTTGGTCCCGCATCCCACATCCTACATGCGGAAATATACCACTGCAGAAATAAAAGTTTTGGAAGTAGATATCTGCGATGCCGCATCCTGCATGCAGAAAGGAAATTTGCAGAAGGAAAACTGCGGAAATAGAGATTTACAGAAGGAATCTTCCACATCCTGCATCCCACATCCTGCAAGTTATGGAAAGAAGAGTTGCGAAAGGATGTAATGTCCCTTTTAAAATTTTTATTAAAATTCCCAATTTTCTAATTTTTTTCACAATTTTGGCTCTTGACTAGTTTTAGTGTCTTGGTCTCCAAATCAACCCAATTGCTCCCAAATATTCAAGTAAGGTGTATCAATGATATAATAACTTAATTATTCTTTTCAGGGATATATTATGGCCCTCCAATCACTTCTTCAAGTATGTACTAAATTATGAACAAGAGAGATGATTTTACTGGCAATTTTGGGCTCAACCACCCCCCGGGGGTAAGTGGTAGAAATGGCTTCCCAAATATGCATAAACCCACTCAAATTATTAAATTTAAGTAGGGGATGTGTATAATACATTATCATAGATAATATTCATAACCAATCAAACTCCCATGGCTGTTATCATTTCTTTCAATCAGATATAAAAAACTAGTTTTGGACCCTTGGGGAAATGAGGTGTAGTTTGCTCCAATTGCTATGAAATTCAACCCAATGGTCAAAAATTATCAGTTACTGAACATGAAATGCATAATATACTTTAATAAAATCCCATTAATTCATAAATCATCAATATTTTATACATCGATTCGAATCCATCAAGATTACAAGAGTTTACAACAAGGTAGTGGGGAAATGACATTGTTTCTTCATTATTGAGCAATAATACATGATATTTCTTGGCCTTTAGACCTAATATATTTCTAAAATTAAATATCAGATAATTTACATCATAATACAAAATACTAGAGCAAGAAAATCTCCCTCAATGATATGAATAGCTCACCAAGTGTGCCTCACTCCATAGAGCTGAAATATGGTGAGAAAACTTGAGATGAAAGGAAGAAAAATATGAACTTGATATGTCCACAAGCTGCTGTATCTTGCACCTATAACTTATGACTCCATTTAATATCCTTGAAATACCTAAGTGGCCTCTCCAAAAACCAACTAGGATGGGAATCTTTCACCCTCGAAATTGGCTAAGGCATGAACTAGTCATCCACTAGCTCTCTCTCTCTTCACAATAACAATTTTCACAAATTATCAAAAGGAACTTCTCATGGCTGATCCCTGAATTTTATAAACATTATTGGTATTATAATATTCCAAATCCATCCATAAACCAAATCCAAGTCGAATTGGTTTGGCTGCTCATGCTATGCCATGTGGTCTCTCTCTTAACCTTCCCTCTTCTCCCAAATCCGAGTAGGAGCCTCTTGGCCTTCTCCAACTCCCATGAGCGCCCTATAATATGATCTATTTAGGATTTAAATGTCAGATATTTCATATTTCATCCCTCATATCTGACTCATGTCATAACTTTCATAGAATCTCCATCATTGGTGTCATAGATGTCATAAATGTAAGGGGAATCCAGCCAAGTGTCCATGAAAAACCCATTTGGCTCTTCCTCTCCCCATGTAAGTTACAATTCATCCCAAATTAAACCTATAAAGTATGTGGACAAGTATATTAGCCTCTTAATCCATCCAAAAATGTTAGGATTCTCATAGATCCGAGATTGCAAGAGGAGGATGCCATTTAACATAGGAATTCTAGCTTGAGTGGGCCCCATAGTCTCCATGTGTCTCCATTCTCCATAGCCATTTAATTTTTCACTTGCATTCATTTAATTAAATCCATTAAATAAATATTTATTCCTTCTAGCTCCCTTATTAACTTCCCAATGTTTCCACCCAACCTAGGGAACTAGTAGGATTGATGGAATTTTCCTTCTATGCAATTATTTGAATGGGGACATTACAGTCCTCCCCACCCAATATTACTTGTCCTCAAGCAATTTCAGATTTGGATGCTGCAGAATATTCTCCTCTTCCCATGTGGCATCTTCACTTGGTAGATCCTTCCATTGCACCAAGTATTCTTTGATTGTTCCACTCCTCAATCTTGTCTCCCTTGTCTTCAAAACCTTTTCCAGAATAAGTGTGAGTTGTCCTTCATCATCCAAAGGATGGAGTGTATCTAAAATGACAATATTCTGACCAATAGCTTTCTTGAGACAAGAAACATGAAATACAATATGAATTTTACTCCCTTCCGAAAGTTCCAACGGATATGCTACTTCTCCAATCTTCTGGATTACCTTGTAGGACCCATAGTATCTTGGCTTTAGCTTTTATGCTCCATTCCTTTTGAGAGATGTTTTTTTGTATGGATGAAAACTCACATACACTAAATCATCAACCTAAAAGGTCCTTTCCTCTCTATGTTTATTTGCATATTGGTTTTTTCTGATTTTGGGCAACCTACAAATTTCCTTTTAAAAGTTTGAAAATTTATTGGTTTTCTTCCACCCAATCTTTAGATTTTGGAGCTCTACTATCACCAAATATCATATCAAAAAATTTAAGTGCATCATAACCATATAATTCTCTAAAAGGAGACATCCCTATTGACATGTGAAAGGTGGTGTTGTAGCAAAACTCACCCAAGTGTAGCCATTTTGTCCAAGCTTTTTGTTGTTCTCCCACATAGTTTCGGAGGTACCCTTATAACCATTTATTCACCCTCTCTATTTTTCCATCAGTTTGGGGATGGTATATTGTACTTGAAGTCAACTGAGTTCCCACCAATCTGAAAATTTCTTTCCAAAAAGCACTCATGAATCTACCATCTCTATCACTCACAATGCTCTTGGGGATCCCATGCAATCTGAAGATTTCTTTGAAAAAATGGTCAGCCACTTATGCAACACTAAAAGAGGATGTAACATAAAATAAATGAGAAAAATCAGTCAATATATCCACTACCACATATATGCAATCCTTCTTAGTTAAATCAGTGAGTGGAGAAGTCAACTTGGAGAACCCTTTCAAAAACTTCCTGTAGTATGTACATATTCCAATGAAGATTTTCGAGAGGAACCACCATGCTTGCTGCTGCACTAATCTAATTAAAATAACTTTATTAAGTGGGGAATCCATCTCCCATACTTCTTGTTTCTTCAAAAATTTGAAATCAATGGGACTAAAAACTATCTCAGGGTCCCATTTCTTGTATTGCACTCTAACAATTAAGAGTGGTCTCCAACCCATACCATTAGGAAAGAGAGTTCCAGGATCCCATTTTCTTGTATGCATTATTCCAAAAATCATGAGTACATAATATATATCATCAAAGTACATAACAACATAATAAAAATTTACACCAAGGAGGCGCCTCATCAAAAAATCATGAAAGTGCTTATACCTCCAAGTAAGTAGACCACCATTTGCCAAGTGCATACAAGCTTCAAGTGACCAATCAAATATGCTCCAATGACATAGGTGAGGATCCCATGTCCTATAATACTGCTCCCAAAGAATGAAATATGCATCAAAATAATAACCATCCATGTGTTCTTTCATCCAAGAAGTGAATGAAGAACCTCCACCAAAATCTGGACCAAATAAGGAGCAAGTAAAACATGAAGACTTCAAGTGGCTCAAAGAAGTATCATCAATACATCCATGAATGAGAGAATCATAAAGATATAACAAATTATGTGGCTGGATTTTTTTTTTCTCCAATCATAAATCCATTAACCCCATTGTTGGATGAAGTTCCTCCAACATCAAATGAACCAAGTGTTGAGCAAGAAAAACCATGAGTCTTCAAGTGAGTCAAATGCATATCATAGGTGCATCCATGTATATGTGCATAATCATAAAGTAAGAAAGGATGCTGCTGCAAATGTGAATAAGAGTGTGCTCCAACAATGTCATCATAAAAAGTAAATCTAGGAGTTCCATACTCTTCATGTGGCACCATAAAAAAGAACCCTTTCACCCATACTTCATTGAGACTAATGCTGCAAAAGATGGAATTTTAGGATGTAGGAGAATGAACTAACTCACCCAAATGATAAAAAAGTGCAGAAGTTTCATCATGGGAAGGATCCATATGGGTAGTATCATGCAGCTCCTTCAAAAGTGTGAAACCTTTGTCATAGATTGGTTCCAATGTAGAGGACTCATGCTCTTTTTTAAAAATTGCATAACCTTCATCAAGAGACAATTCAGGTTCCTCTTTCACCACATCAAGTGTTTGGATATCTTCAATTTCATATTAAAAAATATCAAGAACATTGAAATTTCCACATTTCTCATGATCCGCCATGTCATGAGTATCCTCCAAACAATCTACCATTTGACAATCTGAAACATAGGAGGAAAAACGAGTGTCTTTCAACTTTTCAAGAAGTTGCTCATTTTGAATTGTGAGGTTATGAATATCTTCATTTTTATTCAAGTAGGATTCATGTAACCATTCACTAAGCTCAATCACATTTTTTATATAAAAAATCAAAGACATGAAATTACCTTTGATGTTGCACCTCTTTGAATCTTCTCCACATCTTCAAGGAAGGATGGCACCTCCAAGGAAGTAGCTCTCCAACAAGAATTTGATACCAATGCTTGAGTGTCATGGATTATTATAAGGGAATCTTGGATCTTCTTTTCATTCATATTTAATGAACCTTCAATAAAATAAGGCTCTTGCAAATGAACCTCCTCATCTTCTTCCTTCTTGCTTGGACCAACTTCATGAAGCTCAAGTGGTGAAGGGGAAGTTGATCTTGTTTCTTCTTCAACTGCTACAAGGAATTCATTTTCATGTTTAATGGAAGTTTGGATTGCAGAAACACATTCAAAATTTATCTCTATGTCACCAACATATAGGTGTGAGCACCCATTAGTAGGTACTCCTCCATAGTTCAAGCATCCATCATTAGATTCTCTTTGTTTCATTTCCAAGGTAGAATGTGTCTCAAAATCATCTTCAATATTTTCAATAAAAACTTCTTCATAATCATGTGATGTCTCTTCATATTTTTTAGAGTCACTTGGGAATGAATTTATATCCTCTTCATGTACTACTTCTTCTACTTCACCTATTTCATAACTAGGTGGTTCATGGGTCTCCTCCTTTTGCTCCTTCAAGCAAGCTGATGCATTTTTCCCCTTGGTTTTCTTAAATTCAATATATTTTCCCAACTTTGGATATTCAAAAATTATAATCCTTTCATAATATTCTTTGTCATGTCTTCAAATATAGGTTCCATGATTTTTATATGCTCCTTACCATCATATGAGGTTCCCTTTTCATCCCTAGTCATAGTTTCCTCTTCAACAAAAGCACTTTTGGGTTTCAATATCTAATGGTAGTCCCTGATTTCCTGTCCTCATAAATATCAGACCAAATCAGGTTCCAAGATCAAGCTCTGATACCATTTGTAATGTCCCTTTTTTTAATTTTTATTAAAATTCCCAATTTTCCATTTTTTTCACAATTTTGGCTCTTGACTAGTTTTAGTGTCTTGGTCTCCAAATAAGCCCAATTGCTCCCAAATATTTAGAGAAGGTGTATGAATGATATAATAACTTAATTATTATGTTCAGGGATGTATTATGGCCCTCTAATCACTTCTGAAAGTCTGTACTAAATTTTGAACAAGATAGATGATTTTACTGGCAATTTTGGGTTCAAATCCCCCAGGGGTAAGTGGTAGAAATGGCTTCATAAATGTGCAGAAAACCAATTGAATTATTAAATTGAAGCAGGGTATGTGTAGAATGAATTATCAGAGATCATATGCATAACCAATTTACCTCCCATGGCTGTTATCACTTCTTTCAATCAGATATAAAAACTAGTTTTGAACCCTTGGGGAAATGAGGTGTAGTTTGCTCCAATTGCTATGAAATTCGATCCAATGATCACAAATTCTCAGTGAATTAAAATGAAACCAATAATATACTTTAATTACAGTCCATTCATTCATAAATAATCAATATTTTATACATCCATTCGAATCCATCAAGATTACAAGAGTTTACAACAAGGTAGTGGGGAAATGGCACCGTTTCTTCATTATTGAGCAATAATACATGAGATTTATTGAAATTTTGACCTGAGATGTTTCTGAAATTAAATATAAGATAATTTACATAATAATACAAAATATTGGAGAAAGAGAAGCTCCCTCAAAGAGATGAATATCTCACCAAGTGCGCCTCACTCCATGGAGCTGAAATATGGTGAGAAAACATGAGATGAAAGGAAGAAAAAGCTGAACTTGATATGTCCAAGAGATTCTGTAGATTGCACCTATAAATTATGACTCCATTGAATATCCTTGAAATACCTGAGTGGCCTCTCCAAACACCAACTAGGATGGGAATCTTTCACCCTCGAAATTGGCTAAGGCATTAACTAGTCATCCACTAGCTCTCTCTCTTCACAACAACAATTTTCACAAATGATATAAGGGACCTTATAATGGCTGATCCATGAATTTTATAAAAAATATTGGTCTTACAAGGTTCCAAATCCATCCATAAACCAAATCCAAGTCGAATTGGTGTGCATGCTCATGCTATACCACGTGGCCTTTGTCTTCACCTTCCCTCTTCTCCCAAATTCGAGTAGGAGCCTCTTGGCCTTATCCAACTCCCATGATCACCCTCTAAGATTCTCTATTCATGCCTGAAATGTTATATTTGTCATATGTCAGCCTTCATATCTGACTTGTGTCATAACTGTCATAGAATCTCCATCATTGGTGTCATAGATGTCATCAATGTAAGGGAATCTAGCTAAGTGTCCATGAAACTCCTATTTGGCTCTTCCTCTCTCCATGTAAGTTAAAGTTCATCCCAAATTATACCTATGAATTATATGGACAAGTATATTAACAATATAATCCATCCAAAAACATTAGGCTTCCCATAGATTCGATATTGCAAGAGGAGGATTCCATTTAACATAGGAATTCTAACTTGAGTGGACCCCATAGTCTCCATGTGTCTCCATTATCCATAGACATTTAATTTTTCACTTGAATTCATTTAATTAACTCCATTAAATAAATATGTATTCCTTCTAATGTATAAACACCATTTATTAGCTCCCTTATTAACTTCCCAATGTTTCCACCCAACCGAGGGAACTTGTAGGATTGATGGAATTTTCCTGCTATGCAATTATTTGAATGGGGAAATTACAAAGGAAAACTATGGAGAACATGATTTACAAAATATTTCTTCCGCATCATGCATCCCGCATCCCGCATCCCGCAAGTTGTGGAAGGATATTTCTGCGGAAATTCAACATGCTGACAGAAGTCTTGGACCGATTTGATCCTTCATTCCATCACTAATCCAACCAATCTAAGCCCATAAGGAAACTTAGAAATGCATTGAAAGTAAACATGAACAAATGCATCATAATTTCAATCATACAACGTAAGTAAATACATTCATCAAAGCATTCAACATGTTCATCATAATTCATTAAACAAGATACAGTTGCAGAGATTGCACACAAGAAATACTTATCTTGAAAGAAGCTTGTCCTGCAACCAGCTATGTCACTGCAACGTTCCACCCAACCATAGGCTAGTGTACTCCTCAATCTCTCAGCAGCACTTCCAACCTTGAGCTAGGAATGATTTCCACAAGGAATAAGGAACACTAGTAGGCTCACACACAACCAAGAATACAACAAAACTCAGCCAAGCCAACACAGTTGGGTTTATCAGGCTATAAAAAAACAAGGCGATATAATGTTGGGTTTGTCAGACTACAGTCAGTCAAGAAAACATTCTCATTAAGGACCAGCTAATCCAACTAACAGATTGGTTTATCAGGCTGCAAAGGTGTTGGAAAACTTGAACTGCTAAGTTAGTGAGCTCAACCATCGAGCTATGGACACCTACACTAGATCGGGCTTGTGTCCTAAAACATCTACACAACCAACACAAGGAAGCATCCCCTTCTCTGCTACACAGTCCCTCAGGATATGCCTTCCCTTCCAGTGTCATTCAGGGTGTGCAAAGAAGAAAACCAGCCCCTTCTAGATCTATTTGTGAGGTTCCTTCCTACACTAGGTTTATCAAGCTAGTTTAGATCCAATTCCACTCTAGACCAGTTCAGACCAAGGAAAAAATATGCACACACAGTAGACCACAACGTGAACACAGCAAAACAAACTTCTACTCACTCTATGACAGAGGAGACCATTGCGCAACAACACTCAGGATGGTAACATCCAAGAACAACTCTTTCTCATAACATGATTGGGGATGGTAACAAAAGGAGAACAACATAGAACAAAACACGGTTCTCCAAACAAGACGAACGCACAGCGCGCATGCACAGGATCAAATCAAGAATGATCATAATGGACCACAACATTTTGGGTGAAATCTAGATGATGGACTGCCACATGCATAATGAGGAAAGAGAAACTAAAAACGTTGAAGGATTGATGATCAAAATGTCCCGCCGTTCCCTAAAACATGAGGGAAGATGAAAACATGAGTGCATGAGGGGAAAATGGGCATACGTTCTCTGGGTGTTTTCTTTTGACACATGGATTTTTCCCCATGGCTCAAGGTTAAACATTCCCCCTTCCCGTTCCTTAGGAAATCATGCCCCCATCTCATTATTTGTTTCATTGACATAGTGTAGAAGGAGCAAGTCGACACAAGTCGACTTGAACGAAGACCGACTTAGTCAATCAGTCGACTAAGTCGATGGGCCGACTAAACTAGATGATTAATTCGGCTAACTAAAAGTCATGTCGGTTCACCGAACTGACAGGTAGTTATTTTGTAACTATTTGTAAATTGTATATATTAGGCTGTTGAGCCAAACGAGAAATTAGTTCAGTTCTCTGCCTTGTATGAACTCATTGCAATAATATAATCTGTTTTCCTATATGTTCTTGTCTCTTGTCTCTGATTTATAGATATATATGTTTTAGTATGTATTATTGGTAACCTTATGTGATCTGTGTGACATCATCGATCTTGTGTCGACTCCTCCACCTCCATCACCGACACTAGTAGTCGAGGAGCAAGCACCGGCACAACAGTCGGTCAGTCCCCTCGACTTATACAAAAGAAGGATACCGGAGTCCGTGAAAGAAAAGGTCAACAAAGACAAAGAACTCAAATCTTTCTTTGAGACGCTACCTGAGCTGTTTCAGTCGGCTCAGAAAATTCACACGAGGGCCCCTCTTTATACCGGCAGCAGCACAAACCCCCAGGTAATTGCACACATTCAATCGACCTTCACTTGATCCGACCAAGAAGGTGACGTAATTGGCCATGTGCAGTCTACCATCGAACACATTCACCCCCAACCCCAGACCGACTTCCCCACCACTAACCTCGAAATAGACTCACTGTCTGACGTAATTTTACAACCTACTTCCGACAAATCCATCACCCCCCACCAGTGCCCCCCCCCCCCCCCCCCACCCCCCCCCCCGCCATCATCATCCCCACCACCTCTACCACCCCCTGAGACCCATCCAGATCTATCCCAACCAACTACATCCTCTCAACCAGAAGCAACCATCCCACCCCCCCAGCCAGAAAAACCATCGACTTCAAACCCACCAACCACCGAAACCCCCTCAACTGCTGCAGGTACCCAGGAAAAAGAAACAGAAAAACAAAAGAAGAAGAAAGATCATCATCCTTCCAGACTTCGGATCGGCTTAAAGCATGCAAGCTCGTTGACCGACACAGAAGTTGGCCAACTCCTCAAGACATTGGCCAAGGAAGCAAAGACAAGGACTGCACAAAAAAATAAAGAGTTGTTGAACAAAAATGCAGAGCAGGTCGAGTTTCTCGGCAAATGTAGGGCTCTAGCTCAGTCCGTAATACCAGGCCCTATTGAATTCGACATAGATCGACCATTGGAATGAGCATATCAGCTCTTTGAGACCATGGTATCGATCGTCCAGGCCCGTCTCCAAGAGACTAAGGAAGAGTAGAAGGAAGAGACTGCTCGACTACTACTAGCACAGCACACTGCCTTCTCAGAGGCATACAAAGTGCTGTAGGACCACATGGAGGAATATATTGTTACTGAAGAAGTCTTAAGAGATTGGCCTACTCACTATGGGAAAGTCTATCAACAGACCCGACAGACTCGTCAAGGCATTCAGGATTTGGAGGGCAGGAAGACGACAGAGGCAACACTCAGGCAGACGATAGAAGAAAAAATTGTGCTGGAGACAACCAAGCTGCAAAAGCTGGAAGGAGAAGCACACCAGTGGGTCCAACAAGCCCTTCCAAACTTAGCGAAAGTCGACATCATCTTCCTGTAGATGAAAAGACTCATTGACACAGCTGATGAATAGAACCAGATCCTGGGCCCCAACATGGAGAAGATCGTGGAAGTCCCACTCTCCGAAAAGATGTTGGTCCTATCACGCTTAACTACACTAACGATCGAAATCCAGAAAGATTTGTAGAGTTGGACGGATTTTCAGCATCACCTTGCCATCACTGCTCCAGCCATTGTTGAGATCTGCATCCAGAAAAGGCCAACCATTCGTCTGCACAACCCTCCACAATAGCATTTTGGAAGAGTCTGATAGAGACATATTTTTTTGTACCTCCCTGTTTCTTCGGGACGAAGAAACGTTTTGTTCATGGGGGAGATGTAGAAGGAGCAATTCAACACAAGTCGACTTGAACGAAGACCGACTTAGTCGATCAGCCGACTAAGTCGATGGGCTGACTTAGTCGATCAGCCGACTAAGTCGGTCGGCCAACTAAACTAGATGATTAAGTCGGCTAACTAAAAGTCGTGTCGGTTCACCGAACTGACAGGTAGTTATTTTGTAACTGTTTGTAAATTGTATATATTAGGCTGTTGAGCCAAACGAGAACTCAGTTCAGTTCTCTGCCTTGTATGAACTTATTGCAATAATATAATCTGTTTTCCTATATGTTCTTGTCTCTTGTCTCTGATTTATAGATATATATGTTTTAGTATATATTATTGGTAACCTTATGTGATCTGTGAGATTACAACACATAGCTGGTTGTGGGTTTTAATTAAATTGCATATTTATATGATGTCCAAAATTATATACTGTGCTTGACTTAGCACCATAAACCATAGGCATCAACCTTGATCACCTATACACAAAACGTCAATCAATGGCAGGGCCTTGACCTTGAGCTCCTTGCCATGATTCCATACAATATTTTCATCATATATATTTAATGCAAATAGGGTCAAAACCAGGGTGTTACAGTATGGTAGGCCACTTGAAACATCTTGCAGATATTACATCATCTCTCTAAAGTTTGCAAAAGTGGTTTGTCCTTCATAGAGTGATGAGTGTAGGATGCCAAGGGTTTTTAGAGAAACATGGGTTGTTGCAAAGATCATGTAACCTTAGGATACAACATAAAAACCTTGAAAAAATTCTAAAAATGCTATAGATTAATGGATGTAGTGAAATCATGTATGATTCTCTTGAAAGGGTGAACCAAGATCTGAGGGAAGAAAAACCATGTAGTTCTTGAGGACAAACTATGATGCTTATAGCATGTTCATCAGAAAATGGAGTTTGAGAGTTCCAAAAGGAGGTTGGATATTGTAATATTCCAAACTGATATTTTCCTGTTTATGGGTATACTGTAGAATCAAATAGGAAAGCAAACCCCAAACTTTGCATGCATGCAGTTGCATGCAAATATGTGCCCTAGAAAAATATGGAGATGCTATAAAATAGGAGAAATCAATGCATGTACATACCAGTATATAGATCAAATAAATAAGCTTCTACTGGGAGCCCAGATGATGTGCTTGCTTTGTCTCTGATCACGGTGACATGACGTGATGGTGAAACCCTCTGGCTGGATGAATTATCAACCTCCCAGAATAACTGCTAAATGTAACCTAATGATGAACTAGTGCTGAACCTGTATGATCCAACCTGATGATGAACTAGGGCAGATAGTTTTCACTGTCAAAATACACCAGTTAGCTGAGCATGTGCTCAACCCCAACTTAGCTCATCAAGCTCTCCAATTCAACTCCACAAATAAATTATCACATAGGTGCCTTCTCCATTCACTTTATCTTTCTTTTATAACTTTTAGCTGCAAAAACCCTAACTTTTGACCTAATTAGGTCAGTTTAACTTCTAATTTGCAGTTGACTTACATGCATGTGCATGGAGACTTAATCAGGTGCATGCATCATTAAATAATGCTCAAATTCCATGCATGCAGGTGGCCTTTGGCTCTGGTGGCCCTCTTCAACCCAATGGTGATATAATATTGATGCCCTAGATCTTCTGTAGATGGCATCAGTCTTCAGCTGATTCCCTAACTGTCAGTACCCACTCGAACCCATAGGAATCACATAGGTTAGAGGGTTGGTCCTCAATGCCTATGCAAAAGAGGACATTACAGTCCTCCCAGCTCGAATTTGCTTGTCCTCAAGCAACTGTAAACATGGGTACTGTAATACCTATTCTGTCTCCCAAGTGGCCTCCTCTATAGGCAGATATTTCCATTGAACCAAGTATTCTTTGATGATTTTGTTCCTCAATTTTCACTCTCGCACCTCTAGGATGCGCTCTGGACTCAGAATCAATTTCCCCTCATCATCAAGGGGGGGGAAGCTCTCAAATCCCCTATCTGGAGGTCGACCTGCTAGACAATCTCCAAATACTGCTGGATGTTGTGTGGCCTTATTTGGTGGTTTCCTGAAGGTAACAAAACACTCTGCTGCTCCCTCCATATCTCCTGGTCGGAGTACTGCCTCCATCCTATGTGATGTCACTGGCGTGGGAGGGTAGGTATTCATCCCTCTCAATACTACCTTCTATCCCTCGACTCATGTGAACTCCATCTCCATGGTCTGGTAGTTTGTGGAATACTTCCCTAGGGAATACATCCACTGAACTCCTAATACCACCTTCATGTCAGGTACATCCACCACGTAGAATGTCTCCCTCACTGTATAATTCCCAAGTTTTACTGTTAATTGAGGAATCCTCTAACTACACTCCATTGTGTGACTTGCTGTAGCTACTGAAAACCCAGCAAAACTCTCAGTCTGAATGTCTCTCCTTTTAACCCATACATCATCAATAAATTTGTGGGATGCCCCACCATATATCAGCACTCCCACTCTATGGCCCTATACGGTACCTCTGATTCAGAGAGTGTGGAGTCTAGGAACCCCTGTCATGGTAGCAATGGTACCTCTTGAGGGCAGAAAATCCCTTACTGTCTCTGGTGTCTCTCTCTGCTCCTGATCTGGATAATCATCATCCTCCCCATTGTTAGAATAGGCCTCTATGTAGTAAGCCTTTCCCTTCCTTGAACATCTGTGACCTGGTACCCATGTCTCATGGAAAGTGAAACATAAAATTTTTCTTCTAAGGTCCTGTCGGGTATTATTGTCCATCCATTCTTTCTGGATGGGTTTCCTCTCTTCATCTTCATTAGGGGAATTGGGTTTGGAAGGAAGCCTAACCTTGGGTACTGCATCCTTTAAATCTCTAGTCCATCTGATGGCATCTACTAGGGTGGTGGGCCTATAAGACTTGACCCATCCCCGTAAGGGTTCGGTGAGAGCCTCTGCGAACAACATAATCAACCTGCTCTCTGATATATCTGTCACCATGACTACTATCCTCTGAAACTCAGAAATATATGTATCTACACTACCTGTCTGCTTGAGCTGTGCCAGCTCTCTAAAGTGTACCTCAAGATCCTTCTGATCAAAATGCTCAATGAGCCTCTATGTAAAATCTGGGTATGATGTGATGGTGTTGTGACCCAGTATCACTAACCCGTGATACCACCACTCATGTGCTTCTCCGTCCAAATGCAAAGTATCCAATTTAATGGCATATGTATCAATCATGGGGCTGAGATGGAAGTATGTATCCAACTTCTGTACCCAATTCGTGGCTAGGCCACCCTGAGTTCCCTCAAAGGTAAGGATAGTCAGTTTCCCTACAGTGCGTTGTAACTCATAGTTCTGGGTAAATGGCCTATTGTAAGCTTTGGGTTTGTTCTTACTTTTAAAGTGGCAGAAGTCAGTGAAGGTCATAGCTGAATGGAAGTCCTCTCCTAAAGCTCTATATTCTCTCAGATAGGCACTCATGGGTTCTTCTGGTTCTGCTTGTGCTAGAGGCACTACAGCTGGACTATCTAAGAATTGAGGCATGGTAGGTCAGAAGGGCTTGTGTTCATGGGTATGGCTCTGCATGTTGGTATATAATTAATCCCTACTACTGCTAGTGGATACCCTATCACTGTTGGGAAATAAGAGACTGTGTGGGTGGGGCCCATTCTTCTTAGTCATTTGCCTGAAGGTGCTCATCATTTCTTTTTGCCCAATGGTGAGTTCTTTTATGGCTGATATGAGACTATTGAAAGCTATTTTATCATCATCAGCCATTGTTTCTTTGCCTTTTTCAAACTGATACTCTCTGTTCCCCAAATCTATGTCATCTAACTCCTCTTCTCTGTCTCTATGTCTCTTGTGGGTAATGTTGTATGGGTCTCCTGAATTCATTTATAATTTTAATTTTTTTGCATGTCCACAATTGGAAAGATTGATGACATATAATATTTCAAAAAAATGTAAATGAAATGTAACCACAGTACCTCCAATTTATATGAATAACAACAGCAATATAAGGAGAACCAAACTCATGGCCTCAATTGTAATTCGCGTGATCAGTATAAAAATGGGTGGACTCAATCAATCACATCAATTGCGACCTCCCTCAAATAGTGGCGGCTTGTCTCTTCTCTTTGGTTCCATGGTTCTCTGGTTTGGTTCCATTCGTTTCTGGTTCTAGGTCTAGGTTCGTTGTTTCTTGCTCTATCGAGGCTCTAGTGTTTTGATTTTTAAAAATGATGGCTTCAGCCAAGGTCGAATACCGTTGCTTCGTCGGTGGTATCGCTTGGGCCACCGATGATAGAATCCTGCAGGACGCTTTCAGTCCCTTTGGGGAAATTCTGGAGTCAAATATTATTAGCGACCGGGAAATTGGTAGATCCCATGGATTTGGCTTCGTTACCTTTAGCGACGAACAGTTAATGCGTCAATTGCGATCCAACTCTTCAAGCAATAAACACGAACATGGAATGGCAACTACAACTTTGCACAGTTCGATGGCTAGGGAAAACATGTCAAACTCATGCTTATATCTCCTCACGATGGGCTCTATTTGGAATGCCCACATCTCAAATCTTCTTCGATGGCTTGCCTCCCTGACGACGTGGTTCCCTCGCGCCGTAGCTCTCCAATCTCCGTTACAACTTGACTCGAAGTATTAATTTGTGGATTTTTCACGCGATGTGGGACTTCCACACGGGATTTAATGCACTTGGGGTTACTGTCCCATGGCTCAAACTGCGAATCAAATATCCTTACTTCGAGGGTTTTTCTCGGCTCTTTTGCTGCATGCGGGATCACAGGGCCTATGCAAAACTTGAATCTCCTTTACTTTGATTTCATAATCTCAACTTGTCCCATAAATTCAGCTTCTATAGAAGAACTCGTCTTTGTCCTAAGCATGATTTGGCCCACAATGAATTTGGCCACTTCACAAAATTTTACCCAAGCAAGACTTTGGACCCAAAATTGGATATAAAATCCTGACTGAATTCCCCTTAGGATGGAAAGATCTCCAGCTCTGATACCACTATAATATTCCAAACTGATATTTTCCTGTTTATGGGTATACTGTAGAATCAAATAGGAAAGCAAACCCCAAACTTTGCATGCATGCAGTTGCATGCAAATATGTGCCCTAGAAAAATACGGAGATGCTATAAAATAGGAGAAATCAATGCATGTACATACCAGTATATAGATCACTACTGCTGGGAGCCTGGATGATGGGCTTGCTTTGTATCTGATCACGGTGACACAGCATGACGGTGAAACCCTTTGGCTGGATGAATAATCAACCTCCCGAAATAAGTGCTGAATGTAACCTGATGATGAACTAGTGCTGAACCTATATGATCCAACCTGATGATGAACTAGGGAAGATAGTTTTCACTGCCAAAATACACTAGTTAGCTGAGCATGCGCTCAACCCCAACATAGCTCGTCGAGCTCTCCAATTTGACTCCACAAATCAGTTATCACATAAGTGCCTTCTCGATTCACTTTATCTTTCTTTTATAACTTTCAACTATGAAAACCCTAACTTTTGACCTAATTAGGTCAGTTTAAATTCTAATTTGCAGTTGACTTGCATGCATGTGCATGGAGACTTAATCAGGTGCATGCATCATTAAATAATGCTCAAATGTCATGCATGCAGGTTGCCTTTGGCTCTGGTGGCCCTCTTCAACCCAATGGTGATATAATATTGATGCCCTAGATCTTCTGTAGATGGCATCAGTCTTCATTTGATTCCCTGATTGTCAGTACCTGTTCGAACCCACAGGAATCACATAGGTTAGCAGGTTGGTCCTCAATGCCTAGGAAAAAGAGGACATTACAGATATTGCTGCATATCCTTGAACCCAAACTATTCTCAAACCCTCATTCCCATGGAATGGTTACCTGCTATGATACCACTCATCTAGATATTGGGAGATGAGATCCAAAAGGCTTGAATGCAATAAGAGAGGAGGATAAGGGATAATATAAGAGCTAAAGAGAACAATGGACCAGCTATGGGAAAGACACAATAATGAGATCTATGCTATGAATAGACTAGATAGAGAAACATAGAGTAAATAGGCCAAATGGAGGGGTCAAAATCAAAGAGGGTTCTTTGAGCCTCACCTCTCAAACTATACTAAGAAAGACATGCAAAAACAGTAACCCAATAATAACTCAAATGGGATAAGAGAAATTTAGGATGCCAAAATTAATATCTTGTTTTATTGAGAAGGCATAAATGCTTTATATAATATTAATACAATGTGCCTTGAAGCCATACCATGGAACAAAACTATGGACTACCAAATATCATGGATGAATGTATTCAAAACTGTGGCCTACATGGAAGATTATGAAACCCTAGATGGGAGAGGTTGGCTTCTCCATTTAATGATTTTATGATGAATGGGAAAGGGTTGACTCTCCATTTAATTATTTTATGGACTACTTGGTTGGATGCCACTCAAAGAGCTAGAGAATCCCAGAAGGTGATAAATGCTTAAATAAAAAAGGCCCTCTTTATTCCCCATCCCCATACCCCTACCTTCCCTTGCACTAATAAGTCACTATCTTCTCCAACCGTAAAGATGAAAAACTTAACCTAAGATGTAATGGTGGAGCACCAATGCAAATGTATCTTCTACAATTGTTGCAAGAAATATTCCCCCATACATAAATGTAAGGAGTAAAAACCCTTTTTGGGCACTTTAGAGGATGTTTCTAATGAGGAAGTTGACTCTAGAACCCATGAATTCTTTCATACATTGGTTTTGGAAGACATTCTCTACCTGATATGTCGAAGGATGAATCTTATATCTCTTTGCATGCCTTGAGTATCCTTTTTGCTCTCGTAACCCTCAAATTGAGTGGATACATCAAACATTCAATACCATTACTTTAATTGGAATTGGTAGCATGCATAACTTTATTCATCATCAAGTATAACACGAAACACACTATTTTATCCATGGTATGAGAAAATTCGAAATCATGGTTGTGAATGGAGCTATGAAATGTGGGGGTTGTCATGTGTGGAAATTGAACCCAAGAGATAGAACAATTACACTCACAAAATTGCTAATCAAACATGCAAAATAAACACCAAAGGAGACTAAAATTGGAGCATAACACTAATCTATATTGAGTAAGTTTACAATAGCCAAACTTATGAATTAATAGGCTGCTGTAATATATAATTACATGAGAGAATCGAATGCACAAATATGCCATTCAAAATAGTTAAAAAGCAGGCTTACCAAATCTAGTCAAATCTCCCATAGGTGCATAAAGCAGTTTCCAAATCTAGGTAGATGCTCATGAATTTACTAAGTCAAGTGGGAAAGCTAAAGAGGGATGGAAAGAAAACTCATACATGCTTTTATTTGGAGAAAAGGAGGGAGGATGATGTGGGCAAAAAACAAGTCAACTACACCTAGTCTACCTTTTCCTTTTGCCTTAAATCAGAAATAAAACAAGGCAGCTTTTCAGAAAAAGCAGAGATGTGTTATATAGAATCTAGAATAAAGTAGACATGCTAAATTGGGTTTTCAGGATGTTTCCCAAGCACTCCATGATTCATTTTTAGCATGTGTTTAATTCTAGGACATGTAGAAGGCAACTAGCATAGAATGGAATCTAGGAAACTAGGTAATAAGACAAAAATAATTAAATTAATGTCTAATGTAGGTAACTATGGGTTGATTATTCTAACACCCCCCCTTAATCCTGAATTTATGAGTAAATGTCAGAAAACTATAGTGCCTAACAACAAGGCTTAGTCACCCTTTACATACTGCTTATCCATACAACCAAGGAAAGAGGCACAAACCCAGTGGGAAAATCCTCCCTTAAACATGGACAGGAAAAACAAAATTTGGAAATCTTGTCATCAATCATGCTTCATAGCATGATCAACAATCCCCAGCAGTGATTTGAGATTGCTGAAGGTCTTCTCACAAAAAACTTTGGTGAATATGTCTGCTACTTGTTCTGAAGATGCATGGAAGAGTAGATCAATGGTACCATCATGCACAGGCTGTCTGATGTAGTGCATATGGATCTCAATGTGCTTGGTTCACTGTCTCTGAACTGGATCATTGTAGATTTAAATGGTGCTCTGATTATCACAGCAGATAATAGTTGAAACCTCTGATTTGAAGCCACATTCTTGAAGTATCCCCTGCAACCACAAACATTGAGTTGCTGCATTTACAACTCCTCTATACTCTGCTTCTGTAGATGAGAGTGCTATGGCACTCTGCTTCTTGCTTGACCAGATGATTGATCCTTCTGCAAGCATGAACACATATCCTGATGTATACTTTCGATCTGTGTTGTCACCTACCCAATCACTGTTAGTAAACCCAATCAAATCAAGATCAGATTTTGCTTTGTAGAAGATCCCATGAGTTCTTGTTTCTTGAACAAAGTTTAGGATCCTTTTGGCTGCTCTCCAGTGGATCTCATGAGGCTGATCCATGTATCTCAAAGCCACACTAACTGCATATGATAAATCAGGTTGAGTGTGTGTAAGATAAAGTAAACACCCGATCAACTGCCTATACAGTTTATTATTTACCATAGGAGAAGAACCTGCTTCTTCAAGCTTAACTCCTGAAAGGAAAGGAGTCTTACTTGGCTTGCAATATTTCATGTTGAACTTGTTGAGAAAATATAGAGCATATTCGGACTGATGTACTTTTATTCCATGTTGAGATTGAGCAATTTTGAGACCCAAGAATTGGCTCAACAATCCCAAATCTGTCATAGAAAATACATGGTTCATTGCATCCTTCAAGGAGGCAATCTCTTTCTTTGAACTTCTTGTAATCCATAGGTCATCCACATACAAGACAATATTCATCAAAGAACCATGAATCAGCTTCAAATAGACATTAGTATCATACTTGCATCGAGCAAAAATCAGTGATAGTAAAAAGCCATCAATCTTGGCATACCAAGCCCTGGGGGCTTGCTTGAGCCCATACAATGATTTCTTTAATCTGCACACTAAATATGGATTAGAAACAAACCATTTAGGTTGATGCATTTAAATCTCCTCAATGAGATCTCCATTTATCAAAGCACACTTCACAACCATGTGATGTACCTCCCACTGCTTCGAAGCTGCAATGGCTAGAGCTAGCCTTATGGAGTCCATCTTTGCCACTGGTGCAAAGGTTTCATTGTAGTCAATACCATGTAATTGTGAGTAGCCTTTGGATACCAATATTTCCTTATATTTCAAAGGTGAACCATCAGCAGAAAAATTAGTCTTGAAAACCCAGTTACATTGAGCTAGCTTCCTCCCTGGGGGAAGATCAACTAGTTCCGAAGTGTTGTTCTTCTGAAGCGAGCTGAATTCTTCTTTCATGGCTGTTTTCCATATTGGATCATGTGCTGCATATTCATATGTATGTGGATCTTATTCAACCATCAGATAGCACTTCTCAACAAATAGAGGATCTTTCACACAAAGGGCACTCTCAAATTGAGATTTAGTCCTCCTAGTGTCATTAGGATTTCCAGCTAGTTCCCCAGCTGCATGAATGGTCTTTGCTGCCCATTTTGGTCTTGTAGGACTGTTAGGATCTGAAGTCAAATCATCATTATCAGACATATCAGAATCAACAAACTCATTAGTCTCTCCACTTACAATCAATGGATCTGGTGGTGAAGAAGACTCTCCAACTTCAACTACTGCTAAAGGCTCTTCTTGGAACTGAACACTTCTTTCAATGAAATATTTATTAGTGCTCAAGTTGATCAACTTGTACCCTTTTGAATCTTCATAACACCCAACAAATAGGCACTCTTGGCTTTGGGGTTACAAAGCCTTCCTCTTTTCAGTTGGAATTCTAGCCCAAGCCTTTGAGCCAAAAATATTGAAATGGGTCACATCTGGCTTGTGCCCACTCCAAGTTTTGAAAGGAGTCATACCATCAAGCTTATTATGAGGCACCCTATTCTAGATGTAGGATGCACATTTTATAGCCTCGGCCCAAAAATTTGGTGGCAAAGTCTTAGCCTCCATCATGCATGTTGCCATCTCCTTCAGTGATATGTTCTTTCTTTCAACAACACCATTTTGATGTGGTGTGTAAGGGATCGAATGCTACATATGAATACCTTCATCTTTACAATAATGAATGAAATCAGACTTGACATACTCACCACCATTGTCATATCTAAGGATCTTGATTTTCCTCCAAGACTGGTTTTCAACCAAGGCTCTAAATACTTTGAAGAGGTCAAAAACTTCGGACTTATACTTTAGGAAGTGAACCCAACAATACCTGGAAAAGTCATCTATGAAGGTCAGTGCATATTTGTCTTGAATCATGGACATATGAGGGAATGGACTAGAAATGTCACTGTGGATCAGCTCAAGAGGTGCATAGGTTCTCTCATGACTAGCTTTCTCATACTTGTGCTCTGGGTGTTTTCCTAGGATACAACCTTGACAGACTCCCTTAGAAAACTTGATCTTTGGTAACCCTATGACCATATATTTTTCACTCAGATAAGAAAGATAATTATAGTTAATATGGCCAAATATTTCATGCCAAATCTTGATTTCTTCATTAGCATGAATCAAAAGAGCAGAGGGGTTTGAGTAGGGTAGAAAATGGGAAAACTTGTATACCTTCGAAGTGTGATCAAGAACACCTTTTGCTATGACTTTACCATTCGAAATCTCAGTGATTTCAACATCATCAGGGGAGAATATGACCTTCTTTGGATACCCAGTATGATTCATTTGATATACTGACAAGAGATTGGAGGCAAGAACTGGAACATACAACACATTATTGAAACTACCATGGTCAAGATCAACCCTACCCTTCCCCAAACCGTCAACGAGAGAGTCATATCCCAAAACTATTGGTGGACCTTTCGACATGTCAAGGTAGGATAATGTCTCTTTTGTCGAAACCATATGTCTAGAAGCTCTAGAGTCTATGATGAAGCTAGCTGAGCTTGATGTGCCAGCAACAAAGGCATGTAGTCTCTCTCTGTCTTCTGAATTTGATCCTCCTTCCTTCTTCTCCAAGCAATCAGGAAGGGAGATGTTATTCTTCTCCACGACTTGGGTCAACATGTCAATTTGCTTCTTCATACAATATCTCTCAGGATGATTTCCCTTACTGCAGTATGCGCACTTGCTCATTTCTCCTTTGTTCTTCTTCTTCTGGGAGTTCTTCTTGGAACCTTGGGGATCCTCTTGAGACTTAGACTTGTCTCTCTTTTGCTCAGGTGGATTTTTATATTTTTTCTTTCTTTTTGAATCCACCCTTGAATCTCCAACAACCAAATATTGGTCTTTGGAAGGTTCGATAGTGCCCATCATCACCAACTTATCTTGCTCCTGTGTGAGGGATTCCATGAACTTTGCAAGCTTAGGCATCTTCTAGGCTCGAGCTCTCAACTTGGTGGCATGGAAGGTAGAAACAAACACTGAATAGTCAAGACCAATCTTAGAGAGTATGGCCAAGACTAGTTTCTCTTCCTTCTTTTTGATCCCACACTGTTTCAACTGCAAAACAAGGGCCTTAAACTTGGAAAAGTAGAGTTGCAATTATTCGAAGTTACTGGGACTCAAGGAGATCAGCTCATTCTCGATTTGATGTCCTCTCATCTCATCTGTCTTTCCAAAAAACTCTTCTAGATTCTCCCACACTTCATTAGGTGATGTCAATCCATCAAGATGGAAGAGGAGGTCTCTTGAAATGCTCAGACACAACATACCATAGGCCCTGTTACCACCTAAGTTGTACTTAGTGGTTTTTTATCAAGTGAGCCTGGTGAACTGGACAAGGATAACTTGTTCGGACTTCAGAGAACCTTCAGTCTTGCTTCTGGGAAGCTTTATTATACTATATCACATGTTCATACCCCATGGGGGAATTGTAATAAATGTTCTAGCATGATAGTGTTTGTAAAAGACTCGGTATCTTAGACTTTATTTGTCAATCCGATCAACCCAGGGTGTTTTTTCCCTTGGTTATTATTGGTTGTTGAATAAACGATTGATAATTTCTGAGTTTTTCACTCCATACCTCCAAAGTTGGGGTGGTTGTCTTGGCATTTAGGCCTATTGAGGTTATTAGAGTATATGTGTCAATGTATAAGCATGCTAGACATCATGGTCGAGTCATATGAACATGTCTAAGTCCCCCTAGGTTTTTTCAATTTTTCAATTTTTTAGTTTTTTCAGTGTTTTTTATTAAAAATTTAATTTTTCCAAAACTTAGGCTATTTTTTAATAGTTTAATTGGAAAAATTGATTTTGTAATAAAAGTGGGCCAAATAATCAGTTTTAGTCATGCAGGTGCTCATTTTCAAGCTAAGAGCACCATGTAAACCCATGGACCCACTATTTCCTAGTTTTGAGTGTTTTTCCATCACTCAGGTCAGAAATCCCCAAAAATCAATTATTGATTATTTTAATTAATAAATTGATGAATAATGGAGTGAATCCAGAATCATAGATCAGTGGATTCTCAGTTGATTTGATTGAAATCAGTTAGATCTGAACCAGATTGACTAGATCTGACAAATCCTTGACTGAAGGAGGTGATCAAATCAGATCCAGAGTTGATCTTCAACATCCTTTATTGGGAATTTCACCCTCCCTCTCTCCTCCACATGTTTTGGCTCATCTGGATGAGTTTTGGTGGATGATTCAGTCAACAGGTTGAGGTGTCAGTCAGATCAGCCCCCCGATTAACATCTGCACTCAGTGAGACTTAGATCTGGCTCAGTTAGACACATATTAGGCATTGAATGACTCTCCATCAGCTGATTTGGTCTATCTCCTTGGGATTTGTGCCCCCTTGGGATGGATCTCCTAGTTTTTGTATATATCCAAGCATAAGCCTCCTCTTCCAAGTTAGTTAGAATTGGGATTGAGGTGCTGCTGCTATTGTACTATTGTTATTATTCATTTGAAATAAAGAGAAGCTTTGGAGGAAATACGGTGTTGTGCCATTGTATGTGTGGATGATCATTGCCATTTTTTTACTAAGGTAACCTGTATCTGTGTTCATGATTTGCTAATTGCTTGTAGATCCGTTGTTAAGATTGATAATAAGCTTATTATAATCTTGATAGGAAAGGTGATTTTCAATAAGTTTATTGGCCATCTCTTTCATTTGATGCATGTTTAGAGATCTAGATTCAGCATGTTCTATAAGCTTATATGCATGTTATTCTGAATCTCTGTGTATGTACTAATCGGATCTCACAAGTTTTTCGGTAAGTTTTTTTATTTCAGCTAAGCTGCAGGTTCCTAGATTGGAGAGGATACTGATCTATTTTGCTTCTTCACTCTCTCCAAAACCTTCCAAAGGCATTGTCCCTCGAAATTCCACCTGAAATATCCACTGCGGATCTTCACGGCTACCAACATTTCTCTCCTCCTCTTCCTCCCTCAAAATCAACTCTTTTACCCGGTTACTTTGTTCATAGCTTTGATATTGTTTAGATATATCATCTTAAAAGCAAATTTAACATATATCTATCTTCTCAAATCCCATAGTCTAGATCTTTCTCTTAAAAGGTTTCATAAGCATTGTAGATCTAGCTTTAGGGAAATCGTCCTTTTTGCATGGAATTTTAAAGAAAATTGGTAGCTTGCATGCATTAGATTTCTGTTTGCTGTTATAAAATATAAATATAGCAATCAGTGCACATCATATTGGCTGCCTAAAAGGCAAGCCAAGATCCCAAGGAAAGCTTGCTTTCCTTGGTTCCTTTCTTACCTTTTTTAACTAGTTTTTACTTATCATTTTTTGGTTAAACGTAAGCTGACCCAAAGGTACTTTCAGAGTGATTTTGGGAATATTTCAGTCTAATAATCTTGCTTGTTTTTAGAAGGCATAAAATAAAAAAGCAGGAGCTGCTGCTCGGAAGTGACTTTTGGGCCTCTGAATCCCCCCAGGGGTCTCCCTTTTTGACTGAAATCTTTAATTTTCGTACTTTGTAAGCTCTTGATTTCAATATATATAAGAATCAAGAGGAATCATATCAGTTTTCTGATATTGTAACCACTGGTAATAAAAATAATTTTTTGAATAGGCTCTTTCGAGCCCATTCCCCATCCCCCTTGGGGGGATTTGCGTCTGTGTCATTTTTTGCTTTTCGTTCATCTTTTTCAATCTAGCAAAGTATTAATATGTAGGGTAGGATACTTTGACATAAAATCAATTCCATATTCCATTTCTATTGTTTTCAAAGTAACTTTAATACTTACCCCACGAGCCTCCTTTTGAGCCGAAAGGTGAAGAAAGGTTCGTGGTAGTCTAATTAGAAAATTGTGGTTCGCTCATCTTTTTACGTTTCATTTTCTATCATAATTTGTTTCAGTAACCATAATAAAATCAACCCCTCCTTGATTCCCCGATTGAGGTCCACTTGGACCGAAAGAGGTTCCTGGAGGGTTTCTTTTTAACAAGAACATCCATCTCAAAATTTTGCTAAAATTGACAAGACTCCGGTGCGTATGCTCTGCACTTAGCTGCGGTTCATCCGATCAGTCAAGCTATATCAAAAGCATTTGAGTGACTAGTATAATTAGGATTCACTTTCCCAAATTGACAAACCATCAGGTGAAAATCCAACACCTAGATCAAACCATTACGGTGGCAAAATACCCAAAGCAAGCGGGAACTTCTGAAAAGTGACCTCAGGGCACCAATCTCTGTCACACCCTAATGGGTGCGTTATGAACAATAGCCCCAGAGACTCCATTCAGCCCACATATTCCTTGCGGGTAGCCATGAAGGTTTAGTTTTGGACATACTTCAAGTACTCTCGGGTATATCTGGAGTTCACCCCTTCGCCTAATTTTAATCAACTCATATTTCACATTAACTTAAAACGTACCAAGAGGCAATTGCAAAACATTCACTCCAAGCACATGCAAGTACATTGATTTTATTTTGACTCCATTTTAAGGCACTGGTTATTTTCTTGCTATATATATATTGTGTCTCAACATTGTGCTTTCGTGCGCTCATTTTGTATCTTGTCATCTATGGTTGTTTATGGTTAAATTTCAAACTCCTAAGTAATTAATTCAGTTTAACATCACCATACTAAGTAATTAGCCTTAGTAACTTAATAGGGTCTACCCCCCTTAGCTTCATTAGGAGTTGAGCCTAAACGGAGGAGTCTAGAACAAGGTGACAACCTTGACTCGAGACTTGCCCCCAAGGACACACTAAGTGGCTTGAAGATTTTTTGCACGTGACCCAGGTGTGTGAAAGGCGGCAACAGGCCTCATCCCTCCTTTTAGGCCATTTCATTTTCTCTGCAGCTACATTGGGATTTTCCTCAGTTTCCATAGTAACCCTGTACAGACCTTTTGGTCTCAAGAATATATCCATCTCAACTTTCCACTCAAAGAAATTGAATGGAGTCAAGATGATCTTCTGAGATTGGTCCATAGCTCAGAAACTGTTCCCTCCAGTCAGCAGAATGCGCTCCTAGTCAATGATGTCGAACCTGCAATAACAATTTGGAAGGAGAGAAATCGATATACAAAGGCTCTGATACCATGTGGAAATTGAACTCCAGAGATAGAACAATTACACTCACAAAATAGCTAATCAAACATGCAAAATTAACACCAAAGGAGACTGAAATTGGAGCATAACACTAATCTGTATTGAGTAAGTGTACAATATCAAAACTTATGAAGTAATAGGCTGCTGTAATATATAATTACATGAGAGAATTGAATGCATAAATATTCCATTCGAAATAGTAAAAAAGAAGTCTTACCAAATCTAGTCAAATCCCCTATAGGTGCATAAAGCAGTTTCCAAATCTAGGTAGATGCTCACGAATTTGCTAAGTCAAGTGGGATAGATAAAGAGGGATGGAAAGACAACTCATACATGCTTTTATTTGGACAAAAGGAGGGAGGATGATGTTGGAAAAAAACAAGTCAACTACACCTAGTCTAGCTTTTCCTTTTGCCTTAAATTAGAAATAAAACAAGGCAGCTTTTCAGAAAAAGCAGATATGTGCTTTAGAGAATCTGGAATAAATAAAACATGCTAAATTGAGTTTCTAGTATGTTTCCCAAGCACTCCATGACTCAGTTTTAGCATGTGTTGACTTCTAGGACATGTAGAAGGCAACTAGCATAGAATGGAATCTAGGAAACTAGGTAATAAGACAAAAATAATTAAATTAATGTCTAATGTAGGTAACTATGGGTTGATTATTCGAACATCATGGAAATGTACGGATTCTAACTCGTGATTATTCCTTGAAAATACACATGTTTTCTATCAGCATGGGTGGTTGTGATATTATCTTGGATGTTGAATGGATGAAAACATTGGGCCCTATCACCATGGATTTTTGTTACTTATAAATTAGTTTCTAACATGTAGGACATAACTACACTCTCAAGGGAATTACAACTAGATCTATAGAGATTATTAGTTTTCACTATATCGATAATATTCTTAAAAAGGGAGACTTAGGAATTGTGGCACATTTGCATACCATTCAATATTTTAAGACCCCTACTCAAACCATTCCTTCTGAAATGTAGTTATTCTTGGATAAACAAATATTTGACACTCACAAAGAACTACACCCTTCCCATGTTGAGCATGATAATTACATTCCATTCATTGATCCGGATCTTGGGGGATGAGACCCAAAAGGATTTAATAACAAGAGAGAGGAGGAGAAGAAATAGTCTTGGAGCTGAAGTGGACAATGGACCAGCTATGGGAAAAACACAACAACATGGGGTGAGGCTCAAAGAGTGTTCTTTGAGCCTCACCTCTCAAACTATACGAAGAAATAAACTCAAAACCAATAACCCAATAATAACTCAAATATAATAAGATAAAGGTAGGATTCCAAAGATAATAACTTGCTTTATTGAGAAGGCATAAAGCCTTTATATAATATTTGTACAATGTTCCTTAAATCCATTCCATGGAACAAAACCATGGGCTACCAAATACCATGGATGGGTGTATTCTAAACTATGGGCTACATGGAATATTCCAAAACCTTCGATGTGAGAGGGTGGCATCTCCATTTAATGCTTTCATGATGAATGTGAGAGGGTGGTATCTCCAATTAATGATTTTATGATTTATACATCCAAATTTATACCATATGCCCCCTAAAATTTAGATCACCCCCCCCCCCCCCCCCCCGCCTTAGAAAATGATGGTTCCCATCATTTCATGCTAAAAAGAGACCCATGATTACAATGTGTTAGTTTCCAACGAAGAGAAGGGTTATGTGGGGTTAACCCATAATTGTGGGTTTAATGTGGTTGACCCATAACCATAAATTTGGGTCTTGTGTGGTTTAACTATAACCACGACTATGAGGACAATTACATCGTTGATGCTGATACTAATTACAGTAGGATTTAATAAAACCATTTATTTTGAAATTCATAAGAAGAAATAGTGATTTGGAGGAAATTGATGTCTTGCCACAAATACATCCATATCTTATGTTGCATGTGATGAAAATGAATTCCATTGAAGACCTAGTTGATATATTGAAGATAAATTTCCATCCATATAACATACTTTCTCTTTGGTGGCTCATGGAGTGATAAAATGTTTGTTGAAGCTCAAGGAACGCAATTGCACTATTTTTGCAGACATATGTTGCTTCAATCGACGATATCTCTCCAACCAGAAATCCAAATGAAAACTTGTGAAATACCCATTTTGATTTATGGAAATGCATTTCAAATGAGCTATGGTATGCCCCTTGAAACATATTGTATATATTGCAACATATCTTTAAATATTGCATAAATGGGTTGTCCTATATAGAGTAATGAGTGTCGGATGCAAAGGGTTTGTAGTGCAACATGGGTCATTGTAAAGATCATGGAACCTCTGGCGACAACATAGAAACCTTGAAAAAATTCTAAAAATTCTATAGATCAATGGATGTAGTGAAATCCATGTATGATTCTCTTGCAATGGCGAATGAATATTCGAGCATAGAAAATCCTTGTGGTTCCTGAGGACCAACTATGATGCTTACTATGTATGGACCAGCAAATGGAGTCCAAGAGTGCCAAAAGGAGGTTGGATATTCCTAAATATCCTTGACCCAAACTATGCTCAAACCCTCATTCCCATGGAATGGTTAACTGATGTAATACCATAGATTCGGATCTTGGGGGATGAGACCCGGAAGGCTTGAATGCCAATAGAGAGGAGGAGAACATATAGTCTTAGAGCTGAAGAAAACAATGGACCAGCTATGGGAAAACACAACAACGAGATCTAGGCTATGAATAGCATAGATAGAGAAGCATAGAGTAAACATGCCACATGGAGGGGCGAGGCTCAAAGAGGGTTCTTTGACCCTCACCTCTCAAAATATGCTAAGAAATACACTAAAAAAAGTAACCCAATAATAACGCAAATAAAATAAGAAAAATGTAGGATTCCAAAAATAATAACTTTCTTTATTGAGAAGACATGAAGCCTTTATATAATGTATGTACAATGTACCTTGAAACAATACCATGGAACAAAACCATGAACTACCAAATACCATGGATGGGTATATTCTAAACCATGGGCTACATGGAAGACTCTGAAAACCTAGAAGGGAGAGGGCAACTTCTCCATTTAATGATTTCATGATGAATGGGAGAGGGTGGCCTCTCCATTTAATGCTTTTATGGACAACTTGAATGTATGCCACTCAAAGAGATAGAGAATCCCAGAAGGTGATAAATTCTTAAATAAAAGAGGCCCTACCCATCCCTACCTTACCTTGTACTAATACCTCATCGTCTTCTCCAACCCTCAAGATACAAAAGTTAACCTAAGATGAAATGGTGGAGCACCAAATCAAAGGTATCTTCTACAATTGCTATGAGAAATATTCCCCCACACATAAATGTAAGGAGTACAAACCCTTTATGGAAAATTTATAGGATATTTTTAATGAGGAAGTTGAGTCTAACACCCATGAATTACCTCACATAGTTGTTGTGGAAGACATTCTCTAGCTGATATGTCAAAGGAGGAATCCTATATCTCTTTACATGCCTTGAGTAGTATTTCTGCTCCCATCACCCTCAAATTGAGTTGATATATCAAACATTCAATGCCATTACTTTAATTGAAATTGGTAGCATGCATAAGTTTATTCATCATCAATTATACCAAGAAACACTCTATTTTATCCATGCTATGAGAAACTTCCAAATCATGATTGTGATTGGAAATAGAAATGTGGGGGTTGTCATGGAAATGTGTGGCTTCAAATGGGTGATTATTCCCTCAAAATCCATAGGTTTTCTATCAACATGGGTGATTGTGATATTGTCTTGGATAGTGAATGGATGAAAACATTAGGCCCTATCACCATGGATTTTTTTTACGTATAAATGAGTTTCTAACATGTAGGACATAACTACACTCTCAAATGAATTAGAACTAGATATCTAGAGATTATTAGTTTTCACTATATGGAAAAGATTCTTGAAAAGAGACATTTAGGAATTGTGGCACATTTCCATGCCATTCACGCTCATTAGAGGAATTTTGAGGTCTAAAATGGGCCTCCTAAGGAAAATAATAAAATAATAGTTAAAATAACAAAATAAAATTTATTACTTTTGGAAGAAGAAAGAAAAACTACTTTTTGTGTTCGTATTTTCGACATATCTCCCTATGTTTTTACTCAAATTTCAATCGAGAGATCTTGTTGGATGCAGAATTTGATTCTGCATCCAACAAGTATCCACACTACATACTTTTGATAGACCCCACTACCCCAAAAACAAGAAATAACTAAAAAAATGTGATGATGATGTCATCATCATGTTTTTTCAGCTATTTATTGTTTTTGGGGTAGAGAGGTCTATCAAAAGTATGTAGTGTGGGTACTATTTGGATGCAAAATCAAATTCTGCATCCAACAATCTCTCCCGATCGAAATTTGAGTAAAAAAACAGGGAGATATGTCGAAAATATGAACAAAAAAAAGTAGTTTTTTTATGACAAATATGTCAATTCAACCATTATGGTTGACTCATTTTATTGAAATTCTATTGGTTCTTGAATTCCAACTCACAATAACTTAGTGTTGGCACATTTTCTTATAAGGCCCATTTTAGATCCCGACCCCTACTCAACCCATTCCTTCTGACAAGTAGTTATTCTTGGATAAACACATATTTGACACTCTCAAAGAACTACACCTTTTCCATGGTGAACATGATCATTCCATTCCACTCATTGATCTAGATCTTGGGGGATGAGACCCAAAAGGCTTGAATAACAAGATATAGGAGGAGAAGAGATAGTCTCAGAGTTGAAGTGGACAATGGACTAACTATGGGAAAAATAAAAAAGAGAGGGGTGAGGCTCACAGAGGGGTGTTTGAGCCTCACCTATCAAACTATACAAAGAAAGACACTCAAAACCAATAACCCAATAATAACTCAAATAGAATAAGAGAAAGGTAGGATGCCAAAAATAATAGCTTGCTTTATTGAGAATGCATAAAGCCTTTATATAATATTTGTACAGTGCGCTTTGAATCCATACCATGGAACAAAACCATGGGTTAGCAAATACCATGGATGGGTGTATTCTAAACCATGGGATGTATGAAAGATTAAAAAAACATGGATGTGAGATTGTGGTCTCTACATTTAATGCTTTCAAGATGAATCTGAGAGGGTGGTCTCTCCATTTAATTCTTTTATGACTTATACATCCAAATTTAGACCATATTACCCCTAAAATTTAGATCTTTCCTCCCCCCTTAGAAAATGATGGTCCCCCTCTTTTCATTCTAAAAACAGACCCATGATTACAATGTGTCAGTTGCCAATGAAGGGAAGGGTTTTATATGGTTAACCCATAACTGTGGGTTTTGTGAGGTTGATTGATAACCATAACTGTGGGTCTTGTGTGGTTGAACCATAACCATGACCATGTGGACAATGATATTCTTGATGCTGATACTCATTATAATAGGATTTAATTAAATCCAAAATTTTGAAAATTCATAAGAAAAAAAGAGTGATTTGGAGGGAATTGATGTCTTTCCACAAATCCATTCATATCTTCTGTTGCATGTGAGGAAAATGAATTTGATTGAGACCCATTTGAGATATTGAAGAGACCTTTCTATCCATATAACATACTTTACCCTTGGTGGCCCATGGAGTGAGAAAATGTTTGTTGAAGCTTAGGGAACATGAGCGCACTATTTTTGCAGACATATGTTGCTTCAATCGACGATATCTTTCAAACTAGAAATACAAATGAAAACTTGTGAAATACCCAATTTGATTGACATAAATAATTTTCAAATGAGCTATGGTAGGCCCCTTTAAACATCTTGTAGATATTTCAACAACTCTCTAAATTTTGCAGAAGTGAGTTGTCCTCCATAGAGTGATGAGTGTAGGATGCAAAGGGTTTGTAGAGAAACATGGGTTATTGTAGATATATTGGAACCTATGGATACAACATAGAAACCCTAAAAAAATCTAAAAATTCTACAAATCAATGATGTAGTGAAATCCATGCATGATTCTCCCTCAATGGTGAACGAATATTCGAGGGTAGAAAATCCTTGTAGTTCCTAAGGACCAAGTATGATGATTATAGCGTATGGATCATAAAATGGACTACGAGAGTGCCAAAAGGAGGTTCGATATTCATGCAGATCCTTGAACCCAAACTATGCTCAAACCCACATTCCCATGGATTGGTTACCTACTCTGATATCACTAATCCAAATCTTGGGGGATGAGACCCGGAATGCTTGAAATTCAAGAGAGAGGAGGAGAAGAGATAGTCTCAGAGCTGAAGTGAAAAATGGACCAGTTGTGGGAAAGACACAACAACAAGATCTAGGATATGAATAGCTTAGACATAGAAACATAGAGTAAATAGGAGACATGGAGGGGTGAGGCTCAAAGAGGGTTCTTTGACCCTCACCTCTCAAACTATACTAATAAAAACACTAAGAAATAGTAACCCAGTAATAACTCAAAGAGAATAAGATAAAGGTAGGATGCCAAAAATAATAGCTTGATTTATTGAGAAGGCATAAAGCCTATATATAATTTTAGTACAATGTGACTTGAAGCCATACCATGGAACAAAACCATGGAATACCAAATACCATGGATGGGTGTATTCTAAACTATGGGCTACATGGAATATTATGAAACCCTAGATGAGTGAGGGTGGCCTACCCATTTAATTCTTTCATGATGAATGGGAGAGGGTGGCCTCTCCATTTAATTCTTTCATGATGAATGGGAGAGGGTGGCCTCTCCATTTAAGGATTTTATTACTTATACATTCGAATTTAGACCATATCCCCCCTAAAATTCAGATCACTCATAATTAGTAGTCTCCCACCCAATGTTTGCATGTATCACCATCCATTTGTCAAAAAAATGAAATTGAAAATATCTCATTCTGGATTTGTTAACCCAAAAAATACCTTAATGAGCTCTACATGACCTACACCACCCAAATACATCTATTTCACTACCCTCATCTGACCCCCACACCCTTACAAAGGCTANAGGGGCTAAAACCTCCAAAAAGGGGCTAAAACCCCTCAAAGGAGCTTAAAACCCCCAAAGGAGCTAAGAATTGGGTGAAAGGGGCTTAAATCCCAAAAAAGGGGCTAAAGCCCTGACCAAGGGCTTAAAACCCTAAAATATCAAAGAAAAACTATAAATAGAGGGGTGGGGGTCACTCTCAAAACACTCATTCCCTGCCTACCGTTTCTCTGCTCGTATGAGTTCCTTGAGGAGCCAAATTTCTCAAGCCATTCATCCCTCTCTCTCTTTTTCTCCATTAGCCACTTCCCTTGTGTGTTAAGCTTAGCTCCACACCATTCAAACCAGTAAGGAGAGGTTGCTCCTTGAGCTAGGGCATGGTGGCCCATCTTCCATTAAAGAGCTTAGGTATAATGAGATGCATGTTTTGTTTAATTTTTATTTGCAGCTTAGATGTATGTGTAGTTTATTTCTAACAGTAGATTGCAGGTTCTCCATTGATGATTAGTTGCAGGTTTATTTTTCTAATAGTTTGTTGTAGGGTTGCCATGGATCAAAGCTAACCATTCCTTGCAGGTTTTCTGTTCATCCACAAGAACCCTACCCTTCCGTTCTATAGACAGAAGGTAGCCATTCCTTCCTGTAGCTAGGGTGAAATCCCTACTATAGATTTGGCGACCATACCAGGTTGATCCCATAGGATCCCTGGGTTGTTTTTCGATTTTCCAGTTTTGTTAACCTAGTTTAAATTTCTGTTGAATCTAGTTTAGATATCTGCTTTTTCTACATTTATGTTTACAGTCGAGCCTCCTTAAGGCTGACATGAGCCAATTTGGCCACTGTACAAGTTGCTATCTGTCGTTCCCTGCTCAGACTTCAAGTTTTTCCACTTCACGGTCCAGATCGCTCTTATTGGGATGAAAGGAGCGACCAGGTCGCCCATTTATCCTTGAAAGGAGTGACTTCCCTCTCAGGAGCCAGCTCGCTCCTGTTTTTAGTTTCTGAGGGACCCAATCGCTCATTTAGGCTCAAAAAGCACGACCTGCTAAAAAAAAATTTCCTCTACATTCGGCTACTTGTTTGATTAACTGTTTAAATTTCAATCTGCTTACTATAATATTAATTCCATAGCAATTTAGATTTAGTATTTCATATTTAAATCATTGGAAATTAACCCCCTTGCACAGCCCTCACTCCTCTACTCAGTCATCACCCTCGGGGGTATTCTGAGATAAGAAGGGGGGTTGAGCAAGTATAGTAATAGGCACTTATCACTCTCATTGCTCCATAACCACTAAAAATGGGTGACTTCAAAGGTAGAGGGGGTGGTAGGCCTAGGGTGCCTCACGGCAGTCGCGTCCTCCCTGTTGATGAACCTTGCACTTGGAGAGTGACCTGAGGATCTACGGGTGGGCTTGTCCCACTGTGTTGAGATCCCAACAATATTTCCTAGTATAGCATGAATACAAGGATAGGGTAGTCACCTAGTAGGTTTATAATTTTTCATAAGCCACATATTAAGTTTTGTTTAGTTTCAGTTCAGAATTCAGTTTCGTTTTAGTTCAGTTCATAGGTTTCCCATTATTCAACCTGCACAACAAACTAGAAAAAACATCTTCTAAGAATAAACCATGGTTGTAGATTAACAAAACTGAAGCATAATAACAGAAAATAACTCAAAAAATAGAACTCACTCACAAGGCTACAAAAAACCACACCACTTAATCAACCAAACTCAGTTCATGACGTTGAGCCAGCCATTAAAATCTGTCAATTTACATTAATTCAAAATCTTGCAGTCTTTGAGGACATAAGTCCTTGACTGGCTTAACCATGGGAAGTACTTGGGATCAGCCCTGAAACTCATTTTGAGGAGTACCATGGGAACCCCAAAGTAGCTGGCCGCTGAGAGGAATTGCCAAGCGAAATGGGCAATGACCCCTACCGATTGACTAGCATTCTCGTGAGGAAAAAGCTAAGTGCTGTCTCCTGGTAGTCTTGGTGGCCGAGTGATCACCTGAAAGCCAATAGGAAGCCACTGAAACCGGGGTCCAGAACGTCATTAGCAGATTACACCACTTGATCTACCAACCAGACAAAATTGATCCCCCACGCTCTTCTTCATGCCTAAGAGTGTTGTTCAGGAATAAACACCTTATAACCGAAGGTCTGGGGTTACCAACGTACTCTTAAAACTTGTAGAAAATCAGCTTTAAAGTACAGAAAGGAAATAAGAAGATAGGATAGACTCACCCGATTTATGACGGTTGGTCCAAGCTTTGTCTTCTCCCGCTTTGCTTCTCCTCCAAAGCTTTCAGGGATGTTTCTCCTTCACCTGCAAAGAGAAAATCCTCCAAGTGCAAACTTATACATGTATATAGAGTGCTTAATCATAAATATTCATCAAACCATGATACACGAAAGATATTCAACACACATTTGGAATAAGGATTCTCTTTATTAACAATAGTGAATGAGTTAACGTTACAACCCAACGCCTGAAACAAGGAATCCTATGCAACCAAAGGATTCTGAGTTCTGCTGCTCCAAAGACTTCTGAATAGATACCACCAGCATAATTTTGCTCTCAGAGTATAATTGATTAATTCCCTCCCCAAGGCCTTTATTTATACTTAGTGAAATAAGGCAGTTTCAAAGGTTGAGGAGGTTTAGACAGTTAAGATAGTTATTGTTTAGGGCTTAACAAATCTCAATTAATCGCGATTTATTATTTTTAATGTGAAGGGAAGGCATACGCGATTATTGATACTAGAAACCCACATATGACATGCGAGTTGCTATAAGGGAAACCCACATAAAGATCTGTACGTGGGTTGCAATGACAAATAATCGCGTACAGTACGTGACATGCTGTAGGAAAAGTCACGTATGTACGTGGGTTTCTTATAGGCAAAGTCACGTACAACAATTGTCATATGAAAAGGTGAAAATGGCAAGCTGAATGGATAGTGAATTTATTTCATAACATGCCCATCTATAGTGTTTTAGGAAACCTTCAATCCATAAATGTCCTTTTATGCCCCAACATAGGAAATGTCAGCACTCGAACGGAGAAGTGCCATTTGGGTTGATAACAAATGCCCCCCTAATGTGTGAGGTCAGAAGGAAGCGATGGCCGAAATACATTATAATCTTTATCTTTGGAGAACTTAGAAATCCAATGGAGCAGAGGTAGTACCTGAAACAAATACATAATAATGTCATATACAAATTCATATCTAAGGATGCTATGTTCAATATAATGGAACACTAGCTCCTTTACAATATTTGAGTACATCATATGATACGGGTACAAGACCACGTATATTACAAAGGTGGATGAAAGCCATAATATACAATAATGATGAGTCTTCAAAGATCTGGAAGCTATGTACATAAATGGAACATAATCTTGCGCAACTTAGTCCATAGATGAGGAAATAAGGTCTTCATAAGCAATCCCAAAGAACCAGTACAATCCAAGCCATGAGAATAAATGTAGGCTGAAGTCGAACATGGAACGGATTCAACAGTTTGTCAATCAATAGGTGATAATCGACAACTGAAGCAAAGGAATTCACCAATGATGGAAGTGAATCTTGAGGTACTATCGTCAAAACTCTAGCTCTTCGTCCTCAGGAAGTACTGAAGCAGAACCATACTGTGATAAGGAAGGCAATAGATCCTCCAATGGATCACAAGAGTGACTAGGAACTGTGCAAAGGAAGGGAGACACAAGAGATAATAGATATAACAATGATCAGGATAGAAATCAGACATTGAGTTGAGTCCTTGAACAGTGAGCACGACATAGAGATGACCCGATGCAGCTTTTAACTTTATAGATAGAACGACTAGACTTATCTGTCATGTAGGAGACATGATCAGATTCCCCAGGTATAATGGACAAGAGGAGGAGTAGTAAACTCGAAGTAATAGCTGAACTGAAAGTGAACACTGAGACATGGGTATCGGAAAAAATAGAGAGTGCTATGTTCAAGGATGACATGCTGCCACTAACTGAAAACAAGAGAAAACTTCTTCCTTACCTTCCTATTGGGCCCAGAAATGGCCTCTTTTGATCACCCTTAATTACCTCTTCTTGTTCTATCCTACCCCATTGAGCATGCCAATTGAATGTTTTACCCCCACTTTACTCTTCAAACTACCAAGGTATGATTGGTCATTGTTTTAGTTTATTAATACTTATGATTGTGATAATTAAGGCTTCGTATCTCTCAATGTGCTAACATATGATGGTTTATAAAGGTATTTTGAGGTATGTGGACTGCAGGAAGATTGGGTTGAACAAGCTACGAAAAGGATGGGCATTCACCACTTAAGTTGATCCCCATCCATCCTATCATCACCCAAGGAATGCGGTTCCAGTGCAATATCCCGGACAAAGCTGTGTCAAGGTAGCTGTAACAGAATGCGTCAGACTTGGAGGTCAACAATGCATTGCTGCTTGTGTGTAGCCATAATCTGAAGATATCGTCACTCCTGGGGCGATTAACAGTTTTCCTATGTTTCCTATTTTTCATCCTGCCACGTTTGTAATAGCTATTGTCATTTAGGGCGCCTGAAGATTAGAGATATTCATGGCTGCCCCATAATAGGATAGGATGTTATGATCTACATGGTATAAATATGGAGAACTATTTCGAGCCAGGGGTTGCTGAACATATAATCAATTCGTTGTATTAGCCGTGCGGAGGAATTGTGTAATCATTTTGTCTTTTAATACAAGGAGTTACTTATGATCTAAAGGTTTTTACGTGTGTTCAACTAGCATCTCTGTGTGAAGGCTAGGCCCCCCTTCCACAGGGATTGCTGAGTTAATTTAGGAATTTTCAATTCCTTTGTTGTGTGATGTTATGTTAATTTTATTTCCTCATAGGAAGCTGTAACAAGTGTGGATTTACAGTGTGTCGTGATTGCATTCCTTGGATACCTGTAGTGGCATAGTGTGACAGTCGACTGAGTAGGTAATGATTTCTTATGCAATTCATATGGTAACTGTAACAGCTCTGTTCATCCCTAGATATTTTAGTTGTCATTTCCATGAATCTTTGCAGCTTGTCTCTTATTGTTATGATTACAAAATTTCATTCCGGCACTTCAGTTTCCTAGAACAGCCGAACTCAATATCTGTGTTTTGAATTCCTAGATCAATATTCAATTTATGTTTTTTGATTCCTAGGACAATCGAATTGGATAGGTGAGTTAATCATTAAGTGATGTGAACCAAATTTCCTTTTATCTGCAATCGTAATTTAGATATGACTTTTATCTTTCCATTCTTAGATCAAGACATAGCAGAAGGTAATTGTGATTGCATTGCTTAGAAGGTAACTGGATTAATTAGATTCTTGGGATGAGCATAGCCGAACAACGGATAGTATTGTTCAATTACAGTGATTTCGTGTTTAAGCATATACTGTGCATGTTATCCTTGAAATACAAGAATTTCCTTGGTTGACAATAAATATTGTACACTCTGTATGTTAGTTGTAATTCACTTGCATATTGGGTGCTCGACATTTTGGTGCCGTTGCCGGGGAAGGATAAAGATTAAACACCATCATTAGTTGCATCCTGTAATTGTTTCAATTCAGTCTTTTCCATTTTTCGTTGTAATGATTTGGGTTGCATGAATACAAGAAGGGTAAAGCATGATCATCTTTCGACTCCCAAAACCCCACAAAATACTAAGAGTGCAGGTGGTTTGGGTCGTGGTCGAGGCCCACAATTGGGCAGAAGGACATTCATTAACGATCTTGTTGACAGGACTGATTCATACACGAGGGCTTGCCATCAAGAAACGCCTATCAAAAGAAGCCCTGTCGATCCTGGGGCGCCAGCATTAGGGTCCACAGTGGAGAACACACGAGCAGCTGTGACTTCCTCAAATATCCCTGCAGGAGAGGACAAATCTAGTACAACCAGACCTGCTGGTAGAAGCATGATCTACCAAATTTATGGGGAGGTTGTAACTGAAGAAGAGTGGACACAGTTCCACCAAAAGATTGCTGATAAGTGGAAGAAAGAAGAAAAGAACGAGGAGAAGAACGAAGAAAAGAACAAGGAGAGGGACAAAGGAACAAACGAAGAAGAGAAAACAGAAGAAGGAATGAGTAACAGACATGAATCTGACGAGGAAGAGGCAATGGGGGAAAACTATCATCATGAAAATCATTCCCTTCATGAAGGAACGGTGGCTACACTTCAATTCCCGATTCAGCAGCCAGAAGGGACAACCCCTATGAAAAATATATCACCATCGGTGTTGCCTCGCTTCCATGGAAAAGTGGCAGAGGACCCAGACAAATTTCTTTTTCAAATTTGATATCCTTTGTTGCAGCTATGACTACGTCATCGATGCACAAAAGTTAAAGCTCTTCCCTGCCACTCTGAAGGACAATGCATTACGTTGGTTCATGAGCCTAGGGGGTGGAGCTGTCACTAATTGGGATAGGATGAAACAGGTGTTCCTGGAGAAATATCAAGAATATTGTAACACCAAGGACAAAAGAGAAGAATTGTTCAAAATGGTGCAGAAGAAAGACTAGAGTTTGGAAGATTTTGTAGAAAGGATTTTATACAACGTGCAAAGAGCTGGACATACGAACATGGGGTTAGATGTGCTCAAGATAATCCTGCTTCGTGGAATTAGGGATGATTGTCTAGATATGTTGAACCTGTTAGGAAAGGGGGATATCTCCAAGGAGTATTTATGAAAGATTGTCGAATTATGTAAAAGGTACTCCAGGGGATCTTCCAGGAATAACAGGCAGGACAAACAGGGTAAGCTAGAACGTGATGTCTTCGATAGAACTTAGAAGTCATCTAATGGAGGAGCCACCCGTGTAGAGATAGGCAACCTCCTTGAAAATTTTAAAACAGAAATGATGAGCTCTATCTCCTTGGAAATTGACATCCTGAAGGCAAAGCAAAAACAGGCAGTAGAGGACCTCACACTAGGTGTGTTCTGCCCTCGATGTAGAAAGAACCACCCTCCAAGGGAGTGCCCACTCGACAAGGTAGAGGTGTGTCAGCTGTGTGAGATGAACCACGACACAAAAGAATGCCCCTCACTTCCCCAAGTGAAGGCTGCTCTGCAGGCATCAACTCCAGAGGTGGAACCGGCCTACTTCATTGCACAAAAGAAACCTTGGCAGCCTCGAAACCAAGGTATGACCCCGAACTCGTTTCCATTTTTGAATAATATGAGCAAATGGAATAATATGCAAAATGTGAATAAACAATTCCCTTCAACTTATTCTCAGTGGAACCCTTCCCAACCTAAATATAAAGTTATAACTCATCAAATCCCTGGACACAGCCACCACACCAACCCACTTCTTGGTCTCTTGGATGGAGGAATTTCCATCAAGGGAAACAGTTTCCTCAACAACCTCCACATCAACAGCCGCCATATCCTCCTCAATATCCTCAATATCCTCAATACCCTCATCAGCAGTCACAACTGTAGTTGTAGAACAATTCTGCCCCTAATGTACCGATATGACCTCAGCTACCTGCTCAACCTAATCCTAACCCAAACAATAAAACAGTCCATCAATTTGAGACTGTCAACATGCCTGCCTACTCCCTTTCTCATATGCCTTGCAATGATATTAGTTTACAGTCAGGGAAAATAGTAGAGCTTGTGATCATAGAATATGCTCCACCCTCTATACATGAAGAAGAGGTGAATCCACAACATCTATCTGATATAATTCCCATTATTGAAGATGCTAAACATCCCACAAATGGGACGATTGAAACACAAAATGATAAATCCAGCGATACGCAACCTACCTAGCTGATTAGGCAACCATCGTATCCCGAGAGATTAATGCTACCAAGGACAGGGGGACAACCTCAGTTTAACCTCTTAGGAGAGTTAAAGAATCTTTATGTTAAGATCCCCCTCCTTCAAGCTCTTCAAGATGTACCTATCTATGCTAGAATTGTTCGGGACATGTGCACAAGGAAACCAGGAAGGAAGCCTAGAGATCCTCCCACTGTCCATGTCATAGGGAAATTATCTGCATTAATAACAGGAAAAACCCTATTGGCCAAGTATGATGACCCTGGGAATCCCACTATCACTATGCAGATTGGGCATACACAGATACCCAACGTACTAGTATATTTAGGAGCAGTGATTAATGTCATGACAATTGAGACTGTAAGAAAACTTAGGATCACTAATCTTAGTCCGACCCCCATTGTTTTAGAACTAGCAGATAGATCCACCATTAAACCGAAAGGAATTCTGGATGATCTCGTCATCTCAGTTGACTCTTGGGAGTATCATGCTGACTTCTTGGTTTTACAACCTAAGTCGCAGCCGGGAGGACACCCATTGATCCTGGGAAGCCCTTGGTTGGCCACAGCTGATGCTTGCATCATCTGTCAATCTGGGTCTATGACCATATCCGATGGCACCGAGACTAAGAACCTCACTCTCTATCCTCCAGCTCGACCGAGTCTAGAAGCTGAAACTTCTTTCTGGATGGAGCCAGAGGAAGAGGAGGGCGTTCAACCATTATTAACTATAGGGAAAGCCTTAACTTTTAAAGATGAAACTGAAGATGATTCCATTAATAACTTCATCAGTGAACCCACCTCAGTTAATAAAGAAGTTTATCAAATCCTGAACATTACTCTGGGTAAGGAAGAACAAGAAAATCTTACAGAAGAAGCACTAGTCGGTGACACACACATAATCCCAGTATTGAAAAATTCAAAAAGTATTCCCATTGAGGTAGAGTCTGGAAAAACCTTGAATATTAACCCCAGCCTCTCCTTAGATGAACAAAAGCGCTTGATCAGTCTCTTGAAAGAACACAAGGGGGCATTCACCTGGGAGTATACAGACATGAGGGGTATTCCCTCTAACCTGTGCACCCATCATATTTATATTAAAATCGACTCCAGGCCCGTGTGTCAGCCTCAACAACGAATGAACCTCAATCTTAGGGACATAGTGAAGGAAGAAATTCATAAACTCTTGGAAGCTGGATTTATATATCCTATCTCAGACAGCGAGTGGGTCTCCCCGCTCGTAATTGTACCCAAGAAAAATGGTAAATGGAGAGTTTGTGTCGACTATAGGGAGCTGGACAAAGCCACACAAAAAGACCACTTTCCCTTGCCCTTTATTGATCAAGTGCTCGACACCCTATTAGGGAATAAGTTTTTCTCCTTCCTGGATGGGTTTAGCGGGTACAATCATATTCAGATTGCTCCTGAAGACCAAGATAAAACTACCTTCACTTGTCCGTGGGGAACGTTTGCTTATAGAGTGCTTCCCTTTGGTTTATGTAATGCACTAGCAACATTTCAAAGAGCTGTAATCAGCATATTTTCTGAATTAGTTAATGACAGTATGAAAGTTTTTATGGATGATTTCACTCCTTACGGCAAGGATTTTGAAGAAGCATTGGAAAATTTGAAAATTTTTTTAACTCGTTGTGAATAGACCCAACTCTCTTTAAGCACTGAAAAGTGCCATATGATGATGAGTGAAGGAGTAGTATTGGGGCACTTCATCTTCATTGATGGCATTCAGGTGGACCCCTCAAAAATCAAGGTGATGAAAAATATACCTACTCCTGCAACTCAAAAAGAGGTGCGAAGTTTTCTGGGGCATGCTGGATACTACCGAAGGTTTATAGAAAATTTTTCCAAACTTGCTTCTCCTTTGTTTTCATTATTAATGAAGGATGTGCAGTTTGTCTGGAGTGAAGCATGCCAGGCAATGTTTGTTAAGATTAAGGAGAAGCTATCCACAACTCCTATCTTAAGAGGACCCAATTGGACCCTACCCTTTCACATTTCTTCAGATGCTTCTGATATCGCCAATGGAGCAGTTTTAGGACAACAGGATGGTCAAGTACCTTATGCAATTTATTATATTAGTAAAAACTTAGCCCCTGCTGAACTTAATTATACTGTCACCAAGAAGGAATTCTTAGCTATTGTCTACTCCATTAACAAATTTCGACACTACATTACTAGGTATCCTACATTTGTGCACACTGACCACTCTGCCATTAAATATCTAATGAACAAACCCATCACTAATGCCAGAGTGACTATATGGCTCTTATTATTACAGGAATTTGATATTACCATCATAGATAAACCTGGAAAAGAAAATGTTGTCACTTATTTTTTATCTCGTTTCACTAACAGTGATGATAATTTGCTTGTTGAGGACTCTTTTCCAGATGAACATTTATTCACAGTTTCAGCTCATTTCCCTTGGTATGCAGACGTCGCTAATTACCTGGTTGCAGGAAACATTCTGGCACATATGTCTAAAAGAGAAAAGAGAAAAATCATCCAGCAAAGTGCTAGGTATTGTTGGGTAAACGGTCATCTCTTTTACACAGGTCCTGATCTTGAAATCAGAATATATGTAAGGGAAGATGAAATCTTTCATATACTGAAGGCCTGCCATGATGAACCTTGTGGGGGGCACTTTGCAGACAGAAGGACAGGACACAAAGGGCTGAGGATGGGCTACTATTGGCCAACTCTTTTCAAGGATGAAAAAAGATATGTTCAGTCCTATGATAGCTGCCAAAGGATGGGCCAACCCAATAGATTAGATCAAATGCCTCTGCAACCTCAATCAGTAATTGAACCATTTGATAGATGGGTTCTGGATTTCGTTGGCCCTATCAGCCCTCATTCCAAACAGAAAGCTTACATCTTGGTATGCACCAATTATATGACCAAATGGGTAGAAGCTGTAGCTCTGGTGAAGGCTAACGACCAGGCTGTGATCAACTTTCTATATAGTGAAATCTTTACCTGTTTTGGGGTACCTAAGGAAGTAGTTACTGATGGGGGACCGCAGTTTATGTCACATCACTTTGAAGCTCTGCTACAGAAGTAGCATGTTCAGCATAGGCCAGGTGGAAAGCACTAATAAAGTTATTGAAGCCATCCTTACCAAGAACGTTAAGAGCCATCGTAGAGATTGGGTTGACAGGCTTCCGGAAGCACTATGGGTATATCGCACCACTTGGTGTAACACCACAGGTTTATCTCCTTATGATTTAGTGTATGGAAAAAGTGCCATCTTCCCAATTGAATTTGAAATCAAGACCCTGAAGATGGCCACCGAGGTAAACCTGGATGTAACTGAAGCCCAGAAAAGAAGATTGAATCAAATGAATGAACTGGACGAGAATCGGTTAGCTGCAATGGACCAGACAGTGTTAATTCAACAATAGAGATCCAATTGGCATGAGAGATTCATTAAAAAGAAGGTCTTCTACGAGGGAGACTGGGCATTATTATACGATTCTAGATTCAAAAGAGATTTCAAGGGAAAATTACGCATAAGATGGCTGGGCCCATACCTAGTAGACAAGGTATTTGATAACAGCACAGTCCGCCTAGTAACTATTGATGAAAACTGCGTACCATTATTTACTAATGGTCACAGGTTGCGACTGTACCGTAAACCAATTTCAAAGGATGCATTTATCTCACAAATTGCTACTGACCCAGATTACCAGCTAGCACAAGGGCAGGAATTTCTCTCTGCCTCTATCAATCTTTAATTAATCGCTGTAAATCGCGCATGAATCATTGTACATAAGTAATTGCTATTTTTTTTCTTTCTTTCTTTCGTTATGTTATCTTATATTTTTGCACTTACCTTTTTTTTCTTTGTTGTTTTTCCAAGATTTGCAGGGAAGCGCCCAAGGATGAGGGTCAGATCGGACCTGTCGACCGGAAGTCATTTTTCTGTGCCTTCCCCCACCATGACTTCTTTTTTTTTTCTTAAAATAAATTTGTCACAGCTGCGACACCCATTTTCTGGCAGCTGCGACACCCATTTTCCGGCAGCTGCGACACCGTTTTCCAATGGCCGCAACACTGTTTCCAGTAGCCACCGCATCATGAAACTTTGCCTTCTTCCATTCCCAGATGCCGTGACCCCATTTCACTTTTGACCATAAAACCCGTTTCTCATCACTCCAGTGTAGCCACTTTCAGTCCGCTTAACATTTTCCTTCTCTTTTTCAGCGGTTGTGACATATTTTTCGGCGGCTGTGACAACTTTTTTGGCAGCTACAACTCCGCTATATTTAGATGATTTTTCTAGCACTGAAGGTCGCATCTTTGCTTCAATTTCTTTATGATCTGTGGCTATGACTCCTGTGTTATTAGCAGATCTTTTTGCACGCCATCAACTCCTTTATATATGGCTCCGATTCCTCATGGCGGCAATTTGACCCATAATGTGATATTTCTCATAATTCTGACCATTTTGACATGATGTTTTTTGCTCCACCGGCGGAAAGAATTATTGCAGCATCTCTGTTATAATGATTATATTTAATGACTGCGCATCGCACAAGTTCAGCTTCCGCAATGTCTGCAACCACACGTTCTATTATTCTCCGAAGAACATCCAGCACGTAGTTTTGAAGGTATGGCTTTGATTAACCGCGTGATTAAGTATCAATATAATTTAACAATGTTAGTCATACCTCCCTTTTTATTCCCATTATTGCCCGATTAACTCTCTGCCCGTGCGACGTAAAGACTAATTATGCTACTTGATAACCGCCACCTTTCCCAATTCAGAATGAAATTTCAAATAATCCAGTGTGCTGAAACTTTCCAAATTTGCCTAACTCTCCTCTCAGCGGTCCATGCATACTTTGTGCCATAACCTCCATTGTCGGAGTCTGTAATCTGTTGAATAACAAACTAATTCTGAAGTCAGAAACATGGGGATTTCGGCTCGTTATGAAGCTTCAAACACACGAGAGCTTAGGAGAAACGCTACAGTCTTCGCTATCTTTCAAGCTGCCGGTTGGATGGAATTTTTTGAATGGCTGAATGGATTTCACCAAGAAGTATCCTTACAGTTTGCTTTGAACCTCACAGAAACTCACTCAGAGGTTTGGGGATTGCGCATTGAATTTTTTGAAGCCATTATAGCTGAGGTTACTAGTATTCCTCAGGTGGGAAGGGCTTGGTTTGGACGTCGAGTCCCCACTACTACAGCATTACAAGACTTTCTAATAGAGGGGGAGCAGGTCCAAACAACAAAAAGGGGGATAGTATTGCAGTCATTGCCATTTCCATGGAATCAAGTCGCTATTTTTCTCAAGAAATATATCACTTGTGAAGGTAGGTACCAAACTGTCTATAATTTTGAACTCCCTTTACTATCTCATCTCCGTCATAGAGTTCTGTTAAATATTCCATATTATTTGTTTAATGATTTGTATCATATGGCGGGGTTTGTTCAAGTTTCCAAACATCCACTTGCTTCACTGACCCACCATGGCCTCATTAAATTAATCATCTTAAGGACCCTTTCTCAACACAACATAACCTGGGAGCAATTTACAGCTCAAGTTCAGGAACCTACTCCTTTGCCCGATATCCCAATAGAAGAAGAGCAGGTCCATCCACAGTTGGGGGGACATGAGGCATAGCAGGAGGATCGAATCCCCTCCAATATAGTTGGGGGGGAGATGAAACTGGATCAGAGGAAAAACCAGGGGAACAAGCAGAACAATTAGGAGAAGATGTACATAAACACCCTATGGAAGAACTAAATAACAGGGTAGCTCTGACAGCAGAGGGTGAAATTGGAACAACATTATATGCTGCGAAAATTGAACCCAAAGATGACAGAGTGATGGCAACAGAAGAAAATATTGAGCTGGTGACCATTGAATCTTCACCCGAGTGGGGAGAAACTTTAATTGAGGAAGAATAGCCTGAGGAACAAGAAAATGCTGGAATGGGGAACATTCCTTCTACCTCAACTATGAATCCAGACATTCCAGCACCACAAAATAAAAGGAAGAGATCAAATGATGAAATTAAGATATCTCCACCATTAAGAAGGAAAAGAACCAGGTCAGTTGTAGCAGCAGAAGCAGCAAGAAAAAATGGGCAACCTTAGAAGCACAAATTGAGTTCCCCATTCTTGAAACTAGGCCAATTGATGCCCCACAAGGTATGGTTGAAGAAGAACCCCAAATTGAAGGACTTCTGTTTGAAAATAGGCTATTAAAAGAGGAAGTCCAAACACTCAGAAGGGAATTGGAAGATTGGAAAGAATCGTGCAGAAAACAGGGTGAAAGGAAGCTGCACACATTGGTGGAGGCTGCGGATCAACTGGAGGGATCAAATTCTACTGATCTTGGCAATGAGGAAGAAAGAATGGTCTATCCCACCTATGGAGAAATATCTAATGAAGCAGGCCACAAGATTGTAATTCGTGCCTTTACAACACAATAGTCTGCACCTGCAACGGAGGAAGTTGCAGAGAAAGAAGATGCTATCACACAAGAACCAACATCTTTGAATATTCTTGCTGAAGTTGCCACTAAATCTGGGACAGAGGAACCAAGGGATGAAGTTATTCCTGATTGTGAGGATGAATATTTCACTATGACCTTGGGGTCCTCCCATGACACAGAAATTATAGAAGTGGAACCACAAGCGACAATGCAATGATGGGATTGAACAGGGTGCTGTCACACAAGAACCAACATCCCTAAATGTGCTTGTCCAAGTGGTTGACTAGATGGGAGGAGAACCAGGGATTGAGGGAACTCTGGAGTTTAATAAAGAATTCTGTACTGTGACTCCAAAACTGTCCCATGACACAAAAATCATAGAAGAGTAGCCACAACAGCAAGGAGATAAAGAAGTAAGCCAGGATGTTGTCACACAAGAACCAACAGCCTTGAAGGTTGTAGTAAGGACTCTTGAAATGCAAGAAGAAAATAACCCTGAAGTGGATGTCATTCTTGATATGCATTGGAGTGAAGATGAACAACTCCAAACACAATCCTTAGGTGATACTGAAATCCTTTAGGAGCAGCTGGATACTGAAGAAGACATCCAATCTCAGCAGCAGGAGGAAAAAGAAGAATAGGGCTCTGCTCCACAAGAACTAGTAGCCTCATAGCCTCTGGCTGAGACAGCAACTGATAATCAGGTAGAAAATGGAACTAAAATTCAGGAGGAAATTGCTCCACAAGAACCAACATCCTCACAATTAGCTGCCAAAATTGCCACAAGAGAACCTCAAAAAGAGGACGCTGTTACAAAAGAACCAACGTCTCCAAGAGTGGTGGATGTTGTTGCTGAAGAGAGTCTAGAAAAGGTTGTTGTCACACAAGAACCAGAACCTCCCGAGATAGCTTCAGGTGTGCAGGGTGTCCAATGTGGCACATCAGGCGACAAGGTGTGGATTGATCCCCTTCGAAATTTCATCGAACTGGATTCTGATAAGGAGGAGCATCATGAAGAATAAATCTTGAACCTTACAGCAGAAGTCTCAGTTCTAAGAATGGAGGTAATAAAATGGAAGAGCCAGGTGGAGGAATACCAAGGAGGGATAATTTCCCTTACTGAGCACAAAAATATTATTAGGAGACTGGAGGAGAAATGGGAAGAAGAACGTATGACCCAGAGACTTCGAGAAGAAGAGCTACAGAGCAATTTAAGGGAGCTGAAAAGGTTCCAGTTTATGCAGAAGGAAAAAGAGCAGATGTATACTCTCTCTCAAGAACTCCTGGGCACTAGGGTACCTTCTCCTTCTTACCCTCTCTTCCTGTTTGAATAGTTTGTTTGGTTTAAGTTGAGAGTTGTGAAAGAAGGGAGGTCATTTGAGATAACGACCTCAGCAAAAAATTTGGAAACATTTTTAAGAAGTAATTTTGAAGATCAAAATTTGCTGTGTGAATTGTATTTGGATGAGATGGCTTGCCCTCTAGACCGCCATTCAAATCCTATCCCTTTTTCAGGGGATGTTCAGTTGAGGGCCTTTGCTTCTTTTGTGAGCAATCATGCTCAGTGGGAAATGTCTTTTCAAACCTTTTCTCACAATGAAGCTCACTCTAACCTGTGGGTTTGAAGTGAGCCTCAGAATCTGGGTATTCTTCTTGCTTGATATCAGAGTTTGCTTTCATGTCCCATCCAGACTTGGCACATAATGGAACTACAAGAGGAAGTTATTTCTACTTGTACCAACAATATTTCTATACACCAACAAGAAACGTTGGAAGGAAGTAAGCACAGATGGAAGGTTGCCTCTCCTATACTCAGGAGCCGAGACCCCTATTATTTTAGGAATTTTGAACAGGCACTTTCCAGGGTTGAAGGTTATGTTGGATGTATTAGGGAATGTGGGGTTAATTGGTTGGGTCTAGAATTTAAATTTGCCCTCATCTGGTGGCCGAAAAAACCATATAGGATGGAATTCTCACTAACTAAGGTAGAGGAGCAGCGATGTTGGAGATATTGGATTGCTCACAGAGGGTTCGTAGAAAAATAAGGGACGCCTGAGTTCCCCTACAACTTCTCTTCTCTCCATGAACAGAGCTCAGTGCAAGATTCGGATTCAGAATAATGGAGGTTTTTGCATGAGGACATGCAACATGATAGTTGGGGGGAGATGTTGGGCCCAGAAATGGCCTCTTTTGACCACCCTTAATTACCTCTTCTTGTTCTATCCTACCCCATTGAGCATGCCAATTGAATGTTTTACCCCCACTTTACTCTTCAAACTACCAAGGTATGATTGGTCATTGTTTTATTTTATTAATACTTATGATTGTGATAATTAAGGCTTCGTATCTATTAATGCTCTAACATATGATGGTTTATAAAGGTATTTTGAGGTATGTGGACTGCAGGAAGATTGGGTTGAACAAGCTACGAAAAGGATGGGCATTCACCGCTTAAGCTGATCCCCATCCATCCTATCATCACCCAAGGAATGCGGTTCCAGGGTGATATCTCGGACAAAGTTGTGTCAAGGTAGCTGTAACAGAATGCGTCAGACTTGGAGGTCAACAGTACATTGCTGCTTGTGTGTAGCCGTAATCTAAAGATATTGTCACTCCTGGGGTAATTAACAGTTTTCCTATGTTTCCTATTTTTCATCCTGCCACGTTTGTAATAGCTGTTGTCATTTAGGGCGCCTGAAGATTAGAGATCTTCACGGCTGCCCCATAATAGGATAGGATGTTATGATCTACATGGTATAAATATGGAGAACTGTTTCGAGCCAGGGGTTACTGAACATATAATCAATTCATTGTATTAGCTGTGCGGAGGAATTGTGTAATCATTCTGTCTTTTAATACAAGGAGTTACTTCTGATCTAAAGGTTTTTTACGTGTGTTTAGCCAACATCTCTGTGTGAAGGCCGGGCCTAACTTCCACAGGGATTGCTGAGTTAATTTAGGACTTTTCAATTCCTTCGTTGTGTGATGTTATGTTAATTTTATTTCCTCATAGGAAGCTGCAACAAGTGTGGATTTACAGTGTGTCGTGATTGCATTCCTTGGATACCTGTAGTGGCATAGTGTGACAGTCAATTGAGTAGGTAATTATTTCTTATGTAATTCTAATGGTAACTATAACAGCTCTGTTCATCCCTAGATCTTTTAGTTGTCATTTCCATGAATCTTTGCAGCTTGTCTCTTATTGTTATGATTACAGAATTTCATTTCGACACTTCAGTTTCCTAGAACAGCCGAACTCAATCTCTGTGTTTTGAATTCCTAGATCAATATTCAATTTATGTTTTTTGATTCCTATGACAATTGGATTAGATAGGTGAGTTAATCATTAAGTGATGTGAACCGAATTTCCTTTTATCTGCAATCGTAATTTAGATATGACTTTTATCTTTCCATTCTTAGATCAAGACATAGCAGAAGGTAATTGTGATTGCATTGCTTAGAAGGTAACTGGATTAATTAGATTCTTGGGATGAGCATAGCCGAACAAAGGATAGTATTGTTTAATTACAGTGATTTCGTGTTTAAGCATATACTGTGCATGTTATCCTTGAAATACAAGACTTTCCTGGGTTGACAATAAATATTGTACACTCTGTATGTTAGTTGTAATTCACTTGCATATTGGGTTCTCGACACTTCCCTGTTAAATTTTAATGAGTCCAGGAAAGTCAACCCGGATCTCTCTTCATTTTTAACAAGCTTGAAGAGAAGAGAAAATAATTCTTGATAGTGTCACTGATTCGTGGATTTAATGAGCCCGAACTAGTACATGCTCAGCTGGTGTTTTCATATTTAGAGAGTCTGAAAACTACAAAGAAGACTCCAAGGGGGTCCTTTTTCATCCAATTTAGTCTCATGAGGCCGGAAAAGTATAAAACATACCACAGAAGAACTCAATTAACTTCCATAGAAGAAAAGGTGAACCTTTTTCGTACTTAGTCAGGGAGGTCCGAAAAAGGTTAAATTACCACCTACCCAACGCTCCTTCTAGAGAAGCATAAATAGCTTGAGTTTTACGAGTGTGAAGGAAAGCAAGATCACTCGGAAAGATCCATTTGAGTACGATAAATGGGGCTTACAACAAGAAACTTGTTGCTTTGTTCTTTAGTGTTTAACGAGCATGAAAAAGACATAAAGTACACTTGAAATCTTTTTCATGTTTAGTTCCAGAGCACGAAAAAGAGAAAACTAAGCTCATACCGGGCGTTCCTTTTCCGTAAATTTAGTCCCTCAGGTCCGGAAAAGTGATAAACCTATGCCTGAGAATACTCTTCTCAATTCAAATAGAAAAGAGAGGGATCATTTCTCGTATTATTCCGCATGGTCTGAGAAAGAGATAACCTACCACCAATGCGAATGCCCATTCACATATTCTTAACGAGCTTGAACGGACAAGTTAACTCGGCAGTCAAGTCTTTTTTTAAGGAGTCAGACCTGGGCCTAAAGAAACTCCATAAGGGTGGGGAGTCCTATAAAGGGATAGCTTGTAAAAAGAGACACAAAAGAGGCTCTATTTGGCGTGAAAAATAGCTAAGAGGATACCCCTATACCTGAGACAACTGCAACACGAGTATCAAAAGACAACATAGGTTTCAAATGAGGATACTCATGAAAGGAAGGTCCTATCCATGGAAGAACAATGGTAAAGACAGGGAACTAATGGTTTAAAATTACCATAGTCCATGGAAAAAATGTTAATTGCTAAGTTTAACGTGGATTAAGTATAGATGCAAAAATGCATTGGAAATGTCAAAAACCACCCTATAGGAGCAAAAAACACTTTGTAATGATAAAAAACCTGTTCCAAGGAAAAAATAGATATGGTTTTAGTTGAATAGATTTCGAACTATAGGAAAAAACCCACTTTTAGAAATATAATTTCTATAAATAGTTCAAAAATTAAAACAAAACTCACCATTTTGATTTTTAGCCATAAGAAGCAAGTTTTTACCTCTACCTTCATTCGATCGGTGTGGACAATCCAGTGGATGAAATCTGATTCCGCAAGTTGCAGGTAAGCCTACACCCCAAGCTCTTCAATTTGATCCTAACAATTTTCAAATTTGAGTCCCAATTTCATATTTTTAAACATCCTAAAGCATGTCACACTATGTACGCGGGTTCACTATGTTGAAACTCGCGTACACGCATTCTGTATGTGGGTTTCCCTTAGGGGTAGTCGCGTACTGTACGTGACATGTCTAACTAGACAGTCGCGTGAAGGATAAAAAGCTAAATTGAGGCAAAAAATTTGAAATTTTATATGATATTGATGATTCATAATGATTGTTTTGCTAGGTGTGAAGATGGTGTTGGAATGGAGGGAACGGGAGCATGAGGATATGGACTAGGAAGCAGTCCAAAGTGCACCCACCATACATGCTTTACAAATGATTAGGTTATTAAAATTATTTTGCACATCACCAATGCAGGCCAATGTCCGTTTGCTGGAGTTCATGATAAACTACTGGGACCATGATTTAGAGATGTTTGACCTACAGGGTGAAACTTTGGAAATTACTTTCGAGGACATATATTTTATTGTGGGCCTGTCACGACGAGGAGCACCGGTGAACTTAGAGGGCACCGACTGGGGTGGTGATCCTTTAAGTGTCCACAACTACATTGATCTATACTGCACACCTGGTACCCAGAAGAGAGGGAGTTGCGTCCCTATTGCACATATCCGTGATCTTGCACTACAGGTACTGACCAGCACCATAGTGAGGATTGCGAGATCCTCTTCATTACATATAGCTACACGGAACCAAATGAGTTTGGCAGTGGATTGTACGCAGGGTGCCCTGTATGATTGGTGTTTAGGATTTGTCCCAATCATGAGAAAACAACTCTCTGATTGCAAGAGAGGAAGGTGGAAGAATTTCAGGTATTCTAGCATATTGGTTACCTTCTTCTTCTTTGAGAGTACTAGGGTTGAGCCCTGCCATACCCCTACCAGTCCGATCTCCACGTCAGCCTAGGCTGAGCAGATGGGGAGACATCTTCCTTTGTCAAGGGGGAGGAGGCTCAGTGCAGAGTGTGTACGATGATGAATTCTACTTCTGGTGGGAGCGGCAGCTACCGGCACTAGAGCATTTTCCGTATGCCAGAATGGATTTTCAAGGTGATCCAGACCTTGTCCTCCCTCTAGGAGGAGCATGGGGAGACATCTTCCTCTGTCAAGGAGGAGGAGGCTCAACGCAGAGTGTGTACGATGATGACTTCTACTTCTGGTGGGAGTGGCAGCTACTAGTACTAGAGCAGTTTCCGTATGCCAGAATGGATTTTTGAGGTGATCCAGACCTTGTCCTCCATCCAGGAGGAGCATGGGGAGAGATAGGTAATTTTTTTAATTTTCAATTTTTTTAAAATTTTTATGAATTTAAAATTATAGATATATACATATGTATAAAAGTCCTAATCCTATAAACATGTCAAAATGCAGATATTGGACCGGTCTGCTCGGAGGGGCATCCACGTATGTTTGTTCATCCTATCTTAGGTGAAGACCTGAGGATTATTAGGGTTCTAGAGGGGAAGCTAGCCAGGATTACCCAGAGAGTTCCCACTTTGCGGATAGAGCATATCCCGGCCGCCATGTAGGAGTTTGTGGTTGGAGTTCCACTTATCTGGTTACGCCTTTTGAGGCAGGTGGCCAGAGCAGTTCTTGTGTACATAGATGCTATGGAGGATGTCGAAGCCAAAGAGGTTGAGGAAGCCAGAGTATAGAGAGACCATGGGGACCAAGGTGGTCCAAGTGACTAGGGTGGTCCTACTTAGATCTAGGACATTTTGATGGACTGCGATCCACATTTTGTATATTTTTTGTATATTATACAGTTATGACTGGATCCGAGGATCAGAATCGACCTATCTATAGACAGACACTCACTCACTCACACACACACACACACACACACACATATATATATTGTTGTCGGTTTATTTACAAGTGTTTTTTATGTGCATGCTGTATTTTTTTATGAAATGTGTGTTAGATGCCAATCTAAAATGTAATTAGCATATGCATCAGTCAATGAATTTTGATTTCTTGGAATGTGATTGAATATAATAAATTCAAAATTTCTTTCCAATAACATAACTTTCATGAACTGACGTAATAGAATAGGGTTTCACACTTTATAAGCTCGATTGAGCTGGGAAACCACCAGTTGAGAGTCCAGGAGGACTTCTAGCTGGGTGATACCATGTGACAAAGCATCCCATAGAAGCTCAATCACAACCCTATATTCAACAACATTATTAGAAGAAGAACCTAAGAAAGCACCTCCTGTGGCAACTAGCTGTCCCGGGGGAGAGTAAATGGCCCACGCTAATGAAGCTAGATTACAAGTGTGGTGACTGGCGCCATCAGCGAAACCTAGATACCTCTCAGAAGACATCTGCAACAACCAGCAGATGGTATAAAAAACAAAACCGACAAACTAATGTACATACAAATACATACAATAAAATACAAGAAAAAGTGCTAAGCCTAAGCATAGTACTTTTTCACGTAGAGCCCATTTCTAGGCTCAGACAGCTTGTTCCCATCAAAATCAATTAACTCATATGCACCCTTCTTTAAGACCTTCGACACGACATAAGGCCCTAACCACATGGCCTTGAATTTTCCTGCCCCCAAGGGTTCTTTGTCTTGGTCCCAAAGCAAAACAAATCCCCCCTTAGAGAAAATCCGAGGTTTGACCGACTTATCATATTGGTTTTTGACCCTATTCTTGTGAGCTTGATTAGCAGTCAGCGCATCTCTACGCTGTTCATCAAGGTGTTCTAAATGTACCAGACATTCTTCAAGCTCTGTCGTATTGGGTAACACATGAATAGCTATTTTTGAAGATGGTATTTCACATTCAACTGGGGTAACTGCTTCCACTCCATGAACGAGTTGGAAGGGGGAGAAACCCATAGTAGTTTTTACATTAGTTCGGTACGACCAAAGAGAAGGGTATAGCATGATGTGCTAGTTAGAACAGGCTGCATCAATTGTACGTTTGAGGATGGTCTTCAAAGTCTTGTTTACAGCCTCAACTTGACCATTTGCTTGTGGATAGTATGAAGATGAATGTTCTTGTTTGAATCCAAGCATAGTGGTTAGTTTCGTCATCATGCGATTTTGAAAATGACTGCCATGGTCAGTGACAATCACTTTGGGTATACCAAACCGTGCTATAATCTGATTGAATACGAAGAAAGCTGCTGTTTCCCCGTCGGCTTTAAAAGTAGGCATTGACTCTTCCCATTTCGTAAAATAGTCAACAATGATAATAATATATTTATGCCCCCCCAGCCGAGGTTGGGTTGCATGTCACGTAATCAATCCCCCATTTCATGAAGGGGCCTACTGAGACAACGGGAAACAATGGAGCAGGATGTGACCGCATTTTCCTGGTGTAAAGCTGACAAGGATGACAACGCTTCATCGCTTCCACACAATCTTTGAAGATCGTGGGCCAGAAATAACCGGCACGTAGTATCTTCTGGGTCGTTGCTAGCCCAGATAAATGACCTCCACACACTCCACTATGGGAATCATTCAGGACATTCTCTGCTTCTTCATGGGTAAGACATCGATGCAAAATGAAATTTACCCCTCTTTGATATAATGTATCTCCTATGATGAGGTAGTTCTTAGCATGAAGGTGTAATTTACGTCATTCCTCCCATGAGGAAGCTGCAGTATACTTCAAATTCTGGAGATATATAAGAATATCATTGTACCAAGGATTAGAGGTGGATATCAAGAAGATATGCTCATCTGGGAATGAGTCATCTTCAACGGCTACATTTTCTTCAGTAGGAAATTTTGTTATAAGCTTAGCAAAAACTAAGGACTTTTTAGACTTAGCGGACTGAAAATCCAAGTCAAACTCTTGGATAATGACTATCCATTTGTTGAATTTTCCCCCAACAATCCATCGAGACAAAACATATTGAAAGGGATTCACATCTGCCACTACTGTTGTGGTCCTCAGTAAAATGTAGTGGCGTAACCTCTAAACATCATAGACAGCTGCTAAGGCTAATTTCTCAACGTGGGAGTACCTGAGTTCAGGTCCGGCCAAAGCACGACTAAGATAGTAAGCGACATGCTCTACGAGCTTATCATCCTCCTGGACCAGTACTACCCCAATGGTCGACTCGGACGCGACCAAATACAATATAAAATCCCTAGAGTAATCTGGTGGACGTAGTAAAGGTGCTAACAACAAATATTTTTTCAATGCCTCGAAAGCGAGTTGTGCAGTTTCATCCCATACAAATGGGGTGCCCTGTTTAAGCAGGCGCATGAAACCCTTGGTAATATTGGCATAGTTAACGATAAAACGTCGAAGAAAATTAGACTTTCCTTGCAGGCTTTGAAGTTGCCTGATAGAACGAGGAGGAGGCAGATTTACAATGGACTCTACTTTTAATGGATCCACTTGGATGCCTCTATTAGAGACAATGAACCCGAGCAATCTTCCTGAATCGACATAGAACACACACTTGTGGGGATTCAAGCGGATCTTATAGTATCTGCATCTCTCAAATATCAACCGTAAGTGATCTGGATGTTGAATCCTCTTACGAGAATGTGTAGGCAGATCATCAAGGTAGGGTTCGACAATGGCTTTGATATCATGGAAGGAAAATTTCATAGCCCGTTGAAAGGTTGCCCCAACATTTTTCAATCCAAAGGGCATTTTTTGTACGCGAAGGTTCCCCAAGGACAAATGAAAGCAGTTTTATGTTGGTCTTCTAGTTTATTTGAATTTGATTGTATCCGAAGAAACCATCCATAAATGAGAACACGTCACTTCCCACGCAAGCATCTATAATCTGGTCTATAAATGGCTTGGGATAGTTGTCCTTAGGATAGGCTTTATTCAAATCTTTGAAGTCAGTACAGACGCATATGGTCCCTTGCTTCTTATCAACAGGAATAGGGTTGGATACCCATTCTGTCAGAGCTATGGGATAAATAAAACCAGCCTTCAACAGTTTTTCAACTTCAGCCTTCACAGCCGCCGCTTTACGCGGGTTAATAGGTCTTAACTTTTTTCAAACAGGTTTGGCATCAAGATATGTTCAGATCTCATGTTCAACAATCGATGGATCAATGCCTGGCATCTCCTCATATGACCAAGCAAGGATATCGTGGAATTCCTTAAACAAGGTAGTGTATATAGCAATCTCCTCAGGAGAGAAATTTGCACCTATATATATGTTTTCCATGACATCATGATTTATAGAGATGTTGATAGGGATAGTAGCGGAAATATTTTCCATATTCCCCTCGGCAAACATTCCTTCCCTGGGTAAGGGATTGATGGGTGTATCAACATCATCTGATAGTCTCATATGAAACTCTTGATTTTCTATTCTGCTTAGCTTTGGAAGAAAATAGGATCGATGGTGAAGATCTTCATAGATCTTACCAAATCCACTCATGGCTTCCAGAATGGCTTCATCAGAAGGTAAAACCATATCTAAACAGTCCGTAGAGTGCAAAGAGTTTTCCACCCATGCGGGAAAATAGAATTCTTCCAGGTCCTCTGAGACTGTGAGAGGGTCTGGAATGGGATCAACAGTGGTTTGAGTGATAGCTTGGTAAGATAATTCCACTGTCGATAAGGGCACTTCCGGTTCATGGGGGGAAGGGAGAACCCAAGGATCAGTCCTATTAACAACTATGGCTATGGAATTCCCCACACTAGTAGAACCAATATAGTTAATCAAGGCTAGAAGATCAAATGTGCCCATCAGTGATGTGTACATTCCAGCCCCCAAGCTCTGTGCAACAGGTTTGACTTGATCAATGGCACAGCAGACTCATTAGACTCTAAATGGCCTTTTCGAGTAAAATCAAGTTGGTCAACAGTAACCAACTTTCCTTCATGTGGAAAAACCACTACCCAAAAGACGGTCGACGCAATGGTGGACATGGCATAAGTCCAACTTCTTCCCAGGAGCAAATTATAGTCCAAATGTGCATTGATCACTTCCACCTCAACAGACACTGCTTTCCCTGTCAACTTAATTTCAAAAGCCGGTAGGATACCATGCGGACGGAATGACCTTCCATCGAAAGCAGTAAGTAGAGTGTTTGATGGGACTAGCTCTAGGGATCCGAGAGCTTTCCAACAGGACAAGGACATTACGCATGTAGAAGCACCCTCATCAACAACTTCCCTTCCAATGGTCTTTCCACCATGGATGACATCTATTGATAAGGATACATGGTAAGGTAGGTGAATTTTAACATCAGACAAATGAAATTTTTCCATGAGACTCGATGAGTCCATGCTGCCTAAAGCTGCTAAGAGGGCATCCTGCTGGGTGGGAGCTCTGTAACACCTCTAAAGCTGACATTACACACGGGGTTTGGGATATATCTTCAACCACGGAGTAGTTTGAAGCAGCCCTAGCATTAGGGTTATGCAAGGTCTTCTTGAATACACCTTTCAATATCTTTGGCATAGTTTCAATAGGCTTCTCGATCCTGAGGGGGTTAGAAGTTTCACCTATAGCCTTACCCTTCTCAGAAGTCTCTTTCTCATAGCTTTTATTCCTAGTCTGTAACAAAGTTGAAGATCGAACCATGTTGATATAGTTTGGGTCAGGGGCATTTTGAGTGCCCCCTGCTACATTAGAAGCTGAAGCAGAGTTCTGCCCTTGGGGAAAAGGATCCTTCAGGACAGCCGGTTGTTGAGCTTTAAGCAGCTTCTGGGCTTGTTCCATAAGGGGACAAAGGTGAGCGAGGTGATCCTCGTGGCACAACTTACATGGGAATTTAACCTTCTTCTTTTCTTTCTTCCCCCCATCAGCACTATTTGTGGGTTTCTGCTTGTTTTGGTTTCCCTCTCCTTTCTTTCCTCTCTTTTTCTTCCCACTGGGCTGTTGATTTCCCTTCTAAGAGGTCTGTGCAAAAACATTTCCACTATGGGGGGGAGAGGCAGCCTTTGCTGCCTCCGTCATAGAATGCTTGATGGACAACTGATGAATTTTTTTAGCCAAAGACTCTACATTGGGAGATTTTACGAACCCAACCACACCATCGACATGGGGCCCAGGCTTAGGCTTCTCTGCATCGTGGGTAGGCCTCGGTGCCTTAGGGATAATCTCATACAAGATCCCAGATTGTGAATAAATCAAATCCAATTGCTAGGCCCTGAGAATGGCTTCTTCTTCATTCGTCACTCGTGGGGTGGATACGTCCTTAGATATGTAGGGCAACAGGGATTTAAGGAACCACTCTAATAAGAACTCAGGAGGAATAGTGGCTTTTATAAGGCTCTTTTGCCTCCTCCAGTCTTGGATATGATCCGATATGTGGGTAGCCTTGTTCTGCCTAAAGGTAGATAACAAGTCTGTTCCGAAATCATATCGGACCAGAAGCTGAAAGTGGCTAAGGAATGCAATAGCTAAGTCCCAAAAACTACTGAAAGAAGTAGAAGGAAACTCAATGTACCATTTTTCCGCAGTACTTGTTAAGGTTCTCTGGAATAGCCTCAACCTAACTGAATCTTCATTCAGTGAATTCGAAGAACACCATAAATGAAATGTGGTGGCATGAGCCCCAGGCTCTTCACCAAATTTTCCCTCGAATTTAGGGATGTTCGATGGCAATTTGGTGGGAACAGGTGGCCACGAGGGGTCATGCCTCACTGGGTCATTCATCAACTTAGACAAGTCTGGAAATTTTAACGTTTCTAGGAATGGAAGATTGGGTCGAACCGGGGCACTAAAAGTGCCAGTCTGGGGATTAGAGGGACCTGCCCCCCGAATGCCCATAAGTAAAGGTGGGGTTGCCCCTCGCCACCGGTTGCGAAGTGGATGGATTACATTGAAACGGATTTCATCCGTAAGCCATAGCGTTGTGAGTGTGAGGTGCAGTATAAGAGGTTCGGGCAGTCCCAATCGAAACTGGGGTCTGAAAAATAGGAGCAGGTATCCCTCTGCTAAACAACGAAAAGGGAGAGCTCGTAAACGAGGCCGAGACTGGAGTTTGGAAACTTTTCCCATAAGAGATATTGTTTCCAAACTGCACTCCTACATAAGAAGGTGATGGGCCTACGTACGGAGTTGATCGGGGAATGTGTCCCCCATTCCCCCATCCTATCGGACCACTCTGGGAAGTGTATGTGAAGGAGGAAGGAACGGTAGGTATACTAGGAATCCTAGTAACCATGTCACCAGAAGCACCTGCTAGGCTTGAGTGAACCAATGGTTGGACCACCCGGCTCGCTGGAGTCAAAGGCGTAGGAGGTATTCTAGATCCAGGGACACTTACCGGGGGAGGTAGTACCTCTTCAGCCGAAACAGTTGAGGTGAAGACAAAAGAACTTTCTCCCGCAGTAGACATAATCCTACCCACAGGGACACCTAAAATAGGTGAATCAAAAGGTCTAACCTGGACGATCACAGGATCGTTTAAGTCAGTTAAGGGTGTGTTAAAATTCCTTGCAAACTCGTCAGTATGCAAGTCTTCTATCTCCACTATATCAAAATCAATATGGTTAGCTATAAGTGATGGTTCACCTGGAACTTCACTTACTCCTACCGGTTCAAATGAACCATCCGTGTCCAATCTCCGCCTTTGTGGTGGAGGTGCAGGTTCCAATGTGACAAGAGGAGGAAGGTTTTGCAACCTTCTTGACCTTCTTATAGGTTGGTCCTCCACAATTGAAAATTTAACAAATCAAACCCTAAGGCCAACTAAACACAGACAAAACCACAGAAACACTACGAAATTGATTTTAACAAATTGATTGTCAAGGATAAGTTCCCCATTCTTGTCATTAATGAACTTTTGGATGAGCTCCAGGGTGCTCACTTCTTCATCAAAATTGATCTCTGCTTAGGTTATCATCAAATTTGCATGAAGGAGGTGGATATCCCCCAAAACCACTTTTCACACACATGAAAGACATTACAAGTTCTTTGTGATTCCATCTATCCTTTTCAATGAACCCTCCACCTTCCATATTCTCGTGAACACAATATTTAAACCCTTTCTATGTAAATTTGTCCTTTTCTTTTTTTTTATATGGAATTTTGGTATACAATAAAACTTAGCAAGCTCATCTATCCCAGTTGGATCAAGTCCTACATCTACTTGAGGATCATCACCTATTTCATAAAAGGTACAAATGCGCATTGGTTTCTCTAAAGTGGAACATTTGGGCCATATTTTCATTTATAAGGGTGTGCATGTGGATCCAATGAAAATTGTGGAAATGAGGGATTGGACTCACTCTAAAACTATTAAAATCCTCATACGTTTTCTAAGTCTCATTGGCAATATAGTTTGTTCAAAACTATGGTAAGATTGCAATTCCACTCACAATTTTTCTAAAACAAAAATTCTTTCAATTAGAATGACGCAACATAAAAGGATTTCCAAGTCTTAAATAGGGATATGTGCACTATTACATTTCTCACTATTCCCAACTTCACTAAAACCTTTGTCCTGGAATGTAATTCCTCTTAGCAGTCCTCATGCAAGAAGGTAGAGTGTTGGATTTTAATAGAAAGGAACTATGTGAGTGAAACTTGGGAAAACATACTTATTAAAAAGAGACGATGGCCATATCAAAAACTACTTGTACAATATTTCTAGATCAAAATCGATCATCACAACTTGAAATATTTTATATAATAAATAATTTCCTCCCTCAAGGAACAAAAATGGGTCACAAAAACTTTGGGATATGACTATGAGATAATTTACATAAAGGGAAAGAGAATGTGGTAGAAAATGATCTATGTCAGTAGTTTGAAGAAAAAGGTTCCCTCTTTTCCCTTTCCTTCGGCATTATACTCTCATTAAATGACATATGTCTGTAAAATTATGTGTTTAATATTCGACATTAAATTATCAAACCAAGGTGTTTGTAAACTTATAGGTGAACACATAGGAAATGTAGGATCATAAATATAATCTAACCTAACTAACAACAAATGCTGACGATCATACTTCAAATGAAATGAATGAAAGAAAAAAAGAAACTGACAAGCTCAAATTAAATCAAGTGACAAAAATAACACCACAAAATGTAGCTTAACATTGGAACGCAAGATCATGTCTTCCAAGTTAGATCATGATCTTCAATGAATTATTCCTGTAGTGACTAACACAAACTTATAATGAAATACTAAACTCAAGAATATAATCCAAAATACAAGAAAACGGTGTACTTACTAAATTAAATGAAATTACAATAAGCTATAATTAATGCAATCTGAAAATTAAGTAAAACTAGAAGATTAAATAAATCAGTGTTGTGAAAATATGGTTGACTAATGGATTACAAGATTTCATAAGTGTTAAATTTCAGTTACTAATATCGTTATGTAATTGTATTGACTCAACAAGTAATCTTCAATCTTCAATACCCACTTCTTATAGTAGTTTAAGATGTGAAGTGAATAATGCAACCTATGTGCATGTACAGAAACCCATGTATGATACATGGAACAATTGAATGCACATGAATCAATATCAATATTGTTTCATTAGTATAAATTCACATATTAATATGAAGTTTAAGTAGAAGTGTTGATATGTAGATGTGTATGATTGGAGATAAGTTGATTATGATTCACTTTAATCACTTTACCAAGGTAACTCAAATACTGTGCAAAATGTATGTACATAAAACAAACCAAAAAACTATATAATCTTAAACCAAAGTTCAAATATCTAAAATAATCAAACAATAAATTATCAAGCAATAAATGAAACTATATTATAAATGATAAACTATTGAATGGAAAACTAAATATTTAACACCTATTTGCAAAGGATTACTTACCACTAGATTTATAGAACGCCAATTTTATTAGGTTCTGGGTTCATAATATTTAATTCAAAAAATATCTGTATGGTTATTCGAATGTAATGAATTGAATTCTTAAGCCTTCAATGGTTTAATACTACGGTGACTAAAAAGGAAAATTATCAACCTTGTGATGAACTCAACAATGAAATTTGAATGAAAAACAAAACATACTACGCCTTAATAAAATGAAAGTGCTTGCAACTGAAAGAAATCTATTTAATGAAACACAAAATAAGACGTGTTACCTAAAACTTACTCACTATATAATCTATGTAATCACCAAAAAAAACTATATAACCTTAAACCAAAGTTCAAATAACTAAAATAATCAAACAATAAATTATCAAGCAATAAATGAAACTATATTATAAATGATAAACTATTGAATGGAAAACTAAATATTTAACACCTATTTGCAAAAGATTACTTACCACTAGATTTATACTGGATTTATAGAATGCCAATGTTATTAGGTTCTGGGTTCATAATATTTAATTCAAAAAATGTCTATATTGTTATTCGAATGTAATGAATTGAATTCTTAAGCCTTCAATGGTTTAATACTATGGTGACTAAAAAGGAAAATTATCAACCTTGTGATGAACTCAACAATGAAATTTGAATGAAAAACAAAACATGCTATGCCTTAATAAAATGAAAGTGCTTGCAACTGAAAGAAATATATTTAATGAAACACAAAATAAGACGTGTTACCTAAAACTTACTCACTCATCGTGCTTATGGTCTTTTGCCAACATGCACAACGAGTTGGAAAAACTTCTAGGATAAAATAACAAAGCGTTATTGTGTTAAGAGATAGAGAATTTGTATTATAAGAAATTTTCGGAAATTACCTCAACACATACAATACCACAAAGCTATCCTTCCATTTATATATTCATCGTTATCTCCTTTCCTATCACAAATCATGACTCGTTACAACGACATTCATTCCTCTCCCTTTTCTGTGGAGAAATAGAGCACATTTATAAAATACAAGAAGGAAGGAAGGAAATATTTTAACGTCTGTGAGGCTAAGAATAGCCTATGGGACAGACCAAATCACATGCTGTTTTATGCAATTCAATCTTTTGTCTATTCAACTTGATGATGAGCACCCCCAATTTTTCCACAGTCCCCTCGTTAAATAAATCATCCCAAGATTTATCCGTCAATACATTTGCGTACCTATCCCTATTGTCCTTAAAGGCTTCACACTCTAAAATGAAGTGTTTTTTTGTCTCCACCTTACCAGCGATGCAAAAAATACACACTCTTTCTACCCAAGCTTCTTTTGGACTTTTCCAGCACCCAATTTCACAATGGAGTTGATGGGAATTAGTTCTTAGTTCTTAAGAGAAACATATTAAATCATAGATTTGAGCTCTTCAAATACTCTTAGAACATCATGAAGACAATAATAGGACATTAAGATTCAATTCCCCATCAATTTCGTGCTCAGATCCAAATGGTTGGTGAACATGTGCGCATGAAGAGGTCTCCTTCCATCTTTGGGCAAGTTGTTTAGAACGAGATATGTGATGGATTCATAACATTTAATTGCTATGAACACATCTAGAGACTGAGATAAACTAACCCATTTTCTTATATTTCTTATCTGGACAACTGGAGTAGTCGAACCAATGAATTTGGAGGACCTATAGATTAATGTTTCACTTTTAGGGAGGATCTGTAGCTCCAAATTACAAAATTAATGTTTCACTTTTTAGGGAGGATATTAGACCTGCATCCAGATTATAAAAGGTAATCAATCATGGTATAATTCATCGTGGGCTTATCACAAATACAAAATACAAAGTAAATAAGAACAAAATATCATCATAAATACCAAAGTTCTTATAACAAAATGGATATTTATATGCAAAATGGATAATAATTCAAGGAATAAGGTAACAATATAGTGACAATTCCATCACCCAACTTCTCTCCCCAATTGGAGATTTTGCAAGTCCCATCTGCAACAACCTAACTGTATTACTCTGCCCCAGTATCCTTTGGAGGTAAAAAAAATGGAATAAGATCTACTAAAATCATGGGAAGGCTTCTCTTATTCTTCCACACCTCTGAACCAAAATTGTGCGATGAATTTGGCCTAATATCTTGATTCTTCTTCATTTCCATAGTTTCCCATAGAAGTGGAAAGTGAAACATGGGTCCTATCCAACAGATTCCCAATGCTTTTACACAATCTATATATCTAGGAACTCTATTCAACACTAGGATGAATGTAGGGAGAGAAATATGATCCATTTTCTCCGTCTCATAAGTGAGTGTTTGCTAACTTTGTTGAATATGGAGAACAACTTCTAATATGCTATTGGAAATCCAACTTTAAAAAGAGGATATGGTTGCAGTATTTCTTCCTATGAAGTTGGTTATGTAGTTAGGATGATTCAAATTTTCAAACCTTCCTTTGTATTTTTCTAGTGGTTTAGGTTTTGATATAATCCTAAGCTCTCTTATCTTCTCTACATTATCTATAAAAGACATGACCTTTCTCTAGGTGATTTGATTCTTCATATAAGATGCAAAATATCGAATCTAGACATCCCCTGCAAGGGGGTTAGGATCCCAATTGTTTATTTGTTAACACCAAATCATATGAATAAATCTCACCAACCAGATTCCTATCCTCTTCATTACACTTGAAGTAGAATTGCATGAATTTCTCTTCATCATTCAAATAACACCTACTACCAACAACTAGAGACCTTGATTGTAATGAAGCAAGTTGACTTTTCAAATCAACAAAATATACTAGGGAATCGGGATGGATCTGAGTAATCTATCATTACATGCCCAAGGTTGCACAATTAATGTTTGTTAGTCTTAAGAACTTTCACCCATTGATTGAGCTTCATAATTTCTAATTTTGACTGCCAAATCTTGATTCCTTCAACAATTCTTCATATTTCTCCAGCTTCCTTTCATTTTATAAGTTTGTCAATTTTCTTCTACAAGAAATCTACTTGTGGCTCTTGCTCCAACAATTTTAATTTTAATTCTTCAAAACCCACAGCTTTAATATCAATCTAAGAAGTCCATGCTTATGTGGCCCCCACATTCTCTACAATGGAAATTTTACCTTTGCGCTCTTTTGCATCCAATTTTCTATCATCACGTGCAGTAGAAGATAACAAACTATTTTCCTTCTCTATCACTTCTACAAGGATCCGCAACCTAGTTTGACATTGTTGAGCTCTGAATTTCTCCTTTAATTCATCAACTTCTTGTTGTAATTTTTTTATTGGCCCTCGTTGATTTTCTATTATCCCTTCTTGACCTTTGATAGTGATGCCATGATCCTCTGTAATAGTCTCTAGATCGATTGTATTTCAATTTAGTCGGTTCTAAATTTAGCAGAACCACTAAATCTAACCAACCCGACCAATGTCCCAAGAAGCGCTCAACAAAGAGCGGACTTCAATTTGACGGTGAAACCGATTTCATAAAAATTCTACCTCCAACATATGCTATTAACCCACTTTCTAGTTGAACGACCGAAATGATCCGCAGTCGTTGGATCTCTGTCAATTCAATCAACGACGAAAAATAGAACAAAGTAGATTGTAATTAAAAATTTCGCAGCCATCCAAATTATTAACCCGCTTGCTAGTTGAATCTATGGAATGACTAACAACTGTCATATCTAGATGGATAGTAGAATCCAATTATTATAAGGTGGATTACATTCAAATTTCGTGCACATCAAGGTTTTTTTTTTCTTCGTGCTAGTTCTCCCAGCGAAATCATTGACAACCATTGATCTACTTCAGGGATCAACCTTTTCCGTTGATCTCGATCTCCTTCGTGGAGATTAGTTTCCGATTTCGCAACCCAAATCCCTTTTTATCCTCCACGCTATTTCATTTACGAAATTAGTTTTTGGTCGTTGATATTCGGTACCTTCATATCTCCACCATACAATCTACATTCGTATAGACGACCAGTTTGGTAGTATCTTGGGTGCAAATCCCAATTGTGAAATTCTTCCTCAACCATAGATCTAGTGAAATTCCTCCTCAGCCCTAGATCTGGTTCTACCACAATCTCAACCTTCCATATAGGCACGTACTTAAGCCTTGTTTACCATCGATCATTGCAGTGATCGATCGTTGGTCCATAACCTGGAACATGATATTCATTCATGAAATCTCAATTGATTATTCACCCAATTCTCATTCGATTGATCAGAGAATCGATTAATAGATCTCTGTTTCTCTCCCTCTCAGAAGCCCTAATTCACACCCAGGATTATCAATCATTAACAAAGGATTAAACAAACATTCATCATTAAATTACACATTCAGACAAAGTAATAAATTTCACACAGAGATTATGCCGAAATAGGCTTTTTCATTCACCTAATGAAACTATACATACAAACTTGTCTCAGAACTTGCGTTCTGATCTCCTTAGGCCTGATACATCTTTATTTGGCCTTTCTTGAGCTAGATTTACTTTGTTCTGGCTACTCCTCTTATCTATTCTATTATTCTATTCTATCTCTTTATGCGTCGTAGGCTTACATATATATACAACAAGATTTATGAACCATTCTGGTTCAGATCCTCAATATACTCAACAATAGGATAATTAATTCAAACTCTCAAACCTATCCTATAACTCACTACCATTAGATGAGGGTTCTGTTACATGACTCATCAATGACTCATCAATGACTCATCACTCACCTAGTGACTCGCCCAAATGACTCATCATCCATCTAGAATCATCTTTTACATAGGTTTATTTACAATATGATATTTCAAAGTCCATTAATTCAAAATTGAAGATCCCTTCTAGGCCTGATCCAACTTTTATCTTGGAATTTGAATGGAGAGAAAGATGCTCTTGCATCAGAATCCCTAGGAAGAAAGAAATATGACCTCCTGGTCATAACCTTCCACATTCAGTATGTCTAGATCCCAAACTTTGTGTTGTAGCTGATCATCCATGTTATCATGTTGTTCTATCTTTGTTATCTTTAGTTCTCCTGGTTTCCAAATTTTCTGTTGCAATACTCCACTAGCTTTGCTTCTGCAATATTATTTTGTCATCTGTCTCCTGTCACTGTTTTTTCTATTTGCTCTACTGATGTAAATATTCATTCTTTCATCATGCCTTCTCTAAGACATCTTCACCATCATCATCCTTAGTTCTTCAANTTTTTTTTTTTTTTTTTGAAACTGTTGCTGTTCTCTTGACTCTCTGCTTCTATCCACTAAATTATAAGATAATTCAGCGTTTTTACCTGCTATATGCTCTTTTCCAATGCTGCAATCAAACATTAAGCAATCATCTTTATCAATCCTTGGATTGATCAACCAATCTTCTAGTATTTCTAACTCTTCATTCTACTTTCCGAGGTTAGAAATTTTTCTTTGTCTTCATTAGCCAACTCTGCAACAACAAATTCCTTTATATATTGACCACCCTTTTGAGATAATATAGTCTCCTCTCATGTCATGACATATTTATTCCCCTGTCTGGCAGCAACACCACTATCCAAATCTGCAAGTGTTCTCTTTTGTTTATCTCCAAGAGACCATGTCATCTTGTCCTTCAATCCCAGAACAAACTTTTGGCTTTGGTCCATGTCAAGAATACATGGATACTCTCCTTCTTATTCATTTACCTCTGAGACAACCTAACAAGGTTCATCACATGTTATTCTTGCAGATATACACAATTCATTAATTTCAAAAATATTGAAATTTTTATCTCCCATTGACCCTCTTATCAACATATTGATCTTTTGATGATCTGAACTCTCCCAAGAGCTCACGATACTTTCAGCTAGTCCCTCTCTTGCACCATATTTTTCTAAGATGATTTTATGTTCTTCTCCACAATAGTGAACATATTCTTATGTTAATGGTCCAATTCTGATCTTTCCTTTCTTCCCAATAGCATACATCCTATGATTCACAAGCTGCATAGACACATCATCTAAGTGTTCTTCATTACCCATAGTCACACACAAATAATTAGATTTAAGAACCTCAGACTCTTCATTTGTAGTTCCCACCAGATCTTCTTCAGGTAGTTATGAACTTATCAGAGTGTTCTGAAAATCATCTTCAATCTTCGTTTCATCATCTTCTCCAAGAAAAGGACCCTGTTCAGGTTCACAATATGAAACCTCCATCTCAGACTCAACCCTTATGAGTTCTTTCTTCAATCCATCAAACATATTTTGTTGTAGCTTAACCTAAAGTGAATGCCATATTACCTCTCTTTTCATGAACCAACCATACCTATGGTTCTCTTCTTCAGCAACTGCTTGCATATGCTTCTCAAAGCACAAAATTTCTCTTGCTAACTCTAGAAATTCTTTGCTACATCCTTCTTGACTCTCTTTCTTCTTTCTTCTGCTGTGGCTTTTCTATGAACCCCTGCAATGATCTTCAATAGTCATTGTTTCTGTCTCCTTCTCCTCTTTTGTGAACTTCATTCTATTCACTTGTGGACTATAACTAAGCCTCCACCTCCAACAAATCTCTATACCTGCTACAATACCTCAACAAGCTATCTCTCCTTGAGATTGTCCTTTTGGTATCTATGATTCTCTCACTAGAACCTCTTGAGCATCTCCTTGCTCTTCTTGGATTTTGCATGTCCACTCCTCTTTTGAGAACATGTACTAGTCCTCTTTTGTCCAACCTCTGTTGGATTTCTTAGGTTCTGCCACTGCTTCCTCTTTCTTCTAAGAGTTTACAACTCTTTATCAAGAATACATTTATCCTTGATATATCTCCTCTAGCTGCCACTTTCTTCTATCAATTTCCTCTTCTTAAGAACTTCTTTGTTCTTTGCTGCTGTCAAATATTTCCTATATAACCAGAGTCAAAATACAAACATCAATCAGTCCATACCTTCATACTTTTCACTTGTATAGTTGGCTGAAAATATCACCATCACTATCTTCAAAAGATCTTCTTCTTCAGGAACAAACTTCTTCTGTCATAGTTATCCAACATACCTATTATCTGCAACATGAACTTCGTATGACTATAATCAGCATCAACATCACTGCATCAATTTCCTATAATATCTGTACCAATATCTTATCATTCTTCTTCATCAAGAACATAATTATTCTTGAGCACAAATATTCCAGTTGTTACTACTGCAATCTTTTGTTGCTACCTGCAATCTATCATCAATCATAAAAAATCAGAATTATAATAAAATGATAATCTCATACCTCCAAAGATTCTCTTCCTGATATTTTTCATTTGCACTTTTCTTTCTTGTCTTTGGTGTATATCTGTTGTCTGCAACTCTTCCTACTACAGAACCTGTAGTCCTCCTTTCCAATTTTACAGATTCTTTAAATTAGATTTTCCTTATCTGATCCTATTCTAAGCCCCACAATTTATCTTCAATATCTACTATGATTCCTTGCACAATACTGAGCATAGAACACTCACAATTATCACTCTTCAAATTCAATAACAATTTCCATAAATTATTTACCTTTGCTTTCTTCAATTGCTTAAGAGTATTATCAAACACTTTTAATGCACCATAACTCCCTTCTTGTACCTATTAGATTCTCCCAAATATTTCTTATGTATTCTCCTATGGATAATCATCAAATTTAACCACACACTCGCTGTCTGCAAATATATTTCCACAGTTAGTTATAAAAAACCAAAATACCATTACCTCATTCCAAGAGCTAGTTGTGTTATGACATATTCACGTAGGATTCTTTTCTTTTACGCGACATTATTTTCTTCCGCTCTGATACCACTATGATTCCAGGATTTTCTGTATACAGTCTCTAGATAGACTGTATTTCAATTTAATCGGTTCTAAATTTAGCAGAACCGCTAAATCTAACCAAGTCGACCAATGTCCCTGGAAGCGCTCAACAAAGAGCAGACTTCAATTTGATGGTGAAACTAATTTCATGAAAATTATTCGTCCAACCTCTGATGTTAACCCACCTTCTATTTGAATGAGCTAAATGATCCTTAGTCTTTGGATCTCTGTCAATTTCAATCAACAACAGAAAATAGAACAAAGTATATTACAATTTAAAATTTTGCAACCATCCAGATTATTAACCCGCTTCCTAGTTGAATCTGCGGAATGGTTGACAACTGTCAGATCTAGATCGACACTAAACTCCAAATATCATAAGGCAGATTACATTCAAATTTTGTGCACATCAAGATTTTGTTTCTCCGAGCTAGTTCTCCCAACGAAATCGCTAACAACCATTGATCTACTTTGGGGATCAACCTCATCCATTGATCTCCATCTCCTTCATGGTGATTAGTTTCCAATTTCGCAACCCAACTCCATTTTTATCCTCCACGTTATTCCATTGGAGAAATTTGTTCTTGGTCGTTGATCTTCGCTACCTTCTGTTGATGTATTTGTAACTTCGGAATGTATTCACTTGTATATCTTATATATTGTACCCTGATGTCTATTCCGAGAAGTATCTGTAATGTAATTGAGTCATGTCATGCCACGATGATTTGATTGGTAGATTCAATAATGTAAACAAGTCATGTAAAGTTATTGAGGTTAGCCCTCCATTGTAAGTCGGGGAAATAGTCCCCTCAATTGTGTCAAGGTTAACCCTCCTTATTGATCAGAGGGAAAAGTCCCCACAGTTGTGGGGCACTAGAGTTATTAGACTCTCCTAGATATGTCGGCCCTAGTAAGTAATTTTCAAGTGGGGCCAACATGTTGAAGTGAACATTAAGTGAACGAAAGAATATAAATAGTGAGTGAGCCTCTCTATTTATCACACACACACTCACTCATTGGGGCACATGAGTGAGAGAGGAGAAGCTCTCTCAAGTGTGAGAGAGAGAACAAGATGTGGAGATCATCTTTTCTATTTTTGGGTTTTACTACTACCATTGGTGCTCATTCTATCTCTGAGGAAGTTGCAGGGTTTTCTCCTTTATGCTTTCCCAGAGGAAAATTCTTTGTGTCTCTTGTCTCTTGTGTTTATTTCTATGCATGTTATTCTCTTAGATAAGATCATAAGATCATATTGCTTAAATGATAAAAATATAACATGGTATCAGAGCTAAACTGAGAAGAAGAGATTTTGTAGCTGCAGAAGCTAGGGCTTCTTACTTTTTGGGTCTCTCTAGACAATCCATCAGCAAAAGTATGCTAGGTTGACTCTCCATTGAAGGGCACATCATTCTGTCGAAGCAGAATTTGATTCTGGGCATTTTCAGTTTTTGGTGTGGGAAATTAGGGATTTTTACAGAAGAAGAATTTTTGAGTGAGCCCGCCATAGGATTTATCTCCTCATCAAAATAGAAGTTTAGAGACCTAGGTCATTATTTTTGGTTGGGTATAACTCTGGGAAAGTCAAACCCTAGTTTGACCCCGAGTTGGAAAAACCCTAAATACTAAAACTGATAGGTTTTGGTACATTCGCTATATCTCAGGATTGGAGAAGGATCAGGCAATGAAACTTTCACAAGACAAAGATAAAATCTTGATTTACACTGTGCCGAAAGTTAAGCCTCAGATTCACTATATTATAGGAGATATGATCCCTCCAAGTTAGGGTTCCATCCTCTTACAGGATTAATCCCTAAACAGGACACCTGGGGAGAATCACTATATCTCAGGCTACAAAGGTCCAAATGAAATTTCTGAAGATGTTCCAAAATGGGTACGGACTTTAATTTCTATGGTAGAAGTTTCAGACCCATAAGATGAAATAGTGACACATGGTAGTCCTTACAAATTCGTTATGTTGAACAGTCCTGAAACAGGTCACCTTGGGAAAAATATCATAGGTCCCAATTGGTGAAACCAATTCTGATTAAGCCTGTGGTGTTGGAACAGGGACAAGTGAGGCTACCTCAGTGCTATGTTTTAGACATATAGGACCAGTAATTTCAGAGATACCGCAGAAATAGTATCAGAAATTTCTACAGAAGAAATTGTTAAACTAGGGCTTCCTGTTTCAGGAGCTTCCCTCCACTATTTTCAGAAAATGCGTACATTGGACAACTCACCTTGAAGAGGTATATATTTATATCCAATCATATCTAAAAGATTCCAAGTTTTGAAAATTAGGGTTTCTCTGACAAACCCTAGATCAACCAGCTCTGGAACCAGGACGGACACCTCAAATCGGTAAGATCTAATCTATTGCTATTTTCATTTGAGTTTCTCATTTCAAAGTGATCTATCACATTAGCTTGATGAAAATATTTGTGAAGTTGACAACTTTCAAGCATGGAAGTATATGATCTCTCTGAAGAAAAAGAATGAGACACCTACATAAGTTGAGAGGTTACAGTTCCAGAGGGAAATGAGGCTAAAAGCCTTACACAAGAAGAACTTGGTCAAGGTCAAGAAGATCACTGCTGATTCAATCACGGATCACCTTATACCATAATGGTCTTCCCTATAGACACCGAAAGAGATGTTTGACTCCTTAACCAAGCTATTTGAAGGGAAGAACATAAATTGAAATATGAATTTGAGAAAACAATTGAAGAATGTGAAGATCCAGAATGTAGAGACCATACAGTCATACTTTACAAGGGTCTCTAAAATCAAAGAACAACTTGTAGTAGTATAAGAAGAAGTGGTGATAGCCACCTTGAATGGCTTCCCAGGATCATGATATTCATTCATGCGAGGAATGTGTGCTAGAAGGAAGTGATTACTTTCAGTAGACTCTGGGAAGAGCACACACAAGAAGAAGCTTGACTCATTATAAGAGAAAATAAGATGGGAAGATCAAGCTCTCACCATCCAAATAAGATCCCTCAAGCAATGAGGAATATGAAGAAATCAACTCTTGAAGAACCTCTTATCCATCTTAGCATTTGGATAAGAAACAATGCTATTACAAATGAAGAAGATGATGAAGATGAAGGCTCAAGAAGGATTCTACCCATGAAACAAATAAAGATAAGTATTCAATTGTCATTTCATGATATTGTTTTTGCTATGTATTTGTTTATATTCAGTTGATGTATTGTGCATGATAGAATGTTTTCATTAATGAAAATATACTACTAATATGCATGTGATGGGTAAGTATCTCATGGTGCTATACAACTCTACATTGCTACTTATCTAGAATGAAACCTCTTTGCTGACATATTGGATTAGTGCACAATCTCAATGTTGTCCTGGTAGAGATGGAAGGCATCTAGAAAGTTTCCGTGAGATATGGATGAATGTTGTATTGGCTAAAATAGTTGCATAATCATATATCTTGATGCAAAAGAATTTTTCATTATGAATATACCTTATGAAATGTTTCTAACCATACAAATAATGCATTTGACTTGTAGGAAAGATCACGTAAAATCGCCAACAAGCAAAGAAGGGTGAGACTTGTTCCGAAGAACAAGGGATAATAGTTCAAGAAATAATCCAAGATAAAGAATAATATGAAGAATGCAGTGACATCATTGATGAAAAACCTTCCAGCTATGAAGAAGTAACCAAGAAGAAAGAGAAGACCAGTTCAAGAAGAATGATGTCTAGGATGCAGTATCGATACATGAAGGGAAGTTCGTAGTTCCATCATATAGTAGATGGAAACATCGTGGGATACAAGACAAGATTCGTAGCACGAGGCTTCTCACAAAAAGAAGGCATAGAATACGAAGAAACATTTGCAGCCAGTGGGAGGCAGAATTATGTGGGAAAATGAAAGAAGGCCTTGTACGAGCTTAGAAGACACCCATGGGATAATAAATACATGAGGAGCTTAAAAAAGATGACAAGCTCACAGATGGGTGCGAGAATAACTTTTGAAAAAGTTCAAGATAGAGGATCTTGGTATCCAGTGATCCTAGATGGATACATAGAATATTAGTAGCAGAGGAAGCTACTTGTCACTCCGGTACATAATGTTTCAGTGCATAGAGTATGAAAGACAAAGGGAGTATGATGCTCCACTTCAAAGGGAGTGACTGCAGAAGATACCGAGGTTTGACCTGGTATGATAGGATGGATAGCTTACTGATGACTCTAGGCTTTACTGAGAGTAAAGTGGATTCCAACCTTTGCTTCAAGGTTGAAGGCAGAAGACCAGTAATGCTCCTGTTATATGTCGATGACTTGTTCCTGAGAGAAAAGAGGAATTCATTAAAGTTGTGTTGCAGTTGCAACTTTTTCCCAAATTTTTAAAAAATTTTGGACCCTCCTCTTGATTTTAGCTTGCTTGGATTTGTTTTGGATTCCTGAACTCTGTTGTCATTCCGCTACAAGTTTGGATTTTGTGAGGATGAATTGTTTAGACTGCTTTCCTTCATTTAGGAAGTTGAATGATTACCTTTTGTCCAGCTGATGCTTTTGACTGTGGAGTTTAAAGTTTGGATTTGAAAATAAGGGCCTTTTGATTTAAAAATTATTTCCTTTATCGCTATCAGAAGTCTATTTATGTGTGAATCGAGGCGGTAGTTCTCTACGTAGCCACTGTTGCGGAGGGTAAGTAATGAACATCCCGATGGATAATTTTACTTTCACCGATTCTGTGGTTTTATTGGTTCAAACCTTTTGCTTTGTGATGATTTTGTTTGTTTTCTCTGTCGGAATGTTTTTGACAAATAGTCGAAGTTCTAGTCTCGAGTGATGCCACCATTTTGGAGGCCTTGTTGTTTGTCTCACTAACACTGCGGAGATGCCTAGTTTTAAGTTCGTCAATCCATAGGTTTTAGAACCTCCGATCGCTGACGTTTTCATTTGATCGGGAAAGCCGTTGTTTGTATGTTTTCTGTCGTTGTGGCTCCTTAGTGAACTAACCTACCGATGCATTAGTGGTTTTGATCTCTGACGCTTAGTGTTTGGGAGTGCCGACACTACGGAGGGGTTGAGGACTAATCATCCGATACATAGTGCTCAGTTCTTTCGATAGTTGATGATTTTCTATTGTCACGAAAGCCATTATCAATCTGTCTCCCACTGTTGCGGCTGTGTAGTGCACTATCTCTCTGACGTTTAGTTGGTTTATCTACCGACGCATTACTAGTTAGTCCTCTGAGCCTCCGATCGCTGATTTTTTCAGTTGGTCGCGGAGCCCATAGTTTTTCCGTTGCCCACCGTTGCGACTCCTTAGTGAACTAATCGTCCGATGCTATAGTGGTTTTGACTGTCGATTGAGGTTTTTCCCATCGTATTTTTCACCGAAAGATATATATATATATATATATATATATATATATATATATTGGGGCGGGGTATTTTTTATTATTATCCTGGTTGAAAACTTGCGTTTGTGCTATCCCTGTCGAGTCGAACTGTACCTACGTGCTTAGCTGTTTGGATTTCGTTCATTTGGAGCGCTGCCGTGGAAGTTTCGGACCTTCCCGTCGACTGAACAACTTTCTTGCAAGGTAGGCCAACCATGGTTTCTCCTTCCTTTTGATTTTATTGGTCATTTTGGGAACTAGGGTCTTCCCCTGGCTAGGTTTTCCCGCCATTGTGTAGTTAGCCATCCAAAATGAATTTTATTCTTGCGTTGTGAAGTATCAATCAGATTGACAGTTTTTTTGTGGAGAGGGTTTTTTCTTGAGCCTGTTTTTGAGCCGCTATGGAAGCTCAAGCCCGGTCCGAAGGCTTAGGTGGTTGGTGCAGACAGGCGTTACACGGAGCATTGCAAAGAAGCAGATGTACATTTTGAATACACCAATTTATGGGACAAGGATGAAGAAATCTTCAGAAATGCAAAGAATATGACTACATTGAAGAAGAGATTTAAACAGAAGATCACCATTGTGGGCGGTAAGGGAAAAACCACATAAAATACAGCTAAAGAAGAAGAATTCAAAAATAGGGAAGAGGATGCTAGGAGGCTAGCACAAGAGGCAGAGAGTTGGATAAAGAATGAAGAAGAAGAAATAAAGAAAGCTGTAGAGGAAGAAACAAAGAGGGAAGAGGAAGAGAGAAAGAAGAAGGAAGATGCAGAGATAAAGGAAAAAAAAATAAAGTGAGGGTCAGAGCTTAATAGGATCATAGACAGACCGGCAAACTACTAACCCAATAGATACACAAGAAGCACAAGATCATATAGATCAAGGGCATGGACAAGATAATCTTGACCCTCAGGAGCCTGCTGCAACTTCTGGTAGCACTTAAGAATAGGTTGTTTTTTCCGGATTGAGTTTGATACCTATTATGCAGAAAGAAAGAGAAGAGGTCCCTGATTTCAACACCATATTCTATGACAAGGAGAAGAAGAGGATTTTCAAAAGAACCAAGAAAAAGGTCGAAATAGGAGGACAATCAGGTATGATTATTACTGATAAAACTTTGGTGTATGGCACAGATGCAGATCCGAGATTGACAGCAAGAAGTGGGGTGGCATTAACCCAAGCTATGAAAGATAATGTAGATAGAATGATGATGGATCTAAAGCAATCAAGAAGGAACACAACTCATTTAAAAGAAACACTGAAGAAAGAAAGAGATGAAGGCCACAAGCCGAAGAGAAAATTTGAGGACATGCAAAATGAAGTGAAGACTTCAAAGGCAGAGCTCTAGACTCTGCAGGCAAATAAGATGACTTTAGAAATTGCTGTAGAGAAAAATGCTCAGAACAGCTTGGCAGAATTACAGAAACTGCAGTTAGAGCTTCAAGTACTGAAAAATGAGAAGACTGACCTTCAAGTATCATACGGGACTCTAAGTTCAGAGAGGGTCCAGCTGCAAAACAAGGTAATTGAGTTGGAATCAGAAAAGGTTGCCACCGAAGAGAGAGGGAAACAATGTCAAATGCAGATAGCAGCTTTGGAGGGACAGAATGCTTCATTAACATAAGAACTGAAAGATGCTATGGAATAGAAGATGTATGTCCAACCTTTGAAAGAATATGTTCTAGCCCAGAGGAAGAAAATACACCAACTACAAGTATGCATTGAGGAAGAATGGTGTAAGATTCTGCAAATAGATAGCAGATTAGAAGAAATCTTGGACACCACTTCATATTTTGTAGACAGATCTCAAGATATTTTGGATATCCTGACTGGAAGGATAGGATGGATAGAGACAAATGAGGTAACCCCTACTGAGCTACCAGTCAAACATCGGCAAAGTTTAAAGCAAGACTATGACTTGTTGGATTTTGTGATCAATACTGTAGAAGAATTCAAGAAAACGATGAAGAAAATGAGAGGAGCTTGTGCTAAATACTGCAGAAGGGTGCTGGTCACCTACAATAGATGCCAAGTTGTTGCAGAACAAAGACTAGATGCAATACTAGAACATGAGCTATTCATAGAACAACTACAGAGTAGGTACCAGGAAGATGAACATAAGATCCAACAAGTCAAGGATCTAGATGAGCAGATCCTGAGGAATGTAGTGACTCATGCAGTATTCAACATCCATTTACTTAAAGATCAGCTACGCTTTTGAGTCCAGCAAGAATAGAGGTGGTTAAGAATCAGGATGCAAAGTATGAGATCAACATCCATTTTCTTGAACCCTTAGATTTTGAAATCATAGCACTAGAGGCCAAGGCGTGGAAAAAGTTTATTATTGATCAAGCGGGGCCCTCTTCATAAAAGTTCTCTAATAAATTTTGTTTAAATGTAATATATTGTATAATGTATAAGCACTCACTATAGGACAAAATATTTTTGGATTGAAACGTTGGGGAAGCCCAAAAGTCATTTTGGGGCAGTCCAAAAGTTTTTCTTTTTTGTATAAGTAGAGGAGAGTTAGATAGAGATAAGGAATTTTTCCCAGATAGATTTGTGAGAGTATGTTGTAAGAAGAACTATTTCATTTTGCAATAAAGAATTACAAGTTTCCTGTTGGGGAAATCTTGGTGGAAATTTTCAAATGCTGTGCTATGGATCTGTTGAATGTGATCTATTTCGTTTTCAGCTTGTGTCCATTAACTATGAGATCGTTCTAACTCTTTGAACCTCTATTATTGTTATGAATGCTCTCTAGTTTATTCTATGAAATTTCCACTGTGAGTAATGAAGGATTTTCATAAACAATAAGCTATCTGGTTGTTCATATATCTATTAATGTTCATGTGTTTTGAAATAAGTAACAACTATCTGTGATTTTTCTTAATGCATGCACAGAAATACATTACTCATTGATAAATGATAATCTTGATCCCTAGGGATAGGTTAGATAGTTAGTTTTAGTTTCTTACTGTGTGTGATTTAGATGCGAGAGAGTTAAGACGAGAGGTAAGAACTTGCGCATCACATTGTGACCGCTCCTCGTATTCTCTATCAATATGCATTCTTAGATAAGAACTTGCACATCATACTTAAATTCAAAAAACTAAAATATACACGGTGGACCGGGTCGTAACCGGTAAAACCCTTATTTTGTTACTTGACCTATGGTAGTCGGACCGTAAACCAGATGGATTCCCCATACCAAACAGTAACGGGATAGTTGGGAACGTTTACTGGGGAGAATCCCTAACTGTTGTCACCTACGATTTTCCAGGACTCAATAGTTTTTGGCGCTAGAAGGAGGGTCGCCAGTGTATGGCTGGCCGAGGAAACCCATTTTCTCAAGATTATTCCACCGGTGACAGTTTTGAAAGCAGTTTGTTTCCCAATCCAATTCTTGAAGAGAAGGGTAAAGGGATTTTGTATCCTGTCGATAACGAAGTAGTTGATGATCTGAGAAGATTTACTAGGGATTATGCAAAGAAGATTGGAGGATTACCAATTATTCCTGTCTTACCGGGAAGAGAATATCGGAAGAAATATTTCCCTATATTAGAAGGCGCAGTGTTGGTTGAAGATTTTGAAGAACTAGTAGAAACAGCCTTACAGGAAGTTGTTCAACCTCTGAATCAGTTGGACCCAGATACACCTTACTATTCACCTATTCATACCCCTGTTCATTCACCACCTCATTTACCACTTAAAATCATGGCAAATGTAAATGCAAATCAGCCACCCAACCCACCAAATCCACCACCTGCTTGGAGGGCTAGGTCACCATTAAACCTAACACCTCCTTTGCATGATTTTCCTCAAGATTTTGAGAAAATGTTGCCTAAGTTTGACCCAAGTGAAAAGATTTTGGTAGATGATCATTTGCGAAGATTTTACTTGGCTATAGAAGGACTATGGGCTGGAGAACATGAAGATGTAGTCTGTAGATTGTTTCCACATACCCTGAAAGGAACAACAGCCTCATGGTATTTTGCTCTGCCTGCAAATTCAATCACAAACTAGGACACATTTGAAAGAATATTTAGGAGTAAATATGTTTTCCAGAAAACTCATGCATCTTTAATGAAAGGGTTATGCGCTTTAAATAAAGAAAGAAAAGAAAAAGTGCATAGTTTCACTCAAAGGTTTGCTGCTTATCTTAAAAAAAAAATTGCAGCTGACAAGCCCTCTGATATAGTTCTGATTGAATACTATACTTCAGCTCTAGGGCCTGAATTGGCCATGTTTTCCAAGATGTTAGTCAAGCCTACATTGTTAGAAACTTATGAAGAAGCTGAGAGAGTAGAAGCAAAAAAAGAGAGCATAGAAGATTATCCTGAGCAGTCAGGAGAAATGTTTTTTGGTAAAAAAGCTTTATTACCGACTAATTCAAAGGATGAGCAATCACATGACTTTGAAGGAATGTTGAAAATGATGCAGAAGCTATCTAACCGAGTGATAGATTTGGAAAAATAAAAGGAGGCTCATAAAGCATACAAGCCTTACTATAAAAAGAGAGAAGAAAACAATCAATCTAAACCTCCTCCACACAGTCCTGCATCAATGAATTTAACTGAGGTAGGTATGGATAATTTTTGCACCTTTCATCTGCAGCCTCATTTTGATAAAAATTGTCCCCAATGGATAAATTCGATGACATGAGTAATGAATCAGCTATTGGACTCCAAACTAATAGAAGATGATGAGCAAGAAGAAAAAAATAATCAACCCATAGAGAAACAAGAAGAGGATGCTTTAGTTTTATGGGACTGTGTCTCACTTTTTGATATAGAAAAGGAAGGTTCACTGAAACAGGAAGAAACATCAGAAACGAATGTGACAACAAGAAGTCAATATTTGTTAAATAAAAAAAAAATCGATACTTCCGAAGATTAAGAAATTTCGAGAGAATATGAAGAAAATACAGAAGAACAACACAGATGATAAAATAACTGAATTTACCATTACCAGTCAAGATCCGAAACAAGTCAACATGCCTGTTAATCCTATTGAAGACAAAGTTCGTAATGTCAAGGAAAATCTCAAAGCACCTGAGATGGGGTACGATATTGTGGAGGAAATTAAAAGGGCTAAGGAAAATATTTCATTATTTAAAATGTGTAATGTACCTCAACATAAAGAAAAATTCTTAAAAGCACTTGAAGTACTAGAGGAGGAGCTTCCCACTAACAACCAACCTGTAGAAGAAATTGTCAAGGCAAGTGTGGGAGGTAAGGCTAGGTTTAAAACCCCACCATTTATTTTGACTTTTGATATTTTAAACCATAATGTGCAAAATTGTTTAGTAGACTCAGGGTTAGCAGTCAATGTTATGCCACTATCAGTCTGCAAGAAGATCAATGGAAAACCTAAACCAACTACCTGGCAGGTTATTCAGCTAGACAGGACCACTGTGAAAGTAGTCGAGGAAATGGAAGATGTTCTGATCCACTTATCTTCCAATGAAAAGATATGTTAGTACATTGATATTGTAGTAGCAAACATACCTGATGTTTATGGACTTGTTTTGAATCAAGACTGATCAACAAGGCTAAATGGATATTTCACATCAGATTGGTCACATATGTGGTTTCCTCATAAGGAATTCCAAATCAGATAAAAATATTAAGAGAGCCCCACATGAAGCATAATGTTACTCAATTGGAAGAAAAAAATGAACCAGTGAATTCTGTGTTGGGAAATTATCTAATTGAGCTAGAACCGGGAAACTACCAAGCGGAAGAAGCTAGTAGTACACCAGACACCTAGCCCGATCTCCTTCGATTTTCACAGGCTGATGAGATTGATTGTAAAATAGTATATGTAGCTTTTGATTCAAGTATAGTAGGATTAGATAATGGGTAGGCCTTTTCATTCAAGCCTAGCCCCTCAACTTACAAGTTGCCAGATTTACAGGGGTGGGCAGAGAACTGACCAGTTAGTGGTTTGGTTCTCAAACTTTATTTTTCTTGGTTTTTATTTCTTGATTATCTTGTACATACATAAACTGATTTGGTTTTTTATTTTTGATTTATTTTATTTCTATCTGTTTTAGTTAGATTTTGATTGATTTCAATAAAAGAATCAAACTTTTGGTTGCATGAAGAGCATCAAAATTCTGGATTAACTAAAATCCTCGATTTTAAGACTGTGTATTATTGATTTATCTAAAAGGTTTCTTCTAGTTTAGCAGTTTTCCTAAATGGCTATGAACACATTGAAGTCCTACTTAATCCTTGTAAAATAACTCAAGATCAAAAGGTCTAGAATACTATTTCGAGGCTCCATCCATCTCACATTTAAAAATGTCTTAGGGGGTGACAACAAAAGACCCATGAAAAGGAAGTAGGGTAAATAGTATATTATATTTATAAATGTTCCCATGCCAAGAATTGAAATCCAAAAGGAAAATAAGAGTCAAAAATATCCTAAGAAAGCAATATGTATCAAAACGAAGTATTGAACCAAATGAGTACAAAATTGTGAAAGTTCTTCTCCGTCCGTGAGCTGAAAATTAAATACATCTCTCACACAAAAGGACACTATGGATAGAGGAGCCTGAATAAAAAATTCAGAAACAAAGGCATGCAGAAGGACTCAGAAAGGACAAAAAAGTCCAAAAAGCACAAAAGTGCAAAATGGCATGGGAATGAGGAACAAACGCATATTTCTGTTTACCATATGTTACAATCCTGTGGTGTCCAAGCTGGGAGCTACCCGAAGATAGAGGTAAAAAATGAAAATCTTATTCCTGGCCTTAAAAGAGTTATCTAGACTATTAAATCTTGGTTCCCATTATCCCTAAATTGGACTATCATCAATGATTAAAGTACATACGTGCCATTTGGGAAATCTAGACATCTAGAAGAATTCAACATGTTGGTTTTATTGTCAAACAGTCTATTACTTAAGGAAGAAATTGTCCAGAGATCTGGGTTCACCAGGTAGTCACCAATTGTTGCAGCTGCAACGTTTTCCCAATTTTTTTAAAAATTTTGGACCCTCCTTTTGATTTTAGCTTGCTTGGATTTGTTTTGGATTCCTGAACTCTGTTGTCATTCCGCTACAAGTTTGGATTTTGTGAGGATGAATTGCTTAGACTTCTTTCCTTCATTTAGGAAGTTGAATGATTACCTTTTGTCCAGCTGATGCTTTTGACTGTGGAGTTTAAAGTTTGGATTTGAAAATAAGGGCCTTTTGATTTAAAAATGATTTCCTTTATCGCTATCGAAAGTGTAATTATGTGTGAATCGGGGTGGTAGTTCTATACGTAGTCGCCGTTGCGGAGGGTAAGTAATGAACGTCCCGATGGATAGTTTTACTTTCACCGATTTCATGGTTTTATTGGTTCAAACCTTTTGCTTTGCGATGATTTTGTTTGTTTTCGCTATTGGAATTTTTTTGACAAATAGTCGGAGTTTTAGTCTCGAGTGACACCATCGTTTCGGAGGCCTTATTGTTTGTCTCACCGACACTACAAAGATTCCTATTTTTAAGTTTGTTGATCCGTATTTTTTAGAACCTCCGATCGCTGACGTTTTCATTTGATTGAGGAAGCCGCTGTTTGTATGTTTTCCGCCGTTGCAGCTCCTTAGTGAACTAACCTGCCAATGCATTAGTGGTTCTGATCTCCGATGCTTAGCATTTGGGAGTGCCGCCACTACAGAGGGGTTGAGGATGAATCCTCCGACGGATAGTGCTCAGTTCTTCCAATCGTCGGTGATTTTCTATTGTCATGGAAGCCATAGTCAATCTGTCTCCTGCCGTTGTCGATGTGTAGTACACTATCTCTCTGAAGTTTAGTTGTTTTATCTGTCGACGCATTACTACTTAGTCCTCCGAGCCTCCAATCATCGATGTTTTTAGTTGGTCACGGAGCCCATAGTTTTTCCGTCGCCCACCGTTGCGGCTCCTTAGTGAACTAATCGTCCGATGCTATAGTGGTTTCGACCGCCGATTGAGGTTTTTCCCGCCGTCTTTTTCACTGAAAGATATATATATATTGGGGTGGGGTATTTGTTTATTATTATCCTGGTTGAAAACTCGCGTTTGCGCTGTCCCTGTCGAGTTGAACTGTACCAACGTGCTTAGCTGTCGGGATTTCGTTCATTTGGAGTGTTGTCGTGGAAGTTTCGGACCTTCCCATCGACTACACAGCTTGCTTTCTAGGTAGGCCAACCATGGTTTCTCCTTCCTTTTGATTTTATTGGTCATTTTGGGAACTAGGGTCTTCCCCTGGCTAGGTTTTCCCGCCATTGTGTAGTTAGCCATCCAAAATAAATTTTATTCTTGAGTCGTGAAGTCTCAGTCAGATTGACGGTTTTTTGCGCAGGGGTTTTTTTCTTGAGCTTGTTTTTGAGCCGCTATGGAAGCTCAAGCTCGGTCTGAAGGCTTAGGTGGTTGGTGCAGATAGGTGTTACGCTGTCTACACCGACTATTTTGGGGTTTCTTATGGCCATACGGGGAGGGAAGTTTCAGTTTTCTTTTCGTTGTAGGAGTTTACCCTATTTTTATGGGATGCCAGAGGGTTTGATTTTCGGTCAGGTCAGGATTTCTGGGTTTTCAGTCACTGGATAGGGACTCACTTTCAAATACTAGCCTCACTAATAGGGTGGTTTGTTTTAGCGAGGATTTAGAATGCATTCGGGTTAAATGATGCATTTTCTATCAGGTTCATGTTTTAGTTGCAGACGGTGCCTGTCATTTTCTATTATGCATTAATATTCTGATAGTTTATTTGTTGAGAATGCATATGGAAGAGGTAAATGTTTTGATACAGTTTTCTTCATTCTTAGAACACTAAATAAAAGCTCCAATGGTCTAAGAACATGTTTTGGCTTATGACAGGGTAACTTCTTCAAAGGAGATATGTCTAAAAGAAAAAAGAAGAAGGAACTATTGCTGAGGGAGAACCAGATGTGGAAATCATTACCAAGGTGGAATACATCTACGAAGATACCAGATCTACCACCGGAGCAGAGCCAGATTACAAATGGGGTGAGATATATCGGATGATTTTAAATCAAGATGTGCCTGATGCAGGCTTCGAAGAGTTGACCATATATGACAACATCGAGAAATTGGCTCTTATGAAAGTAGCCATGAGACCTGAGTTGTTCCCATGCTCAGAGGTGATCAGTTGGATTCTTCCTAGGGCATATGTGACCACGATGATATTAGAAAATACTGCCAAACAGGGCTATGCTGCATACAGTCCTGCTTATGTCTCACTGGCATATCACCTGCCTCCTTCTCAAGTATACTTAACTGAAAGTTGGTTGAAAGAGATAAATTTGGACCTAGTTTAAATAGTTAAGAGAATGATGATACATGGGAAGAACTTTTGAACTAGGCCATCAGGAGAATATGATACAACCACTCTCCAGACCTCTTATAGGTTTATAGCACTGATGTTGAATATATTTTTTGGGAGAGCTCATGGTAAAAGTTTCCAATTGGGATGGATACCCATTATTTTCCATGTGGCCACTCAGGGGACTATATTTAATTGGGCAAACATAGTGTCCAATAGCCTCTTAGCATGCATGTCTTCAGCTTTGGGAGGGGTGTCATAGAAGAAGTCAGAGTTATGCATGAGCTCTATCTTAGTGGACTATATATTATGTACCCAGTCATTTCCAGCCTTAAGGTGTAATTGGGACAGGGACAAGACCCGTGTATACACTACATACAAACTATTTTGGGAACACAAATATTATAGCCACTACAAAGAGATATGTGAAATTTTCATTATGTCTTTACACACTTTAATCTTCTTGACAGAATGCAACTGCATGTCCGAGGAGGAATTCAAAGCCATTGAAGAATATGGGAGTTACTATTTGACTGAAGAGGGAATGTACATCAGAGTGTATGGCGGCTCTAGGGCACCTTCTCTACTCCCTAAATATGCCCCTAATTATGTGGTACATAAAGAAGTAGTTAGGCAGGTATATCTTGATGGTGTAGTGTAGGAAGGAGCAAGTTGACATAAGTCGACTTGAATGAAGACCGACTTAGTCGATCAGCTGACTAAGTCGATGAGACGACTTAGTCGATCAGCCGATTAAGTCGGTCGGACGACTAAACTAGAATATTAAGTCGGCTAACTAAAAGTCGTGTCGGTTCACCGAAACGATAGGTAGTTATTTTGTAATTGTTTGTAAATTATATATATTAGGCTGTTGAGCCAAATGAGAACTCAGTTCAGTTCTCTGCCTAGTATGAACTCATTGCAATAATATAATCTATTTATCTTACATGTTCTTGTCTCCTATCTTTGATTTATAGATATATATGTTTTAGTATGTATTAATGGTAACCTTGTGTGATCTGTGAGATTACAACATTGGTTCCGTTGCTGGTAGTACATGTCTAAAATATATGCTCACATATGATACCAGAGCAAGAGATTAAGGACTGGTGGGACCGTAAAATTGTGAACTACGTGCAAAATTATGCAAGAAGGAACATATTAATAGTCACTGAAGCCAAAGCAATATTTTTCACAGAGACGCATGAAAAATTTGTCAAATCAGTGCCCCAACTCTTGAAGCAGCTTCTGGATGAGAAAGCCGGACGACATTAAAGAACAACAGTTGCTGGAAAAATTGATACGAGGAGGCCGAACAAATCTGTCAGAGTGGTTTGAGAAAATCACCGAAGACTTCTGTGAGGAGCAAGTGGTCGAAGATAGAACTTCAGTGGAAACTGTCAAAGAGAAATTTTACATAGACTTCACCGAACAATTTTTGTGTTCCCTACCGACCTTGCTATTCAAATTCTTGATAGAGAAAGGAGCAAGACACATCGTTGAACCTCGTCCACCGCTGTGCGAACAGCCACCAAATACCAACTGGGTGGAGAAGCAGAGGAAGTGGGAGAAATTCATTGCAGAAAGGGAGTGGGAATACTTCCTAAGCAAATAAATCGAACTATCTGGGCTTTCTAAAAGCGTCGGGTAGGCTATGGGGGGATAGCTGGTCAGGTGTCAGAGGTAGAGTATAGTGGATCCTAGTCGTCCTAAACCTGATAACCATCACCAGTAATGAAAAGTCGACCAAAGAGGACCTCAAGAAAATAGCATTGTACGAAAGTATGTCGGAAATTCAGAAACAAGAAAGGGACGAAAGACAATAGAGAAGGGAAGCAAGACGTGAAAGAGCCGCAGGGCTGCACAATGAACAAAACCCTAGGGAGGACAACCGCGAAGAGAATCTGCCAGAGTCAGGTCATGACCGATAGGAAGAGGGCATAGAGCAAGAGGTATCCCCTAAGGAGGAAGAAGTGTGGATAGAGCAACTGGAAGCTCTCCAAATAACTGCTCCCAACGACGGGATAACCCTTTCCCCAGCAAATCCACGTACTAGAATACAGACTATTGTTGAATATGACCTCCGACTACGAGCTGGTGACTTCAGTATATGGAGCCGACTAGGCGACGAAACATACACGGGTCGACACCTTATTATACATCGACCGCTCGAAGGAAACTGGGTGACGTTTCAGGCAGCACCCTCCCTCCGGAGTATGCACTTGCTCTTACAGACACATGAAGGAGCACCCCCCCCGCCAAATACAGCTTTAGAAGAAATCAAACACGCAGACCTGCGAACACCAAGTTGCAGTGGACCATCGACAGCCGAAGTCGACATCAACCAACTGCAAGTCGACGACGACTCGACAACTGACGGGAGCTCAAGTTTCGTCAACCAGAATTCCATAGGCTCGACTACATCAATAACCCCACCACTTTCACCACCACCCCCACCTCCACCTCCACCAAATTATGAGAGCAGTGAAAGTGATTCAGACATGGGTCACGGATCAGCTCACATTCCTCTCTACAAGGGAGATGAAGACCCCAGACGACATTGGTTCATCTGCGAGTCGACCTGGGAAGCAAACCAAGTAACAGATGAAGACCGACAAATGGCACAGTTCACTGGAGCCTTAAGGAAAAGGTCCATGACATGGTACATGACCTTTTCAGAAAGGAAACCCAGAGCAACAAAAGCTGAGATTAAGGCACAATTCTTGTCCTTTTTCAAAACCCCAGATGCGAAGCACCTGGCCACCAAAAAGCTCAAAATGACACAACAAAAGCCAAGGGAGACAGTCCGCGACTACGATAAACATTGGAAGGACCTACTAAGCCAATTATATTACGTTATTGATGAACAGTTACTAATTCAATGGTTCCTTGCAGGATTATCATAGAAAGTACGCCGACATATAAGTCTGGAGACGTTCAAAACGTATGAAGACGTGCTAACAAAAGCTCTGTAGGCGAGATGGACGAAGATATACCTGCTTACCCTACGGACCATAGATTAGAGGAACAGCTCGAGAATGTGCAGAAGTATTTAAAAGAACTAACCCTCAAGAATTAGGAAATCTGGTGTACTAAATGCTCAACGACTGCTCACTCGAAAGATAATTGTCGACAAGAGTATAGTCGACAAGACGTCCGCTTTGTACAAACTAAATCATTTTGCGACATTTTCCAGGAACATGGAGATCACTCCATGAAATATTGTCTGTTTAACATGAATAATGGAAAGGCTTCCTGGTGCGCCATCTGCAAGACCAAAAGTCACAACACGGTCGACTGTCAGTTAAACCTGAAGAACCGACAGAACTATCAAGCAGTCTACCAAACGAATGCAGTAGCGCAAAACAACGAGCAAAACAATACAAACAACCAGAACAGACAAAGATACGACGGCCGATGATATGAGCGCCGGTACGACAACCGACGTCAAGGTTATGGAGGAAGAGGTCGATTCCCTGGGAATCGCGACATACGAACGCGTCGACCCACCCAGTGCTTCACATGCTACAAAGAAGGTCACTGGTACGCAGACTGTCCGTATAAGGACAGAGCTGATCTTAAATTCTGTACACACTGTGGAGTAGGCGATCACTCCCTTGAGGATTGTCCTACTATGTTAAAGAAAATCAATACGAATAAAAATGTTAATGTCTTGTCTTGTGTACAAAAGCATGATGTACTAAGTACTAAGAATTTACATATTGTTACTCGACAAGGCACGAAAACAGGGCCTGATAACCCCCAAATTAGTAAGATTAAAGACACAAATGTTTATCCTGACCCTATAAAGCAAAAACACACATATCATGAGGCAAACCACATATTTCACGACATTGCACAACAAGAAGACCTCGTTAGCAGTCGACCTAAAACAATACAGCAATTAATCTCTCTCACTCAAATAGACAGATCCGTAGCCCAGTTCATTGATTTATTGCATCAAATAAAAAGTACTGACCTCGAAAAAAAAACTAAGAACATCTACAGCCTAAACCAAAAAGACAAAAACGATGTCGACCCACTTGTCGACCTGGAAATCGAAGGTTACCACGTCTAACAAGTAGTGCTTGACTTTGGGTCCCAGTTAAATATCATGACCCGGGATACATGGGAAAAGATGGGAAGACCTCGACTCTACGAGTCAGGCATTTACCTAAAACTGGCTGACCAAGGCCTCATTGAACCCATTAGGGTTTGGAAAAATGTCGACACGACCATCAAAGGAATATCGACCAAGGTCAATTTTGAAATTATTGACCCAAAAGAAGGTTCTAATTTTTTCCCAGTGCTAGTCGGTCGACCTTGGGGACGGAAGATGAAAGCCTCCATATCCTTAGACAAGGAACGAATCAAGTTAAAAGGAAATGGTCACAAAGTCATTGTACCCATTAATCCCTCCCAAGGAGAACCTTGGACCGAACCGATTGATGAGGAAGTCGATGTCAGACAACTTTACCAGATTAACAACAATACAAACTATACCGAACCAAACATCCATGGAGAACTTTACTTAGGTAACCAAGACTCAATTGGTTATAAATCAGATGCTAATCTATACGACTGGGAGATGGAAAATTACGAAACAAAAGCAAGAGGGTTCTGGACTATACAAAAAGTACAAAAAAAACCCACCCGACAGTGCTTCATAGTATCCATTATCCCCAAAAAGTTTGAAAAGAAAGTAAGGGAACTCCCTACCTTACAACCAACCAACTTAAACACTACACAACTACCCAGGTATAAGGAGAGGGAATCCCCAGTCCTACATGTCGAACAAGTATCTAAAAATATTGGAGACCATGGTTGACTTCAAAGCTTAGTGGAAAAATTTACAGGTCAAGCAGCTAGATGGTGGGATACCCATCAGACAAAACTTCAGACCTGGAAAACTACTTCAACTTTCTTTGTCGAATGGTTTGGTGGGAAAAAGTTAAACCAGGAAGCCCAAATCCCTATGTTTACCCAAGGTCAAAACCCAGAATAACACATTAGGACTTGTGAAACGGAGTGGAGAAGACTTGGCTACAAAGACGAGCGAGCCTGGCCCCACTTGTTTCCTTCAACCCTAGACGACTTACCCAATAAATGGTATAAGATGGAGGAAGCTAGAGGAGAAACCTTCTTTTGGTAGGAACTCAAGGAAATTTTTATCAAAGACTTCCAGTTCATACCTCAAAATGAAAAACTGGCCAAGACAGCACATCAAACCAAACAATTTATCCAACCGACCGAAAAACAACCCTCTCAGAACCACCGACAGATCAAGGACTGTAACAATATACAAACCGAATCCAGACCACAGGCGACCCGTTTACACTTAGAAAATGAACACACAGAAGGCAAGAGCTTCATATGGAAAACCGACCATATTGAAACAACAAAACCTATCCATTCAATCCTGAAAGTCGAGACCATCGACAAACCAGATCTTGACAAAATGACTGCAGCCGACTTTCCTGCTACATTCTCACAGTTCAAAGAAGGAAGTCGGTTGATCAACGAAGCTAAAGCACCAGAGTGGCTAGATTCCAAAGTGAAAACTAAATAGGTCGACATTTCAAATGACGACCGACCCAAAATAGCCAAGATTGGTGAGTACTGGAACGAACAATAGACCACCGAAATAGTGAACTTACTTAGAGAATTCCAAGATGTCTTTGCCAGGGACTATAAAGACTTAAAAGGCTTAGTACAAGAAATGGGAGAAATGAAAATAGATACTAAACCTAATGTCCGACCTGTCAAGAAAAGAACTTATAAACTAGCTCACAAGTACAAGGAGATAGTTAAAAAGGAAATCGACAACATGTTAGCAGCAGGTATCATTTACCCTATTGACCAGTCTGAATGGGCAAGTCCCATGGTCGTACAGCCCAAGAAACATGACCCGACAAGGTTAAGAATTTGTGTCGACTTTAGGGAGCTCAACAAAGTAACATTGACAAATCCATTCCTAACCCCCTATGCTGATGAAATCTTGAATGAAGTTTCAGGCCATGAATGCTACTCATTCACAGATGGATTCTCAGGATATAACCAAGTACCCATAGCAAAAGAAGATCAAAAGAAGACAACATTTGTCTGTGAATTTGGTTCCTTTGCTTACAGAGTTATGCCTTTTGGGTTAAAGAATGCACCTGTAGTGTTTTCTCGAATTGCTGTCAAAATTTTCAAAGAATACATATATAAGACCATGGTAGTATACTTCGATGACTGGACTATATAATCCACCTTAAAAGATCATTGCAAATGGATTCGACTTATGCTCGAGAGATGTCGATAGATTCAACTCTCCCTGAATATTAAGAAATGTATCTTTATGACTCCCATAGGCATACTCTTAGGGCATATTGTCTGTAAAGATGGTATCAAGGTCGACTTTGCCAAGATTAAAATCATCCTCGACCTGAAACCACCGATAAACCCTAAACAAGTTCGGGTATTACTTGGCCATACAGGCTATTATAGAAAGTTCATAAGACACTATTTAGATATGACCTATCCTCTAGAAGAACTACTAAAGGAAGATCAAGAGTTCAAGTGGACAGAGGAATGCCAAATCTCCTTCGACAAACTAAAAAGAAAATTGGTCAAAGCCCCCATACTCAAATTTCCAAATTGTTCGACCAAATTTCATGTGCATATTGATGCATTAGGAATTGCAATTAGAGCCATCCTAACTCAACTAGGGGATGACAGGATGGATTACCCTATCATTTACAGCAGTCGAAAATTAAATAAAGCTGAAAGGAACTATTCGACCACTGAAAGAGAAGCCCTAGGTGTGATCTTTGCCCTCCAAAAGTATCGACATTACCTCTTGGCCAACCCCTTCACATTTTATACCGACCATCAAGCCTTGAAATACCTCATCAATAAACCCCTTCATCATGGGAGAATTTGTCACTGGCTACTTCTCTTTCAAGAATTCGAGTTTGAAGTCGTTGTCCGACCAGGAAAACTAAATGTCGGGCCCGACCATATATCCCGCATAGACACTGGAGAGGAACCGACCAGAGTCGACGACGACTTGTCAGATGCACATTTATTTCGCATAGAAGCAGTACCAGCAGAACTCCAAGAAATAGCTCAGTTCTTAGAGACAAGTCAGGCACCAGAAGGTCTGAACACTAAGAAAAAACAAATCTTAGCTATGAAGGCTGCACCTTACAGTCTCATCAATGGATTTCTATACAAAATATGGTTAGACGACATTCTTAGAAGGTGTGTACTTGACGACAAGCGAGACCAAATCATGCATGAAGCACACTATGGAACTACAGGAGGACATTTTCAAGTGGATACCACTGCAAGAAAAATCCAACAGTCGGGATTATGGTGGCTGACGATCCACAGGGATTGCAAAAACTTTGTTAGTCGATGTGACCGATGTCAATGACTTGGTCGACCTCTACCTAGCACAGAAATTCCCTTGATATCTGTAAACCCTAGTCTCACATTTGAAATCTGGGCTATAGACTTCATAGGACCATTTCCTATCCCAGCCAAATGATCAGGTGCAAGATATATTATCACGGCAGTAGAATATGTCACTAAATGGGCTGAAGCTGAACCCGTCGATAAATGTTCAAGTGAGGTAGCCACTAAGTTTATCTACGAAAACATCATCACTAGATTCAGATGCCCACTCACATTGATCAGCGACCAAGGATCACACTTTATCAACAAAACCATCAAAAAATTGATCGACCAATTTCACATCGACCACCGACAAAGCACTGCGTATCACCCTCAGTCGAATGGCGCGATTGAAGCTTTAAATAAAACATTGACAAAAGGGTTAACCAAAATATGCAGTACCGACAAAGACGACTGGGATGAGAAAATCCCTGCGGTCCTCTGGGCATATAGGACAACCTATAAACGATCGACTGAACAAACCCCCTTTTGACTAGTCTACGGGAAAGAAGCAGTTGTCCCCCTACATTTCTGACAGCAGACACCTATTATTGCACAACTATTACATGTCGATGTCAAACATGCAAGAAAGGACCGACTATTTCAATGTAGCAAGCTAGAAGAACACATACTCATGGCTGTACAACACCAAGAAATTCACAAGCAACAACAGAAAGCATGGCACGACCGCAACATCAAAAACAAAAACCTGTCGGTCGGAGACTTTGCATTACTCTATAATAGTCAATTCAAAGGAAAACCCAAGAAAATCCACACAGAATGGATGGGACCTTACCTGGTTGAAGAGATACACCCCAATGGTTCAGTCCGACTAAAAACATTGCAGGGCCTAGTATTTCGGAAGCTTGTTAATGGAGCCCGACTCAAACGTTACAAAAACTGAAAAAAATAAAATAAAAAATCATATAACGACCTTAACCGTCAATCAAAACCCATAAAAAGCTAAAAATTCCAAAAACAAAGTAATACACCCGACACACCAAAACATGACAGGAACTCACTACTTCGACAACCAACATCATCACCTCCGACCATCTTCATCGACCAATCCGGCCGACCATTCTCAGCACCGACACCGACCGACGACCTCAAAAGTCCCATCGCGCATTTATGACCTAGAGCGCCGAAAGAAATTCCCCATTACTCCACACTCGCGTATTGCAGCTGGAACGTCAAGTCCGCCATTAATACATCCATTCCAACAAGCAATCACACCATTGCCTATAAATACAAGACCGTCAAAGGTTCATTCACCACACCCTTTACATACAGAGCACTCGCACAACCAGTCGACTAAAAACCCAGAAACCTATAGTAACCTCGACCAAAAAGACATAATGGCCCCCAAGCAGACCAGAGAAGCGACCAAGGCGAAAGAGCTACAGGATGAGGATACAACCTTGATCCGTCAACTAAAGCATATAAAAAATGCCAAAGTACAGGAGGGCCAATGGCAGAAACTCTGGGCCGAGATCCAAGAGTGGGCCTTCATCGACAAGAAGATGACCCAAGCAGCTGAAAATGTCTGAAGGAGCACCATCTTCAACTATCCCAACGCAACCCTGATGGCAAGCTTTGGTGGGACAAAAGAAGCTGTCGTCAAGTTTATCATCAGTCGATACCACAACGGTCGGTTCTACTTCGACCGACTGGTTGACATTACCGGAGATATCATCTCCACGCTAACTGGCCTATCGAACCAAGGGAACCCTATACCAATTGGAATCAAGGAAGGATTGGTCCAAGAGCTTATAGGATCACCGTCCGGGAAAAATTCGAAAGGATTGATGATTGGGCAGATTACAACTCGCACGCCACAGATTGTGGCCAAAATCATCAGCATCACACTTACCTTAGCAGGTCGAAGTAGCGACCTCAAATTGGAAATGCTGGAGGCCATCGACACAATTGCCACTGACGGTCAAATCTACCGATGGGGATATTATGTCTCCGACATGATCAAAACCATCTGCAAACGATGCCAAGAGATGGGAGGAATCATCAAGTCCCCTCCCTAATCCTTTAGATCGTTATGTACCACATCTTTCCAGAAGGAAGTCCAGTCTTCTGTGAACCGACAAAATTTCACATGAACAGGTTCAAACCCTTCTCTCAGAAAGGAACCCCGCATGAGCTGGCGCAAGGGAAAATCTTTTTAAAAAATTGGTTCCAACAGTTAAAGCTTCGCACGACCAGATGGCGGGTACCTCAGAACATCCGACGCAACCTACCGGCGAAGTTTCACATCTAGTTGGAGATTGACCATACAATGGTCTGGTATATGCAGGGCGAATACCCAAGGCCGTCGCCCTTGATTACTACTTGACTGCCGATCAAATCTTCTACGAGTTGACTCGACAGGTGAAAACCAAAATACCAGTGCCTGAGGTAGCCAAACAGTTCGACTTTTCAATAAAGGAGCCACCCACCGACCAGGAGAAAGAGGAAGACTACGAGCTCAACCTCTACATAAGCACATTTGTGTCGGAGGACACCCCGGTCGAGCCCACTGGTCGGGTACAAATAACCATCAAGCCTCCAACCAGAGTCGACCCACAGCCGACTGAACAACAGCCGACAGAACCACAGCCACAACAACAAGAAAACCCTCCGGCTCCAGCAAGCATAGCCCTAACTCAGGTATCGATGAATGGCGTCGAACAAGACAACCCTTAGTATGCTTTATCAAAAGGCATCATTCAGAAATTAGCCAAGGAGATAGCCGCTACCAGAAGAAAACTTAGAGCACAAAAAGTACAACAAGGAAAAGGTAAGTGTAAACTTATCATTGCTGAGTCGTCTGATGATGAAGAAGAACTAGCAGCTACCATCCTCGACATTATAAAAGATGTGGCCACCAACAAAGTACTAGTTGAAACTCAGTTTCAATGGTTTCTGGAAGCAAGAGCCCCTGAAGGTCGACCCAAGAAGGCCAAAATAATGACGACACCTGAAGACGTCGTTGATCTTGTGTCGACCCCTCCACCACCGTCACCGACACTAGTAGTCGAGGAGCAAGCATTGGCACAACAGTCGGTCAGTCCCCTCGACTCATACAAAAGCAGGATACCGGAGTCCATGAAAGAAAAAGTCAACAAAGACAAAGAACTCAAGGATTTCTTTGAGACGCTGCCTGAGCTATTTCATTCGGCTTAGAAAATTCACACGAGGACCCCTCTCTATACCTGCAGCAGCACAAACCCCCATGTAATTGCACACATTCAATCGACCTTCACTCGATCCGACCAAGAAGGCGACATAATTGGCATTAGAGGAATTTTGGGGTCTAAAATGGGCCTCCTAAGGAAAACAATAAAATAATAGTTAAAATAATAAAATAATAGTTAAAATAATAAAATAATATTGATTAATTTTGGAGGAAGAAAGAAAAAAACTACTTTTTGTGTTCGTATTTTCGACATATTTCCCTGTGCTTTTACTCAAATTTTGATCGGGAGAGCTCGTTGGATGCGGAATTTGATTCCGCATCCAACAAGTACCCACACTGCATACTTTTGACGGACCCCGCTACCCCAAAAACAAGAAAAACCTGAAAAAATGTGATGATGATGTCATCATCACGTTTTTTCAGGTTTTTCTTGTTTTTGGGGTAGCGGGATCCGTCAAAAGTATGCAGTGTGGGTACTTTTTGGATGCGGAATCAAATTCCACATCCAATAAGCTCTCTCGATCGAAATTTGAGTAAAAACACAATGAGATATGTCGAAAATACGAACAAAAAAAGTAGTTTTTTTTAATGACAAATATGTCAATTCAACCATTATGGTTGACTTATTTTATTGAAATTCTATTGGTTCTTGAATTCCAACTCACAAAAACTTATTTTGGTACGTTTTCTTATAAGGCCCATTTTAGACCCCAAATTTCCTCTAATGCCATGTGCAGTCTACCATCGAACACATTCACCCCCAACCCCATACCGACTTCCCCACCACTAACCCCGAAATAGATTCGCTGTCTGACGTAAGTTTACAACCCACTTTCGACAAACACATTACCCCCGACCATTCTCCCACTTCATCACCACCGCCACCATCATCATCCCCACCACCTCCACCACTCCCTGATTCCTAGCCAGATATACCCCAACCAACTACATCCTCTCAACCAGAAGCAACCATACCAACCACCTAGCTAGAAAAACCAACGACTTCAAACCCACCAACCACCGAAACCCCCTCAAATGCTGTAGGTACTCAGGAAAAAGAAATAGAAAAACAAAAGAAGAAGAAATAGCATCATCTTTCCCAACTTCGGATCGGCTTAAAGGATGCAAGCTCGTTGACCGACACAGAATTCGGCCAACTCCTCAAGACTTTGGCCAAGGAAGCAAAGACAAGGACTGCACGAAAAACTAAAGAGCTCTCGGACAAAAATGCAGAATAGGTCAATTTTCTTGGCAGATGTAGGGATCTAGCTCAGTCTATGATACTAGGCCCTATTGAAGTCGACACAAATCGACCGTTAGAAAGAGCCTATCTGCTCTTCGAGAACATGGTATCGACCGCCCAGGCTCGTCTACAAGAAACTAAGGAAGAGCAGAAGGCATTAGAGGAAATTTGGGGTCTAAAATGGGCCTTATAAGAAAACGTGCCAAAATAAGTTTTTGTGAGTTGGAATTCAAGAACCAATAGAATTTCAATAAAATAAGTCAACCATAATGGTTGAATTGACATATTTGTCATTAAAAAAAACTACTTTTTTTGTTCGTATTTTCGACATATCTCATTGTGTTTTTACTCAAATTTCGATCAGGAGAGCTCGTTGGATGTGGAATTTGGTTCCGCATCCAACAAGTACCCACACTGCATACTTTTGATGGACCCCGCTACCCCAAAAACAAGAAATACTTTAAAAAATGTGATGATGACATCATCATCACGTATTTTCAGGTATTTCTTGTTTTTGGGGTAGCGGGGTCCGTAAAAAGTATGCAGTACGGGTACTCGTTGGATGTGGAATCAAATTCCGCATCGAACGAGCTCTCCCGATCGAAATTTGAGTAAAAACACAGGGAGATATGTCGAAAATACAAACACAAAAAAGTAGTTTTTTTCTTTCCTCCTCCAAAATTAATCAATATTATTTTATTATTTTAACTATTATTTTATTATTTTCCTTAGGAGGTCCATTTTAGACCCCAAAATTCCTCTAATGGAAGAGACTGCTCGACTGCTACTGGCACAACACACTGCCTTCTCAGAGGCATACAAAGTGCTATAGGACCACATGGAGGAATCTGTCATTACCGAAGAAGTCTTAAGAGACTGGCCTACTCACTATGGGCAAGTCTATCAATAGACCCGGCAGACTCGTCAAGGCATTCAGGATTTGGAGGGCAGGAAGACGATAGAGGCAGCACTTAGGCAGACAATAGAAGATCAAATAGTGCTGGAGAACAACAAGCTGCAGAAGCTGGAACGGGAAGCACATCAGTGGGTGCAACAAGCTCTTCCAAACTTAGAGAAAGTCGACATCATCTGCCCATAGATGAAACGATTCATCCACACAGCCGATGAATAGAACCAGATCCTGGGCCCCAACATGGAGAAGATCACAGAAGTCCCACTATCCGAAAAGATGTCGGTCCTGTCACGCTTAACTACCTTAACGATCGACATCCAGAAAGCTTTGCAGAGTTGGACAGATTTTCAGCATCACCTTGCCATCACAGCTCTGGCCATTGTTGAGATCTGCATCCAGAAAAGACCAACCATCCGTCTACACAGTCCAACACAGTAGCATTCGACAAACATCATTTTGTACCTCCCTGTTTCTTTGGGACGAAGAAATGTTTTGTTTGTGGGGGAGATGTAGGAAGGAGCAAGTCGACATAAGTCAACTTGAATGAAGACCGACTTAGTCGATCAGCCGACTAAGTCGGTCGGCCGACTAAACTAGAAGATTGAGTCGGCTAACTAAAAGTCGTGTTCGGTTCACTGAACCGATAGGTAGTTATTTTGTAACTGTTTGTAAATTGTATATATTAGGCTGTTGAGCCAAATGAGAACTCAGTTCAGTTCTCTGCCTGGTATGAACTCATTGCAATAATATAATCTGTTTATCTTACATGTTCTTGTCTCCTATCTCTGATTTATAGATATATATATATGTCTTAGTATGTATTATTGGTAACCTGATGTGATCTGTGAGATTATAACATGTAGGAAGCTTCTTGTTTGAACATAAGAAGGAAGCCTATCCTGCCATACCTTTCTAGTTAGGGAGTTATAAGTTTACAAAGGTTAAACAGGCTGCTGAATTCATACAGGAGCTGGAGCACTTTAGTTTTGGTGAGATGAACTTCCATAGGAACAACTCCCTGTTTGTGCCAGAAATTGTTTCCAGGCCACAAAGAAACAAGCCAACACAATCTCAAATATTCAATCAAACAAAACTAGGTTTTAGGGTTTTTTGGAAGGTTTTCCTAGTTATAAAGTTTGGTGACTGAAGGGAATACATTCATAAGCCAAGTAGGAACTGAATCATAAATAAATAAGAACAGAGATGCATAATATAACCACCATGTACCAATCAGAATATAATCTTAAACTTCATTCACAATTGACAAGCATTACAAGCAAAGAAACCATAAACCAACAATGAATTTATCAGTCATGTAGCTAAACAAACTCAAAATGAAGCTAAAAAATAGACTGAAGGGCGATATAGATCATATATTTCATAATTATGTTCATCAAATACACATGAGAGTTTTAGTACTTAGCTCATAAACAAGTCAAAGACCTCCTTAAGCCAGCCAAAAATCGAACCCTTTGTTCTCTTTCTCCTCTTCCTAAATACTGTTTTTCAATAATTCAGTTAGGGTTTAAACCCTAACTGTTTCTAATCTACTCATCGATGGGATAATATCAAAATTTTACCATTTACAAAATAAAGTGTTTCTCAAAAAACATAACAAGTAACTGCCTAACTAATAATACTCAAAGGTCTTTGGCAGCTTCTGCCAATAAGGATATTCCATCCAAATCCTGGGCCTTCTTCCTAGCTCTTTTCTGTTCAGCTTCCATATCTGCTATCCTTCTTGAAAGTTCTTCATTCTGCTGCTGTAAGCTATTGATAGTTTGCTTTAATTCTGCACATTGTAAATCTGTGTTTCTCTTCCTTTTAAGGGCTTCCTTGGAGACTGCAGTGAGCTCTTGATAATGATCATTTACTTCTTCCAAGTCCTCCCTGAGTCTTCTGTTAGCTAGGATCAAACCATCATTGGTTTCTTGCATGTATTCCATTTGATGCTTATATTGTTTGATGGTTCTTTGCAGGTTCTCCTTTTCTAAGTCAAAGGCCTTGCCTACTGCTTCATTCTGTATCTCTCTAGTTAGCCATGGGATGTTCAGTTTCCTGAAAATGTCTTCATCTTCTGGCAGGAGCTCTGAAGATACACCCTGAACACTAGGGTTTTCCTGATTAACTGTTTCAATTGGTGCAATTTCATCAATCAAAGCTTGTCTTCAGAATACGAAACTTCAGTTTCCTTTCGCTGTTGTTTCTTCAACATTTCACCTCTTAATTCCAAAAATGCAGCTGATAGTTTAGTCTCGGTGAGATTGGACTCTTCTACTGACTTTAATGCTTCCTTTCCTTTGCAATCATCTTTTCTAGGCTCTATCTTTTCATCTGAAGAAGAAGTATCAAGCATAGTTACTTCTTTTATATTTAGCTTAGGGTTTCATATTCAGCCTTAGTTTATTTTTAGGTCTTGTCTTGGGCCTCCAACCTGGGGCAAGCTCTCCTAGCATCTTCAACATTCTTCCTTGATGTCTAACTGTGGCAAACTCCATAGCTTTCACCTTGATCTTTTTTTTCTTTGGCCTTTTTGTCTTATTTTCTTGACTGGAGAATTCCCTGTATGTACCAACCTCAGTTTCAGTTTTGACTGTCAACTCATCTCCCTCTAGCAAATATCCTTCATCTTCAGATAAAACAGTAATAGGGATTCTCTATTGGACCTTGGCATCCTCTTCCTCCACTACAACTTTTTCTGTGACAACATTTTTCTCATTTATGAGAGCTTCTGCATGTGCCCTATTTTGCACAGGCTGATCTTCATTTTTTATAAATAGCAAACATTTACCTTTACTGTCAGCTGAAAGCTCCTGAGGTTCATAGTCTTCCTTTGAAGGTTCTGTCATCTTTTCAAGTTTAACATCTTTTTTATCTTCAGACTTGACCTTTTTACCTAGTTTCCTAATTAGGGTTTGCCCCTTGTCCACATGTTTTTTGGTTGGCTCTTCCTGCTTAATTTGGAAACCAGACCAAAAGAGAAAATAGTCCCATGTCTTCCCTTCTCTTTGCAGAGAAGTACTGATAATTAGCTTGATTAATCCATGATGGAAAATGGACTGTGTAGTGTGATCATGATGCTCCTTGACCCTGCTTGACATCTTCTGCAAACTTTTAAACAAAAAGAAAGGAAGACTCATCCTTGATTCACCAACAAGGTGTTGTAGAAACCTAAAATGATATTTAAAGACATAAGCATATCTCCCTTCACAGGTAATATAGCTTTGAAGGACTTTAATGGGCTCTACCCATTCATCTCTGAAATTCTGGATTAGTACTCCTTTGCTCCAGTCTAGAATAATGCCAGGTAAAAGATACCTTTGGGCATTGAAGGTAAATGGCACATTTTTGAACCAAATTTCTCCTTCATTTCTGACTCCTATTGCTTCAGCAACTAACTCCACAGTCAACTTAAACTTCAGAGTATTAAATGCTATCATGTCTTGGTTATAACCTTGGGCAAATTTATAAGAGACCTCGGTGTTGTAGCCATCAATCTTCTTGAAGAAATATAACCATCCAGCATTTTGAAAAAGCTCTGCACAACCTGGAAACTGGTCAACCCAATTCAGCTCAGTGGGCTCAGCCCTGTTGGTCTTCCCACTTTTTCCCATCTGCTTTCAATGACTAAATTCGGTGTAATTTTAAAGCCCTGTTAATGACCTAACAGCTCTTTTTCCCTCAAGCTTTTAAAGTTTTGACAGTCTGTTCTATTTTGAATGCAAGAAATATTTTACACTGATATTAGGTGGTTTAGGTCAACAGAGTACCCAAAATCATCTCACAAAGCTGCTACTAAATTTAACTATCTTCCAAAATGTTCATTTTGATGCAAGACCATCTTTAGAATGCCTGGAAACATCTGTGTGTTGTGATTCTGCACAAATAGCACCCTTGGCTCATTCCAATGCTACTAATGAGCTATCTCTTTGCAATAGGGATTCTGCATTAGAGCTCTTAGTTTCTCACTTCTTAGATTCAAATTGTGAATGTTTAACTAGGGGATGAGATGATATGAGAGCAGTCTTATATGTGCTAACTTTTCTGCTTCAACTTGCATTCAGCACAAAAACAATCAGCCTCTAGCACCTACTCAGACAAGATCTGCATGCAATTGACATGCTCAGCTAACTCGTTGCATTGATTACAGGTAACAAGTGAATTTGTGGAACCCTGGTCACCATAAACAATACAAACCTTCACCCAACAAAATTTGTTGGTCTTGACAGGGAAATTATTCAAGGTAACTGTTGCTTTTTTAACTTATCACTTTCCCAAACATCTAAAACCTTTTTTAAACTGATATCTAATCGTAGGGAGATTGTTAACAGCATGAATTAAAGCTTTCCTTAATCGATTTAAACATAACCAGCCTTAATGAAAAAAAAACCCCCAATTTGGCAGCCATGACCAAGTTTACGCGGAATACCTCACTCTCGGCTGGCTGTGAACGTTGAAAATTAATCCTTGGAGTATTTGCCTGTTGAATTTAACTGCCCATGTGTCTTCAGGTCTTCAATTTGCTTCCAAGTAGCGCGACGAGAAAGCCCTAAATCTCCTCTGTAACTACAAATTCTGAATTTTAAGCAGATGTCTTCGTTCCACTTAGCCTCTAGCTTCGTCATGCATATGTGTAGAGTTTCTTTCACCTCAATTTCGGCTCATTCCTCTACCTGTCAAGGTTCACCCAACCTTAACTGCTGATTTGCCACGATCTCATTCACGTCTCAGACCACACCTGTTTGCATGATTATTTCTGATGGAACACATATCAAAATCATCTACACATGTGATTAGTCATCCAGAAATTGACATCATGGGAGAAATTTGCTTAAAAACCGGCAATTTTAGGGCCCACGATATTCTTGTAGCGCCGTAGTGTAAAAATTTAGTAGTTGCGCTACAAGAATATTTTAAAATTAAATTTGGCGCTTTTTTAATCATTAATTCTATTTTGAATGAGGTTTTAATGTTAAACTTTGATCATGGTGCTATTTGTGAACCAATTAATCCACATAATGTCCTATAGAACCCTTCAACACCATAAGAAGAACAAACCTAATGAAAACCTAAAGCAAAAATCAAAATTTCACTTAAAACCAAAAATTTTCTAAAGTAAGCAAATGAGCCAACTTAAAAAAAAAATCACAAGCAAAATATAAAACTGAAGAAGACAAGTTCATGACTTAACATCTGGCTCCAGCTGCGGGATGAAGTCCTCCCTGTGAGGCTTCAAGAACCTGTAGACCAGTGCCTTCTTTTTCTGCTACCTAGTAGTCTGCAAAATTTCCATTGGGTTATGGAGTCCTTATTATGCTTTAATCACACCGGTATATACAATGAAAAGTGAAAATCTCCTCAAATACTGTAAAAATGCTTGAGGAATCGTCCATTGACTGGACTTGACAATTCCTCACCTTCCAAAGACTGCAGGACAAAAGTGTTATTTTCCAGAACCTTAGACACTAGGAAAGGGCCAAACTAGAGGTTGTAAAATTTACCATGCTTCCCTTTTTGCTCTTTCCTTGCATCCCACCTCAGAACCATATCACCAACTGAGAAAGTGTTTTCTTTGATGTTCCTGTCAAATCTGTTTTTAATCTTCAATCTATACAACTGTGCACTTTATCCTACCTTTTCCTTGTTCTGCTGCAACTCTATCATCTCATAAATCCTTCTCTACATATCATTGGGCTCTTCTTGGCAATGCTGAAGAAACTTCATCACTGGGATTCCCAATTGAACAGGAAAAACTGCCTCTGTTCCATATACTAATTGGAATGGAGAAGTTCCAATTGCTTGTTTGACTGTTATCCTATCAGCCCACAATGCATATCTCAGCATTGAATCCCAGGATCTCTTGTTATGTTTAAGCAACTTTATGATACTTTGAATGATGTTTTTATTAGAGGATTCAGCCAAACCATTACCCTGGGGATAGTAAGGAGTTGAATGTTTCATCAAGATACCATTATTTTCACAAAAGGCTTCCATTGCCTTGGATTTGAATGCCTTTGCATTATCTGTTAGTAATTTCTGAGGACAGCCAAACCTACTAAGGATATTCTCCTCAATAAATTCCATGATTACTTTGTCTATGGCATTCCTAGTAGGTATGGATTCCACCCATTTGGTAAAGAAGTCTGTTGCAGTTAGAATCCATCGGTGTTGTTCTGAGGAAGCTGGATTTATTTCCCCAATAAAATCCAGACCCCATTGCTGGAAAGGAGCGTTTACTGGAATAGGTTTTAGGGGCAATGACAACAATTTTTGTTTGCCAGCAAACTTCTGACAAGGGATACAGGCTCTTGCCTGCTGATAAACATCTACAAACAAAGAGGGCCAATAGTATCCAGCTCTTAAAATCTTATATGTTGTTGTCTTCCAGTACTTATGACCTCCACAGGCACCCTCATGAGATTCATAAATCACCCCTTCAATTTCAGATTTATCCAAGCATCTGAGTAGAATACCACCTGGGTCCTTCCAAAATAACTGCTCCTCTACTAGACAATACTTAGTATCTCTAAGCTTTAAAGATCTAGCAGCTTTCCTATCTAAATGATCAGGACATTTCAAAAACAACAGAAAGTACACAATGTCTGCATACCATGTGGATGCTGAATAATATTCCATGATCTTCTCTTTTTCTAAGATTGCTTGATCTTCGTCCTAAGCTAATTCTTCAGCCATGACATGCAATCCCAAAGCTTGACAAATTGATTCAGCCAGCAACTTGGCTAAACCTTATCCCTTGACAAGTTTGGTAGGTCTCATATCTATATCATACTCCATGATTTTAGCAATCCACCTGCCTCTTTTCCCTTCACTATCAGGCTGTGTTAAAACATCTTTTACAGCAACATTGGGCACAAATGAAATAAATTTAGAGTGCAGAACGTATATTCTAAAAAACTTTAAAGCTTTTACCAGAGCATACTCCTGTTTTTCTAAGATACTGTATTTCAGTTTAGAATCCCTGAGAGTTTTGCTGAAGAATGCAATAGGTTGCTCCAGTCCTTCTTTATTCTTCTGTAACAGAACAGTTGCTATTGTATCCTATGATGCAAATGAGAATGTAAGAAATTCTCTGGTAAAATCTGGTCTTACTAATACAGGAGCTTCAGTAAGAGCCATTTTGATATTCTCAAATGCATTCTTTGCCTCAGTGGTCCACTTGACTTCCTGATCCTTTTTCAACATGACTGTGATCTGTTTGATAGTCTTCGCAAAGTTTGGCATAAACCAACATAGAAAGTTGACTTTACCAATGAATGATTGAACATCCTTTTTACTCCTTGGTAAACTTGTTTTCAATATAGCTTTTATCCTTTTAGGATCAATCCTTATACCATCAGCAGACACTAAATGACCAAGCAATTTTCCTTCCTGTACAACAAAGTGTGACTTCTTTGGATTCAAGGACAAGCCAAATTTTCTACATTTCAGGAAATTCTGCTTCAAATGCTTCAAATGTTCATCATCTGACTGTGAGAAAACAGTAATATCATCCAAGTAGATTACCACAAACTTGTCCTTTTCTCTAACAAAATCAATATCCATAGCCCTCTGGAAGGTGGCTCCAGCATTCATTAGACCAAAGGGCATCTTATCATACATGAAAGTTCCCCAAGGAGTAGTGAAAGCTGTCTTCTCCTTATCATCAGGATGCATAGAGATCTGATTGTACCCTAAAAAACCATCAACCATAGAGATCCTCTGTGCCCCAACTACTTTCTGCAATATTTGTTCAATTTTAGGTAGGGGATAATTATCCTTTAGGGAAGATCTGTTCAAATTTCTGAAGTCAACACACAACTTGATTTCTCCATTATTTTTCCTAACATGAACCAAATTAGCCACCCATGAAGAATACCTGAGAGGCACTATGATCTTGGCATCCAACAGCTTCTTCACCTCTTTTTCAATAATAGGAAACAAGGCTGGATTAATCCTCCTTAATTTCTGACGAAAAGGTTTGACATTTGGTTTTAAAGGGACTTTATGCTGTATGATTCCTGTGTCATAAGTTCTCAATTCCTCATAAGACCATGCAAAAACATCTACATGTTCTTTTAACATTTTAATATACCTGTTTCTTTGTTCAGCTGTAAGTGCTTTAGAAATTTTAACCATTCTAGGATGTTCTGCTGAGCCAATGTTACAATCCACCACATTCTCTTCCGAGGACTGTACAATAGGTTTTAAGAATGTATCATCTTTTTAAAATATCCTTTCCAAAGGTACCAAACCCTTTGGGATGAAATTGCTTTTTAATTCAATGATTTTGTGTCTAGCTATTTCATTTTCAGCAATCTCTTCCACCTGTCCATCTTCTTCATCTTCCTCTTGATCAATTATGGAATTTGAAAACTCATGGGTAAGCTCTAGGAACCTCTTAATCTCAATGTCATCTTCAAACACTCTCCACTACCTTACATTATCAGGTACAGATGGTCTGTACCTTACTTCAATGGGATATCTCAACTGAGTGGTCTTGGGGATTCTAAAGTGTGTGGCAGCCAAGGCTAATGAATCTACAGTCTGATTATGGTATCTTGGAATATGGGTAATGTTAAAAGCTACAAAATAATTTTCAATAATGTCCCATACCTCATTTCGATAGAATTTCAGTCAACCCTGCTTCACTTGATAGTTGTTTTTCACCTGCTGAACAACTAATTCGGAGTCGCCAAATGCAGAAATCTGCTGAATGCCAAAATCTTTAGCAGCTTTCAAACCTAATAGAAAAGCTTCATATTCAATAGTATTTTTTGGAATAATAAACTCCAATTTATACATCAGCTTTACTGTTTCACCTCCAGGGGATATGAGAAGAACCCCTGCTCCAGCACCTTCTTTGCAAGAGGATCCATCAAAGTATAACTGCCACAGCTCATCCTCCTGTTCTCTGCTGCATTTTACTGGCTATTCCTTTTCAACCTGTAACAAACCAGTAGTATTGTCATCATCACTAAAATGTAACATGCAAGTACCCAGGTCTTTATCAACAACATACAATGGGTGGTTGGTAGGGTTCTTGTCATCTGTCAAATGGAAGCAAACTGAAGCTCTCTGTACAGCCTTCTATTTTCTCCTCCAAACACAAGAATAGTAGTATATGATAAATCCATTTGCAAGGTCACACCAACCTTATTTTCCCAAGACCTAGAAAGAAGTAACTCAAACTTTGGTGTAATATCAGCTACCACAACATCCATGATCACACTTTTCATGGGTAACTGAGCCAGGCTGACAACCATGTCCTTTATTACCCCTAAACACTTCACTGCTCAGGAATCAAAGGCATACAGATCATGGTAGGGTTTGGTAATACTCAGACCTAAAGCCTCCATAACAGCCTTTGGCATTAAATTGTGTGAGGCTCTCGAATCTACCAAGTAATTATGAATCATCTGTTCATGGACTGTCAGGGTGATGTAGAATGGAGGTGAAGCACCTGCTTCATTTTCAGTCTTTTCAGCCAAGGCTGATCCAATGAAAATCCTGGGGTTTTCTTCTTGCAAATTTACTGTGTCTGAAATAGGTTGATTGCTTGTTGAATTAAGCATTTTAAGGACTAATTCTTTATATGAAGGGTTTTTCATCAATTCGGTTAAAGGTACAGGAATCTTTAACTTGCCTAATTCATTTTCCAGGCTGAAATTCTGAACAGTTTTACTTACCTCTTCAACCTCTGTGGTCTTCTTTGGTTTTTCTGAAACTTGTCTCTTTTCTGTCACAGGATCAGATGACTGCTTAGCAGGGACAACTGCCTTGTTTTTCGAGATTTGTACCACCTGTTTTGGACCTGACCTTAGATTTACAGTCTTCTTGAGCTCATTTTGACATACATCAGCAGTTACAACAGTCATTTTCTAACCCAAATCATCTTCTGCCTCGAACATGTCAGCCTCATAGCATTCTGCATTTAGAAACTCTTCTTCAGTGACAAAGCCCCCAGCCAATCCTTCTCCAAAATGATTCATATCTTGGTCAGTATCTTCAAAGATCAGCTCATCATCAACCTCTTCTTCATCAGCAACATTGTTCTGAAGAGGTGGTGGCACTCTTTGGTCCTCATTTTCTCTCCTTTCCCACTGCATATCATTATTCCTTCGTTCTCTAGGCATGAAACAGGGAGCAAATTGCCTTCTGAACTGGTTCTGATTATTAGGATTTCATTCACCTTCTGGAGTAGGCTTGCTAGAATTTTTCTCAAGCTCTAATTTGTTCAATTTTGCAATCAGAATCTTCACCAACTTAGCCATTTCATCAATGTTCCCTTCAGCAGAATGAGAAGCAGAACTTCCTGGAGCTGCTTCTTTCTTTCCTTTTCTGTCATAAAGCTGCTGAGTTGTTTCCTTCTTCAATCTATTGGAAGCTAGTATGTTAGATCTTACCTCCAATGTTGCATCCTGCATGTTCAGTAAAGAAATAGGTCTCCTTTCTCTCAGTAGTAAGAAAAATTCATGATTGAAAGCATTTGCATATGTTAGTTTAGCAGAAGTTTCAGTAGGCTTTATTTCTGCAGGAATTCTACTGTACATCTTGTTAAACCTCTTTGAAAAGTCTACAATAGTTTCATCCTTTTTCCTCCTAAGAGCTCCAAACTTAGTTATATAGTATGTGTGATATTTTGTATCACCCCATTGTCTTATGAAGAGATCACGGAGTTCTTCAATGATAGTGATTGAGTTAGTAGGAAACTCTCTGAACCATTTCCTTACATCTCCATCAAGGCTCTGCACGAACATTCTCATCCATACATCCTTGGCTTCAATGTTTTGGTTATCAGCATAAATAAGGAAAGCTTCCTAGTGTTCTTCAGCTGTAGTTTCCCCCTGTCCATTAAACCTCGGAAGATATTTTTGATAGTCACCTCCAGGCAGTGCATTTAAAGGATTGGGCAAAACCAATGGTGCATATCTGGCTGCAACCATCCGGTCCATCATGTCTATGGGCTGATTTTGGGATGCCATTTTTGGACTAACTGACTTTGGTGATGAAGAGGTTTGACTGGAACTTGGCTGAAAGAGATTTTTACCTAATTTCAGCTGAAAAAGAGGTATCTTACCAAGAGAGGCAGTTTGGGCTTTTCTGAAGGATTGAGGATTAGTAAAAACTTGGAAACTGCTATTAGGAATAATAGGCTTTAACCAAGGTGAAGCTTCTTCTTCTTTTCTTAGCACAACTGAATGTGATGAGCCACCCAACCGGTCAGGGTCACACAGGGCTGGTAAAGACTGAGATCTTCTAATTTTCCTTGTTGTCTTTAATATTTGTTCAGGGTCTGCAACACCCAACTGCAATGGTGAAGTAGGTTTGCTTCTAGTTCCAACTTCCCTAGTAGCCACTGTTACAAACTGGTGAAAAGTAGCCTTAAAGATATGCTGGTTTAAGTTCACCTCTTAAAACCAGAAAAAGATAAGTCTCCCAGGGAAAAATCTATTTTCAACTTCGTTCCCCGGAAACGGCGCCAAAGATGTTTGTGCCAGAAATTGTTTCCAGGCCACAAAGAAACAAGCCAACACAATCTGAAATATTCAATCAAACAAAACTAGGTTTTAGGGTTTTTTGGAAGGTTTTCCTGGTTATAAAGTTTGGTGATTGAAGGGAATACATTCATAAGCCAAGCAGGAACTGAATCATAAATAAATAAGAACATAGATGCATAATATAATCACCATGTACCAATCAGAATATAATCTTAAAGTTCATTCAGTCTTAAAGTTCATTCACAACTGACAAGCATTACAAGCAAAGAAACCATAAACCAGCAATGAATTTATCAGTCATGCAGCTAAACAAACTCAAAATGAAGCTAAAACACAGACTGAAGGGCGATCTAGATCATATATTTCATAATTTTGTTCATCAAATACACATGAGAGTTTTAGTAATTAGCTCATAAACAAGTCAAAGACCTCCTTAAGCCAGCCAAAAATCGAACCCTTTGTTCTCTTTCTCCTCTTCCTAAATACTGTTTTTTAAAAATTCGGTTAGGGTTTAAACCCTAACTGTTTCTAACCTACTCATCGATGGGATAATATCAAAAATTTAGCATTTACAAAATAAAGTGTTTCTCAAAAAACATAACAAGTAACTGCCTAACTAATAATAGTCAAAGGTCTTTGGCAGCTTCTGCCAATAAGGCTATTCCATCCAAAGACGAAGCCTTCTTCCTAGCTCTTTTCTGTTCAGCTTCCATATCTACTATCCTTCTTGAAAGTTCTTCATTCTGCTGCTATAAGCTACTGACAGTCTGCTTTAATTCTGCACATTGTAAATCTGTGTTTCTCTTCCTTTTAAAGGCCTCCTTGGAGACTGCAGTGAGCTCTTGATAATGATCATTTACTTCTTGCAAGTCCTCCCTGAGTCTTTTGTTATCTAGGATCAAACCATCATTGGTTTCTTGCATGTATTCCATTTGATGCTTATATTGTTTGATGGTTCTTTGCAGGTTCTCCTTTTCTAAGTCAAAGGCCTTGCCTACTGCTTCATTCTGTAGCTCTCTAGTTAGCCATGGGATGTTCAGTTTCCTGAAAATGTCTTCATCCTCTGGCAGTAGCTCTAAAGATACACCCTGAACACTAGGGTTTTCCTGATTAACTGTTTCAATTGGTGCAATTTCATCAATCAAAAGCTTGTATTCAGAATACGAAACTTCAGTTTCCTTTCGCTGTTGTTTCTTCAACATTTCACCTCTTAATTCCAAAAATGCAGCTGATAGTTTAGTCTAGGTGAGATTGGACTCTTCTACTGACTTTAATGCTTACTTTCCTTTGCAATAATCTTTTCTAGACTCTATCTTTTCATCTAAAGAAGAAGTATCAAGCATAGTTACTTCTTTTATATTTAGCTTAGGGTTTAGCAGCTTTTTCATATTCAGCCTTAGTTTATTTTTAGGTCTTGTATTAGGCCTCCAACCTGGGGCAAGCTCTCCCAGCATCTTCAACATTCTTCCTTGATGTCTAACTGTGGCAAACTCCATAGCTTTCACCTTGATCTATTTTTTCTTTGGCCTTTCTGTCTTATTTTCTTGACTGGAGAATTCCCTGTATGTACCAACCCCAGTTTCAGTTTTGACTGTCAACTCATCTCCCTCTAGAAAATATCCTTCATCTTCAAATAAAATAGTAATAGGGCTTCTCTGTTGGACCTTGGCATCCTCTTCCTCCACTACAACTTTTTCTATGACAACAGTTTTCTCATTCATGAGAGCTTCTGCATGTGCCCTATTTTGCACAGGTTGATCTTCCTTTTTTATAAATAGCAAACCTTTACCTTTATTGTCAGCTGAAAGCTCCCGAGGTTCATAGTCTTCCTTTGAAGGTTCTGTCATCTTTTCAAGTTTAACATCTTTTTATATTCAGACTTGACCCTTTTACCTAGTTTCCTAATTAGGGTTTGCCCCTTGTCCACATGTTTTTTGGTTGGCTCTACCTGCTTAATTTGGAAACCAGACCAAAAGAGAAAATAGTCCCATGTCTTCCCTTCTCTTTGCAGAGCAGTACTGATAATTAGCTTGATTAATCCATGATTGAAAATGGACTGTGTAGTGTGATCATGATGCTCCTTGACCCCGCTTGACATCTTCTACAAACTTTTAAACAAAAGGAAAGGAAGACTCATCCTTGATTCACCAACAAGGTGCTGTAGAAACCTAAAATTATATTTAAATACATAAGCATATCTCCCTTCACAGGTAATATAGCTTTGAAGGACTTTAATGGGCTCTACCCATTCATCTCTGAAATTCTGGATTAGTACTCCTTTGCTCCATCCTGGAATAATGCTAGGTAAAAGATACCTTTGGGCATTGAAGGTGAATGACAACTTTTTGAACCACATTTCTCCTTCATTTCTGACTCCTATTGCTTCAGCAACTAACTCCATAGTCAACTTAAACTTCAGAGTATTAAATGCTATCATGTCTTGGTTATAACCTTGGGCAAATTTATAAGAGACCTCGGTGTTGTAGCCATCAATATTCTTGGAGAAATCTAACCATCCAGCATTTTGAAAAAGCTCTGCACAACCTGGAAACTGGTCAACCCAATTCAGCTCAGTGGGCTCAGCCCTGTTGGTCTTCCCACTTTTTCCCATCTGCTTTCAATGACTGAATTCAGTGTAATTTTAAAGCCCTGTTAATGACCTAACAACTCTTTTTCCCTCAAGCTTTTAAAGTTTTGACAGTCTGTTCTATTTTGAATGCAAAAAATATTTTACACTGATATTAGGTGGTTTAGGTCAACAGAGTACCCAAAATCCTCTCACAAAGCTGCTATTGAATTTAAATATCTTCCAAAATGTTCATTTCGATGCAAGACCATGTTTAGAATGCCTGGAAACATCTGTGTGTTGTGATTCTGCACAAATAGCACCCTTGGCTCATTCCAATGCTACTAATGAGTTATCTCTTTGCAATAGGGATTCTGCATTAGAGCTCTCAGTTGCTCACTTATTAGATTCAAATTGTGACTGTTTAACTAGGGGCTGAGATGATATGAGAGTGGTCTTATATGTGCTAACTTTTCTGCTTCAACTTGCAATCAGCACAAAAACAATAAGCCTCGAGCACCTACTCAGACAAGATCTGCATGCAATTGACATGCTCAGCTAACTCATTGCATTGATTACAGGTAACAAGTGAATCTGTGGAACCCTGGTCACCATAAACAATACAGACCTTCACCCTACCAAATTTGCTGGTCTTGACAGGGAAATTATTCAAGGTAATTGTTGCTTTTTTAACTTATCACTTGCCCAAACATCTAAAACCTTTTTTAAACTGATATCTGATCGTAGGGAGATTGTTAACAACATGAATTAAAGCTTTCCTTAATCAATTTAAACATAACCAACCTTAATGAAAAAAAAACCCCCAATTTGGCAGCCACGACCAGGTTTACGCGAAATACCTCACTCCCGGTAGGCTGCGAATGTTGAAAATTAATCCTTGGAGTATCTGCCTGTTGAATTTAACTGCCCATGTGTCTTTAGGTCTTCAATTTGCTTCCAAGTGGTGCGACGAGAAATCCCTAAATCTCCTCTGTAACTGCAAATTCCGAATTTTAAGCAGATGTCTTTACTCCACTTAGCCTCCAGCTTCGTCATGCATATGTGTAGAGTTTCTTTCACCTCAATTTTGGCTCGTTCCTCTACCTGTCAAGGTTCACCCAACCTTAACTGTTGATTTTCCATGATCTCATTCACGTCTCAGACCACACCTGTTTGCATGATTATTTCTGATGGAACACGTATCAAAATCATCTACACATGTGATTAGTCATCCAGAAATAGACATCATGGGAGGAATTTGCTTAAAAACCAGCAATTTTAGCGCCCGTGATATTCTTGTAGCGCCGTAGTGTAAAAATTTAGTCATTGCGCTACAAGAATATTTTAAAATCAAATTTGGCACTTTTTAATCATTAATTCTATTTTGAATGAGGTTTTAATGTTAAACTTTGATCATGGTGCTATTTGTGAACTGATTAATCCACATAATGTCCTATAGAACCCTTCAACACCATAAGAAGAACAAACCTAATGAAAACCTAAAGCAAAAATCAAAATTTCACTTAAAACCAAAATTTTTCTAAAGTAAGCAAATGAGCAAACTTAAAAATAAAAATCACAAGCAAAATATAAAACTGAAGAAGACAAGTTCATGACTTAACACTCCCAAAATAAGGTTGCAAAGCATTGCAAAGAAGCAAATGTTCATTTTGAATACACAAATTTCTGGGACAAGGATGAATAAATCTTCAGAAATGCAAAGAATATGACTACATTGAAGAAGAGATTTAAATAGAAGATCACCATTGTGGGTGGTAAAGGAAAAACCGCACAGAAGACAACTGAAGAAGAAGAAGCCAAAAAGAGGGAAGAGGATGCTAGGAGGCTAGCACAAGAGGCAGAGATTTGGCTAAAGAATGAAGAAGAAGAAAGAAAGAAAGCTGTAGAGGAAGCATCAAAGAGGGAAGAGGAAGAGAGAAAGAAGAAGGAAGATGCAGAGATAAAGGAAAAACAAAAAGAAAGCGAGGGTCAGAGGTTAACAGGATTGCAGACAGACCAGCAAACTACTGACCCAATAGGTACACAAGAAGTAAAGGATCATACATATCAAGGGCATGGACAAGATAATCCTGACCCTCAGGAGCCTACTGTAACTTCTGGCAGCACTCAAGAATGGGTTTTTTGTTCTAGATTGAACTTGATACCTTTTATGCAGAAAGAAGGAGAAGACGTCCCTGATTTCAACACCATCTTCTATGACAAGGTGAAGAAGAGGATTGTCAAAAAAATCGAGAAAAAGGTCGAAACAGGAGGACAATCAGGTATGATGATTACTGGTAAAACTTTGGTGTATGGCACAGATGCAGATCCGAGATTGACAGCAAGAAGTGGGGTGGCATTAACCCAAGCTATGGAAGATAATGTAGATAGACTGATGACGGATCTGGAGAAATCAAGAAGGAACGCAACTCAGTTAAAAGAAACACTGGAGAAAGAAATAGATGAAGGCCACAAGCTAAAGAGAAAATTTGAGGAAATGCAAAATGAAGTGAAGACTTCAAAGGCAAAGCTCCAAACTCTGCAAGCAAATAAGATGACTTTAGAAATTGCTGTAGAGAAAAATGCTCAGAACAGCTTGGCAGAATTAAAGAAACTACAGTTAGAGCTTCAAGTGCTGAAAATTGAGAAGACTGACCTTCAAGTATCATACGAGACTCTAAGTTTAGAGAAGGTTCAGCTGCAAAACAAGGTAATTGAGCTGGAATCAGAAAAGGTTGCCACCGAAGAGAGAGGGAAACAATGTCAAATGCAGATAGCAGCTTTGGAGGGACATAATGCTTCATTAACAACAGAACTGAAAGATGCTATGGAACATAAGATGGATGTCCAACCTTTGAAAGAATATGTTCTAGCCCAGAGGAAGAAAATCCACCAACTACAAGTATGCATTAAGGAAGAAAGGTGTAAGATTCTGCAAATAGATAGCATATTAGAAGAAATCTTGGACACCACTTCATATTTTGTAGACAGATCTCAAGATATTTTGGAGATCCTGACTGGAAGGATAGTATGGATAGAGATAAATGAAGAAACTCCTGCTGAGCTACCAGTCAAAGATTGGAAAAGTTTAAAGTAGGACTATGACTTGTTGGAGTTTGCGATCAATACTGCAGAAGAATTCAAGAAAACGGTGAAGAAAATGAGAGGAGACTGTGCTGAATACTGCAGAAGGGTGATGGTCACCTACAACAGATGCCAAGTTGCTGCAGAACAAAGACTGGATGCAATACCAGAACATGAGCTGTTCATAGAACAACTACAGAGCAGGTACCGGGAAGATGAACATAAGATCCAACAAGTCAAGGATCTAGATGAGAAGATCCTGAGGAATGCAGTGACTCATGCAGTAGTCAGCATCCATTTACTTGAAGATCAGTTACGCTTGAGTCCAGCAAGAATAGAGGTGGTTAAGAATCAGGCTGCAAAGTATGAGATCAACATCTGTTTTCTTGAAACCTCAGATTTTGAAAGCATAGCAGCAAAGGCCCAGGTGTGGAAAAATTTTATTAATGATCAAGCAGGGCCCTCTTCATAAAAGTGATCTATTAAATTTTGTTTAAATGTAATATATTGTATAATGTATGAGCACTCACTACAGGACAATTTTTTTTTGGATTGAAACGTTGGGGAAGCCCAAAAGTCATTTTGGGGCAGTCCAAAAGTTTTGCTTTTTTGTATAAGTAGAGGAGAGTTAGATAGAGATAAGGAATTTTTCCCAGATAGATTTGTGAGAGTATGTTGTAAGAATAACTATTTCCTTTTGCAATAAAGAATTACAAGTTTCTTGTTGGAGAAAGCTTGGTGGAATTTTTCAAATGCTGTGCGATGGATCTATTGAATGTGAACTATTTCATTTTCAGCTTGTGTCCATTAACTGTGAGATCGTTCTAACTCTTTGAACCTAGGTTCTTGTTATGAATGCACTCTAGTTTATTCTATGAAATTCCCACTGTGAGTAATGAAGGCTTTTCATAAACAATAAGCTATCTTGTTGTTCATATATCTATTAATGTTCATGTGTTTTGAAATAAGTAACAGCTATCTGTGATTTTTCTTAATGCATGCGTAGAAATACATTACTCATTGATAAATGATAATCTTGCCTCCTAGGGATAGGTTAGATAGTTAGTTTTAGTTTCTTGATGTGTGTGATTTAGATGTGAGAGAGTTAAGACGAGATGTAAGAACCTGCGCATCACATTGTGACCACTCCTCGTATTCTCTATCAATCTGCATTCTTAGATAGGCACTTGCACATCATACTTAAACTCAAAAAACTAAAATATACACAGTGGACTGGGCCGTAACCGGTAAAACCTTTATTTTGTTACTTGACCTACGGTAACCGGACTGTAAACCAGACAGATTCCCCATACCAAACAGTAACGGGCTAGTTGGGAATGTTTACTGCGGAGAATCCCTAACTGTTGTCACCTATGATTTTCCAGGCCTCAACAAGTTGCAAGAAGGATACTTGTTGCCAAGTTCAAGATGAAGGTGTTGCTGCCGCAACTTTTCCTCCCCTATTTTTCACTTAAACTCTGGGACCCCTCCTCATCATTTTGCTTGGATTGATTGTTAAAGGCTTGGCCCCTCGAACCTATCTGTTCATCGGGAAGTTGAATGCCCGCTATTTTGTTTGCTTCGTTCAGTTTAGTTTGGGTCGTGTGGTTGGTTTAATACCCATAGAACATGAAAATGTTGTCTTAGCAAAGAAAAATTGTTTTTTGGCTGATTTTGATCCTTAACGCTGTTGGTTTTCACTTTGGATCGGACCTCTTTCGGAAGATGCTGAACCTCAACTCACCCGTCGTTGCGGCTCCAGGATCAAACTTCCGCCCGATTGGAGTTTCGTCCGAAGCCCGATTCGTTTGTTTTGATCGCTTGCTCCTAAGTTTCTGATTGCCCACCGTTGCGGCCGGGAGAATAGAGTCAGCTCCCGATTAGAGTTTCACCCGATGTCCGACTCAATGCTCTTTTCTCCCATCCACATCACTCAGCCTTTGCATCATCCGCCATTACGGGTGGTAGAGAAATCTAGCCTCCGATACCCTTCTCTCCGGCGTCCGATTGCCTTTATCGCCAGTGTTGTGGCTTACCGGGTTCTTATGCTCCTCCGCCGTTGCGGCTCTTGAAGCCTTTCCCCATCCGATGCAGAAGTTTGTTCCTACCCGATCCAAGTATCGCCCGACCGCCGATTTAGTGTTGCCGCGAGTTCTCGCCCGGATGAACCAGGCTAGCCCCTTGTGAATTTATTTTTATGGTTAAAAATTTTCAATGCCCAATATCTTAGTTTAGTGAATAATACACCAATGTTGTCTGTAGGGAGAATTCCATAGATTACTGAAGCAATTCAGAGCGAGGAAAAGGACAAAACAAACAAATGAGAGAGGCGCCGACGAGGCATTTTCAGCAGTTACTGTCAGAAGATAAACGGCTGTGGAAATGATGGGGGAAAACGTAACGACCAGAGAGGAAACTGAATCGTGAAGGGTTCTGAAAGATCACACGCTGAGGGAGCCCAAGAGACAGGAATGTTGTTTTAAATAATGAGAAGCCTGACTGAAAGGGGGCTTTTTCCCCTGGAAAAAATTGTAAACGTTGGCTTGTAAGAGGAACTACTTCGTTTTGCAAAAGGAACTGCAATTCTACCTGGTTGGAGAAAGTGAGATGGAATGTATCAATGCGTTTCGATGAATGTTGTTGGAAAGGAACTATTTCATTTTCAGTTGCTTTTTGTTTACTATGAGAATGTTTAATTTTTTGAACCTATGTTCTTATTGAATGTTCTTTGGTATTTTCATGATCGTTCCAAGTGAGTAATAGTGACTTTCATACAACAATTGGCTATCTGGTTGTTAAATATTTGTGATTGTTCATGTGTCTGAAGGAGTATCAGCTAACTGTAATTCTTCATACTGCATGTGCAAAAAAATTGAATTACTCACTTAAAATTGATGGCTCGCTCCCTAGGGATAGTTTAGATAGTTAGTTTGTTTCTTATTGTATGTGATTTGGGCGCCTGCGGGTCTAAGACAAGAGGTAAGAACCTGCGCATCACATCATGACCGCCCCTCGTAGTCTAATCACCTTGCACTTAGTTAGGCAAGTGCATTTCATCTCTTAAGTTAAAATACCAAAAACTCGGTGGACCGGGACGCAACCGGTAAAGTTTTGTGTTGTTACTTGACTCACGGTAGCCGGACCGCAAACCGGACGGATTCCCTATACCAAACAGTCAGCGGGCTAGTTGGGAACGCTGATTGGGGAGAATCCCTTACTATTGTTGCCTGCGAATTTCCAGGCCTCAACAGTTTTGGCGCTAGAAGGAGGGCCGCCAGTGCATGGCTGGCCGAGGAAACCCGTTTTACAGAGAACATTCTGCTGGTTATAGTTCTGAAAGTAGTGGACCGCGTAATCCATTTCCAGAAGAAGAAAACAGAGAACATCTATATCCTGTTCGCAACGAGATCGTAAATGATCTAAGAAGACATACCCGTGCTTATGTAAAGAAGATTGGAGGGTTTCCAATCATTCCCGAATTTCCCAGAAGAGAGTACAAGAAGAAAGACCGTCCTTTAAGTGAAGATTCGGTGTTGGTAGGAGACTAGGAAGAACTTGTGGAAACCGCCTTACAGGAGGTTGAATTACCTTTGAACCAAGTAGGTCCAAACACTCCTTACAGTTCTCCTGTTCGCACCCCTGCTGGTTCACGTCCCCACACCCCTGTTGGTTCACCTCCGCATTCTCCACCCCAACTCATGGCCGGTGTTAACGCCAATCAACCCCCACCTAATCCTCCACCACCTGCATGGAAAGCCAGGTCACCTCTGAATCTGACCCCGCCGTTGCATGACCTACCTCAAGCCTTTGAAAAGTTATTACCTAAGTTCGACCCAAATGAGAAGATATTAGTGGATGATCACTTACAGAGTTTTTATTTGGCTATAGAAGGACTGAAGGCAGGGGAGCATGAAGATGTGGTTTGTAGATTGTTCCCACATACCCTCAAAGGAGTTGCTGCCTCTTGGTATTTTGGACTGCCTGTCAATTCTATCCCAGACTGGGATACTTTCGAGAGAATATTCAGAAGTAAGTATGCCATCCAAAAGACTCACGCTGCCCTCGTGAAAGGGTTGTGCACATTGAAGAAAGAGAAAAAAGAAAAGGTGCACAACTTTACACAAAGGTTTGCAGCATATCTAAAAAAATTCTATGAAATAGATAAGCCTTCAGACAAAGTACTGATTGAATACTATACTTCAGCCTTGGGTCCTGATTTAGCCATGTTTGCAAAAGGTAGGGCCAAGCCTACTTTGACGGAGACTTATGAAGAGGAAGAAGTGGTGGAGGCTGAAAGGGAGAGCGTTGAAGATTATCCTGAACAGTCAGGGGAGAAAAGGAAAACCTTACTATTTACTAAGCCCAAAGAGGAGAAAGCAACGAACTATGAAGGTATGGCCAAAATGGTGCAAAAGCTCTCTAACAAGATCATAGATCTAGAGAAAGAAAAAGAAGCACAAAAGTTCTACAGGCCATACTATAAGAAAAGAGAAGACAGCAATCAGGCCCAACCTCCTCCTCAAAGGAATGCATCCATGAATTTGACAGACATAGGTATGGAAAATTTTTGTACTTTTCATCAACAGCCTCACTCCGAAAAAAACTGTCCGCAATGGATAAATTCAATGACATTGGTCATGAATCAGATGTTGGATTCCAGATTGACAGAAGAAGATGATGAGGAGAGGAAAGAAAATGCTGCTTCCACTTCTACAAAAGAGCAGGAGGAAGAAACTATGGCATTATGGAGTTCTGTTTCTGTGCTCGACGCTGAAGACGAAAATACTCAAGGACGCAAAGGGGTCAGAGAGGCTAACGTGACAACTAGAAGTAAAGGAATGGTTAGTGATGACAGTATTTTACTCCCAAAGATCAGGAGGCTACAAAGGAATTTCAGGAAAAAGTTTCAAGACAAGGCCTTGGCTGATCAAATACCAGAATTCACTATTACCATCCCAGACCCTAGACAGAACAGAACATCGCCTGAGTCAAATCAAGAGAACGTAAGTGTTGGTAAATATCAGCCCACTAGATCACAAATTGAATATGACATTGTTGAAGATTTGAAGAAGGTAAAAGCAAACGTCCCATTGTTCGAAATGTGCAAAGTACCTCAACAGAAAGAAAAAATGGTGAAAGCACTTGAAACGTCTGAAGAGAAACTACCCACTGAAAATCAGCCCCGGGATGAAGAAGAAATCGGAGAAGCTAGCACCATAGGTATGTCTAAAACTAAACATCCACCTTTCCTCTTGACATTTGAAGTTTTCAATCATAACGTGCACAATTGTCTAGTAGACTCAGGGGCGTCAATTAATGTCATGCCCATATCGGTATGCAAGAAAATAAATGGGCATCCTAAGCCATCCACGTGGAGGGTGGTGCAATTGGACAGGACAGACGTTAAGGTGATTGGTGAAATGGAGGACGTCCTAATCCACCTAGCGTCTGATAGCAGAGTATGCCAAGTTATTAACATCGTAGTGGCTAACATACCAGATTCTTACGGCCTGGTCCTGAGTAGGGATTGGTCAGCTAAGTTAAATGGGTATTTCGCTTCAGATTGGTCACATCTTTGGTTACCGTACAAAGGAAGCCCCAATCAGATCAAAGTTTTGAGAGAACCTTACATGAAGTATAACATCACTCAATTGGATGAGAAGAATGTACCAGTTGAATATGTACTGGGAAACTACTTTCTTGAACTAGAACCAGAGAATTATCAAGCGGAAGAAGCTAGCAACACATCTGACACTCAGCCTGATCTCCTTCGTTTTTCTCAGGCTGATGAGCTTGACTGTAAGATAGTAGATTTAGCTATAGGAGTAAATTCATTTTCAGTAGATAATGCTTTCTGGACTCTATATTTTGATGGCTCAAAGACGTTAGAAGGGTCAGGGGCCGGCTGCATCCTTATTGATCCACAAAAAAATAAACACTTCCTTTCCTGTAGATTAGAGTTTGAGTGTACTAACAATACAGCCAAATATGAAGCATTAGTGCAGGGACTCAAGAAAGCGATCGAGCTAGAGGTTAGTAATTTAAAAGTTTTTGGGGACTCGGAAATAGTTGTGAAACAAATAAGAAATCAAATACATTGTGTCTCTCCTCACTTGAAAGCTTACCAAAATGAGGTATGGGACTTGGTCAAACATTTTCATGCATTTAACATTATTTCAATCCCAAGGATAAAAAAACGCAGCTGCTGATTTTTTAGCTACATCAGCTGCCAAGCTGGTTCCCACTAATAACAAATGCTCTATTGAATTACTTTTCAGGCCTTCAGTCCCGAACATGGTCACCAACCTGCGAGTATTTGACGATGATCAGCAGATAATTGAATGCTTGACAAATGGTGAAGTCTTTAAAGGGGCTATCATAGACGATGAGGAACATTAGGCTGAAATGAAATACAACAATTTCATTCCCAAAGGAGTCAGGACGCTGGAAAAAATGTTTGACTTGAATGAGAAATTTAGAAGACCCGCTAATGTGAAGATGCACAGCTCAACTCTACAGTTTGAGCTAATTAATTTAGGGACTGAAACGGATCCCAAGTTCGTCAACCTCGGTAAAAGTTGTTCACCTGCGGAAAGGGACAAGTTTCTCCGTTTGTTTAAGCAGTACAAGGATGTCTTTGCCTGGACGTATGCAGATTTGAAAACTTACGACACTAGTATTATTAAGCATATTATCCCTATTAAAGCTGGCGTTAAGCCATATCAACAGCCGTTAAGAAAAATGCACCCCAAGCTGGAGCCGCTGATTCAAAGCGAGGTGAAGAAATTGCTAGACGCCAGGATCATTTTTAAAGTCAGGCATTTTGAATGGGTGTCAAACCTGGTACCTGTCAGGAAAAATTCAGGAGAAATCAGACTGTGCGTGGACTTCAGAAACTTAAACCACGCCTTGGATAAAGACAACTACCTGGTACCTCCCATGGAGCAATTGCTTCAGATGGTTTCTGGTTCTGAAATGTTTTCATTGTTAGATGGTTTCTCTGGCTACAACCAAGTATTGGTATCCAAAGAAGATTGATTGAAGACGACATTCAGAACCAAATGGGGAACTTTCGCATATAGAAGAATGCCCTTTGGACTGATTAATGCTGGCGCAACATTTCAGAGAGCGATGGACATAGCTTTTCGCGGATTGATTGGGCGAAGTGTGGTGGTCTACCTGGATGACATCACGATTTTTTCGAAGAAAAGAGGGGAGCATGCGTTCCACTTAAAGCAAATCTTTGAACGCTGCAGGAAATATGGTATTTCCCTCAATCCTAAGAAGTGCATGTTCGCGGTTATTGAAGGTAAGTTACTGGGGCATATAGTTTCGAAGAGAGGCATATCCATAGATCCAGAAAGAATTAAGGCTATTGAGCAAATCCCTATGCCTCATAATAAAAAGGGGATGCAATCCTTCATGGGAACGATAAATTTTGTGCGTAGGTTTGTGCCTGATTTTGCCCAGACTGTTAAACCATTACAGCAGATGGTTAAGAAAAATACACAATTTAAGTGGACTGAAACATAAAAGAATGCTTTCAGTAAAATAAAGACTGTTGTTGCACATGCGCCCTCTCTGAAAAGTCCAGATTTTGACAAAGATTTTATTATATATACATTTGCGTCTGATGATTCATTGGCAGCCGTACTTACACAAAAGGAAGACGGGGGTGATGAATGCCCGATTTCTTTTATGAGTACTAGGCTGCAAGGAGCTGAATTAAACTACCTAGCCATTGACAAACAGGCATACGCAGTATTTAAGGCAGTCAAGCAATTCAGGCCTTATATACTAAAAAATCGAACCAAGGTGATAGTCCCTTTCCCAGCCGTAAGATCCCTTCTCATTCAAAAGGAATTGGGAGAAAGAAGGGGCAACTGGGTGACAGCCCTTCAAGAATAGGACTTGGAATTCAAACCAGCCACTATAGTGAAAGGTCAAGGGTTATGCAAGCTGATGACTGGAAGCGGCAATGATGAAGAACAAGCATGGGACGATGAAGCTGAGTTGCATGTAATGGATGTTTGTCCTGTATTTACAGCTCCTGAATCTTGGTATAGAGACCTTGTACATTACCTGCAGTCAGGGGTGTTTCCTGAACATTGGAATTCCAAACAAAGAAGAGCTTTGCGTCTAAAGTCAGCTTCCTACCAACTCGTAGAAGGCATATTATTCTAAAGAAACTATGATGGAGTCCTTCTAAGATGCTTGGAAAGAGAAGGCGCTGAGAAAGTAATGTTTGAATTACACGATGGTCCGGCCGGCAGACATTATTCAGGAGATACTATAGCCCACAAAATCCTTAGGGCCGGTTACTATTGGTCAACGCTCTTCCGGGATGCACATGCGCATGTCAGAAAATGTGATACTTGCCAAAGATGTGGTGGAAGACAACCTAGAGCAGCAGCGCCTCTAAAGCCTGTAATGATTACGGAGCCTTTCGAGCAATGGGGAATAGACATCATTGGAGAAATAAAGCCGAATTCCTCCCTGCTACACAGGCATATTCTTACTGCAACTGATTATTTCACCCGCTGGGTCGAAGCTATCCCCTTGCGCAAGGTAAACGAAGACGAAGTCATCAGTTTTCTACAAGATCATATCATGACCAGGTTTGGGGTTCCAAGTTCATTAGTTTTTGATAATGCTAAGTACTTTTCTTCCATTAAGATTACTGCATTTTCTCATGAGAAAGGTATAAAATTACACTATTCTGCTAACTATTATCCGCAAGGGAATGGCTTGGTTGAATCCTCAAATAAAAACCTCATTAGAATCCTAAAAAAGATTGTCATAGAAAACCAGCGAAGTTGGCACTCAGCCTTACCAAATGCCCTGTGGGCTGACAGAGTCACCCTCAAGTCTGCAATAGGAGGGTCACCCTTTACCCTTGTATATGGTAAGGAATCCATCTTGCCCCCCAACATCATGCTCCCATCTTCCATACTAGCTCAGGAGTCTAGGGGGTCGGATGATGAGGTTCTCCAAATAAGAATATACAATCTCCTAAAAGTAGAGGAGGCCCGATCCAAAGCTAGAGAGCGTTTCCAACAGCAGCAGGAGGTAGTGAAGAGATGGTTTGACAGACATAAAGCTGGGAAAAAGGACCTGGAAGTAGGAGACCTTGTTCTCAAATGGGATCACCCCCACGATGAGAAAGGGAAGCACACTAAGTTCCAACAATTATGGGTAGGTCCGTTTCAAATCACTGCTAAGCCTTGCCCTGCTACTTATATGTTACAGGATTTACAAGGATGGGAGGAGAACCTGCCAGTTAATGGTCTGGTTCTCAAACCTTATTTTTCTTAAGTTGTTTTTGAGTTTTCTGACTTGTACATAAATAAGCTATGTTGAGTTATGCTTTCATTTGTTTTAAGTTGAGTCTTTGTTTTCAATAAAGGTGGTTAACTCGTGGTTATGTGGGGAACCCCAAATTTCTGGAAATGGTGAACATTTGTTGAATAGTTAGACTGTGGGCTCCATATGAATTTTGTCCACCAAATAGTCTCTCGAAACCCTTGTGTGCATTGAGGTCTAGCTTGAACCCCGGTAGGGTCAATCAGATTCAAAAGTCTGGAATACTATGCTGAGGCTCCGCGCACTTTACACTTAAAAGTCTAAGGGGCGATGACAGGGGACCCACGGAGAAGAGCAAGATGAACAGAGTGTAAATATAAATGATCCCATGCCAGGAAATGAATGCCAGAAAGCAGATAAGAGTCAGAATTCCTATGAAAACATCATGCTTCAAAGCTAAAACTAAAGCATAAAGTACTAAGTTGCCAATGATCCTCTCCGTCCGTGAGATGAAACTTTAAGCACATCGCTCACACAAAAGGGCACTATGGGATAGAGGATCCTGAATTAAAATTCAGTAAGAAAGGCATGTGTGAAGACTCGCATTAAAAGGGGACAAAACCTGAAAGCATAAAAGTTGCTAAAATGGCATGGGAGTGAGGAACAAATGAACGTCTCTGTCCATCACCTGCTACAATCCTGTGGTGTCCAATGTCGTCGGCTACCTGAAAGCAAAATTAATAATGAATTCATATTTTGGCCTCCACAGAGTTATCCGGACTCTAAAATCTTGACTTTCATAGCCCAAGCTGGACTGACATCAATGTTTAAGGTACACACTCCTGTTATTGAGTAGTCTGTACAGCTGGAAGAGTTCAATGGATACATTTTTTTGGAACAGTCTACCATTCAAGAAAGAAATCACCCAGAGATCTAGGTTCACCAGGAAATCGCCAGTTGTTGCTGCCGCAACTTTTCCTCCCTGATTTTTCACTTAAACTCTGGGACCCCTCCTCATCATTTTGCTTGGATTGATTGTTAAAGGCTTGGCCCCTCGAACCTATATGTTCATCGGGAAGTTGAATGCCCACTATTTTGTTTGCTTCATTCAGTTTAGTTTGGGTCGTGTGGTCGGTTTAATACCCATAGAACATGAAAATGTTGTCTTAGCAAAGAAAAATTGTTTTTTGGCTGATTTTGATCCTTAACGCTGTTGGTTTTCACTTTGGATCGGACCTCTTTCGGAAGATGCTGAACCTCAACTCACCCGCCGTTGCGGCTCCAGGATCAAACTTCCGCCCGATTGGAGTTTCGTCCGACGCCCGATTCGTTTGTTTTGATCGCTTGCTCCTAAGTTTCTGATTGCCCGCCGTTGCGGCTGGGAGAATAGAGTCAGCTCCCGATTAGAGTTTCACCCGACGTCCGACTCACTGCTCTTTTATCCCATCCGCGTCACTCAGCCTTTGCATCATCTGCTGTTGCGGGTGGTAGAGAAATCTAGCCTCCGATACCCTTCTCTCCGGCGTCCGATTGCCTTTATCGCCCATGTTGTGGCTTACCGGGTTCTTATGCTCCTCCGCCGTTGCGGCTCCTGAAGCCTTTCCCCATCCGATGCAGAAGTCTGTTCCTACCCGATCCAAGTATCGCCCGACCGCCGATTTAGTGTTGCCACGATTTCTCGCCCGGATGAATCAGGCTAGCCCCTTGTGAATTTATTTTTATGGTTAAAAATTTTCAATGCCCAATATCTCAGTTTAGTGAATAATACACCAATGTTGTCTGCAGGGAGAATTCCATAGATCACTGAAGAAATTTAGAGCGAGGAAAAGGACAAAACAAACAAATGAGAGAGGCGCCGACGAGGCATTTTCAGCAGTTACTGTCAGAAGATAAACGGCTGTGGAAATGATGGGGGAAAATGTAACGACCAGAGAGGAAACTGAATCATGAAGGGTTCTGAAAGATCACACGCTGAGGGAGCCTAGGAGACAGGAATGGTGTTTTAAATAATGAGAAGCCTGACTAAAAGGGGGCTTTTTCCCTTGGAAAAAATTGTAAACGTTGGCTTGTAAGAGGAACTACTTCGTTTTGCAAAAAGGAACTGCAATTCTACCTAGTTGGAGAAAGTGAGATGGAATGTATCAATGTGTTTCGATGAATGTTGTTGGAAAGGAACTATTTCGTTTTCAGCTACTTTTCGTTTACTATGAGAATGTTTAATTTTTTGAACCTATGTTCTTATTGAATGTTCTTTGGTATTTTCATGATCGTTCCAAGTGAGTAATAGTGACTTTCATACAGCAATTGGCTATCTGGTTGTTAAATATTTGTGATTGTTCATGTGTCTGAAAGGAGTATCAGCTAACTGTAATTCTTCATACTGCATGTGCAAAAAAATTGAATTACTCACTTAAAATTGATGGCTCGCTCCCTAGGGATAGTTTAGATAGTTAGTTTGTTTCTTATTGTATGTGATTTGGGCGCCTGCAGGTCTAAGACGAGAGGTAAGAACCTGCGCATCACATCATGATCTCCCCTCGCAGTCTAATCACCTTGCACTTAGTTAGGCACGTGCATTTCATCTCTTAAGTTAAAATACCAAAAACTCGGTGGACCGGGCCGCAACCGGTAAAGTTTTGTGTTGTTACTTGACTCACGGTAGCCGGACCGCAAACCGGACGGATTCCCTATACCAAACAGTCAGCGGGCTAGTTGGGAACGCTGATTGGGGAGAATCCCTTACTGTTGTTGCCTGCGAATTTCCAGGCCTCAACAGAAGGACTTGGGGATGATGCACTACATTCTAGGCATGGAAGCATGGAAAAGGGAAGTATGCAGTAGAGATCCTGAATAGGTTTAGGATGATGTACTGCAAGACCATGACCACAACTATGACATCGAACTTGAAGCTATTGAGTGTTGCTTCATCAGATTCGGTTGATGCCACAATGTATCGTTAGATGATTTGTTCCTTGATGTACCTAACGAATATGAGACCAGATATTTGCTTTGCTGTGAACACATTGAGACATGTTCACCTGATGGTTGCAAAGCATGCAGTGAGGTACCTAAAGGGTACAATTGAGTATGGGCTCAAGTATGATACGAATCAGAAGATTAACCTGGAGGGTTATGTGGATTTGTATTAGGTAGGAAGTGCCATTTATAGGAAGAGCACTTCGAGGTGCTACTTCAGTATGAGATCAAGTGTGATCTCTTGGTTTGGTAGGATGGAGTCGTGCGTGGCACTGAGTACAGCCAAGGAAAAAGATGTTGCCACTTGCGATTTGGGAGATAGTATGTTTCTTTTGAAAAATACTATTTGATTTGATTGATCTAACTTGCATTTTGGTATGATGTCGAGAGGAGCAGTGAAGCTCCAGTTTGTGATCTAGATCAAGATCTCTCAAAAGAGGGATTTCTAGCATAGCTAGTAAGACAGGTTATCTGAGCATAAATCCTAGCGAAGCTCGTAGGTTGCTCAGACGTAAACGATCTTGTAGGTTGTCCTCAAATGTAATCGGTCCTGGCGAAGCTCGCAGGTTATCCTTGGACGTAATCAGCCCTGATGTGATTCTATGCTAGAAATGGCTAGAGTGAAGTTTGAGTACTTCAGGGAGAAGCTTGGTGTTCTCCAGATCGAGGTTCCTTCCAAAGGGAAGTGATGATTTTGTGAGCCCTTCTGACATGGTGAGAGGATTGTTTCCTTCCATGGTCAGATATAAGTGTTGTGTCTTTTTGACATGGTGAGAGGATTGGTTCCTTCCATGGTCAGATGTAAGAGCTGTGACATGGTGAGAGGATTGGTTCCTTCTATTGTCAGATGTATGTAATGATGCCACATCCAACATGAAAAAGGACTGGCTCTATGATGACACATCTAGTATGAAAAAGGACTAGCTCTGTGTAGATCCCACATCCAACATGAAAAAGGGTTGGCTCTGTGATGACACATCTAGTATGAAAGAGGACTAGCTCTGTGTAGATCCCACATCCATCATGAAAAAGGGCTGGTTCTGTGATGACACATCTAGTATGAAAAAGGAATAGCTCTGTGTAGATCCCACATCCAACATGAAAAAGGGCTGGCTCTGTGATGACACATCTATTATGAAAAAGGACTAGCTCTGTGTAGATCCCACATCCAGCATGAAAAAGGGTTGGCTTTGTGATGACACATCCAATATGAAAAAGGACTGTCTCTGTGTAGATCCCACATCTAGTATGAAAAAGGAATAGCTCTGTGATGACACATCCAGTATGAAAAAGGACTGGCTCTGTGTAGATGCCACATCTAGTATGAAAAAGGACTAGCTCTGCGATGACACATCTAGTATGAAAAAGGACTAGCTCTATGTAGATGCCACATCTAGTATGAAAAAGGACTAGCTCTGTGATGATACATCTAGTATGAAAAAGGATTGGCTCTGTAGATGTGCATCCAGCATGAAAAGGGATAGCTCTGCCGATGAATACCTACATGGAGGCTAGGCCTACAACTAGCATGAAAAAGGGTTGGCTCTGTAGAACTTCTTGTGACGAGAAGAATGAAGAGATAGCACCATTTGATTGAGATAGTGGAAGAAGTGATGATAATGATGATCCAGTGGTGATCTAGCTTTAATGATGATCCAGTGATGCTCCAGATCAAGTGATGATCCAGACTTGATGAAGATGAATTGACAATGAAGATGACTTGATGATGAATATGACTTGAAGATGAAGATGACATGAAGATGAAGATGACTTGATGATGATCCAGATGATACAGAGAATAAGAATTGTGTTGATAAATTGTGTCGAGAGAATACCTTCCTAGTTAAGAGGGAGTGTTGATGTATTTGTAACTTAAGAATGTATTCACTTGTATATCTTATATATTGTACCCCGATGTTTATTCCGGGAAGTATCTATAATGTAATTGAGTAATGTCATGCCCCTATGTTCTGACCGGGAGATTCAATAATGTAAACAAGTCATGTAAATTCATTGAGGTTAACCTTCCATTTTAAGTCGGGGAAATAGACCCCTCAATTGTGTCAAGGTTAACCCTCCTTGTTGACCGGAGGGAAAAGTCCCCACAGTTGTGGGGAACTAGGGTTATTAGACTCTCCTAGAGATGTCGGACCTAGTAAGTAATTGTTAAGTGGGGCCGACATGTTTAAGTGAACATTAAGTGAACGGAATAATATAAATAGAGAGTGAGCCTCTCTATTTATCACACACACTCTCACTCATTGGGGCGCATGAGTGAGAGAGGAGAAGCTCTCTCAAGTGTGAGAGAGAGAACAAGCTGTGGAGATCATCTTTTCTATTTTCAGGTTTTACTGCTGTCATTGGTGCTCATTTTATCTTTGAGGAAGTTGCGGGGTTTTCTCCTTTATGTTTTTCCTGAGGAAAATTATTTGTGTCTCTTTTCTCTTGTGTTTATTGCTGTGCATGTTATTCTCTCAGATAAGATCCAAAGATCATATTGCTTAAATGATAAAATATAACACCTTCAGATCTCCACCATACGATCTATAACCGTATGGACGATCAATTTGGTACTATCTTGGGTGCAACTCCCAATTGTGAAATTCCTCCTCAGTCGTAGATATGGTTCTACCATGATCTCAACCTTCCATATAGGAACATACTTAATCCTTGTTTACCATCGATCCTTGCAGTGATTCATCACTGCTCCATAACCTACAACATGGTTATTCGTTCATGAAATCTCAAATGATTATTCACCTAACTCTCATTCAATTGATTAGAGAATCACTCAATCAATCTTTATTTCTCTCCCTCTCAGAAGCCCTAATTCACACGAAGGCTTATCAATCATTAACAGAGGATTAAACAAACATTCATCATGAAACTATACATTCAGACAGAGTTATAAATTTCACAGAGAGATTATGTCGAAATAGGATTTTTCATTCACCCAATGAAACTATACATATAAACTTGTCTCAGAACTTGCGTTCTGATCTCCTTAGGCATGATACATCTTTAATTGGCCTTGCTCGAGACATATTTACTCTATTCTGGATACTCGTATTATCTATTCTATCTCTGTATATCTCCTTATACCTCGTAGGATTACATATATATACAACAGGATTTATGAACCATTCTGGTTCATATCCTCAATATGCTAATTAATTCAAACTCTCAAACCTATCCTATGACTCGTTTCCATTAGATGAGGGTTATGTTACATGACTCATCAATAAATCATCACTGACCTAGTGACTCACCCAAATGATTCATCATCCATCTAGAATCATATTTTACATAGGTTTATTTACAATGTGATAGTTCAAAGACCATCCATTCAGAATTAAAGACCCATTTTAGGCTTGATCCAACATTTAGCTTGGAATTTGAATCGAGAGCAGGATGATCCTGCATCAGATAGGATTTTTGAAGGTAGGGTATATTGAAAAGGGGGTTCCTTTGAGGAAACACAACGCGGTTTGGATTCCTTCAACCTTTTGTAGCTTCTTTCTCCATATCATGATAATCCTGCTCTATCTCAATCAACATTTTTATCATGTCATTTTGTGTAAGAAACCCCTCTTCAAAGTTCAAACTCAATATTCTCTTATCTAATTGGATGAGTGCATTTCCTTCTTATTGGAGTAGGGGTTCCAATGGATTTGGCTTGGAGTCTTTTGTATCTCCTCAGTTCATGGGGTAATGGAGACACTTCTTTGTTGTATAGGATCTAAATTATTGGACTTATCTTAGAAACATCCTCCACTTCTTCATTTGTCTTCGGGTTCTTCAAAATCCCATTGACCAACATCACCCAAATCCATTTAGTGTTTAATAAGTCATCTTTCACAATCAATTTGACTAGACCATGATGTGCAATGCTATTATCATAATTGGTAATAGATTTTTCCTTTGAATTCATCATCTTTAATGAATGCAAGAGAAAATAAGGCATGTGACATACCTATGGTGTTTGATATGGATTAGCAATATGAAGTGCTAACCATACAAAAATTTGAATCAACATTCTCAAGTCAAGAATTTATGAATACAAAATTATACATGTCTCCAAGGTTCAACCTAGGAAATCCTCTGAACCCCCTTGTTGTCTCCAACCAACTTCTCTTTTGTGCCTCTCACAAATTCTTCTCTAAGGCCCGTGGGTGAACCTCTGTATTCAAACCATTATTCCCCTTCTATTGCAATACCTATTACTTATGCTAGTACCTTCATTATTACTGGTATTACAATCCCTATGACACTAGAAATCCCATCGTCTAGAGTCGTGGAAAATTATAGAGCCATGTTTGCATTGAATCCATGGAGTCTTTTAAAATAATTGATCCAACTTTCCTCAATGAAAATATCTACCACTCTTTGATATTATATATGTCCTTAGTGCTTGCTGAATCACTCCTAATGGGAGGTTCCCCCATGACATTCCACTCACACTCGGGTAGATAACAATTGAATACATAGAGAGAAGGTAAATAAAGTATTTGATGGTTCAAAGAGGTTTTTAAATGAAGCTAGGATGAGAATTTTGAACAATTAGACTCCTTTTGGTTGAGTGACACTAGTTTCTAAAATTACAATTAGTGCAATGATAAATCGTTTTTGAAACATATGTGAGATATTCTTTCCACCAATTGAACTCATAATGAATTTTCCTGGTGAGAATCTTATGATGGGATATTGATTCGCACGAGGCAAAGGATTCACCATTTTTGGTCGCGAGGTTTTAAAATATAGAATATTTTAGGCATGATTTGTAGTTGGGTAGCTATTATTCCCATTTGCTTTTATTAAAATTGGTCTTAATTTGTCTTGTTATCATCACACTTCATGGATGATAAAAAGTAAAATTATTCTTCATACCCCTCCCAAAATGAAGGATTCACCCATCATTGGATATAAAGAACACAAACAAATTTGACATTTATCACTTTTTACATATGTATATGCAATTGGATGAGCCCAATTTTGATATATATAACCGATTCTTACCTTGTCAAGGAGGAGTTAGACTGGGAGAGAGTAAACTAAGAATTTGTAGTTTTAGTGCTATAAGATATTTCCACAAGATAACACTACAAATCCCATTGAGGATTCCTTGAAGAGGCTTAAAGGGGAATTATAATTTCCCTTAGTCCCTTACACTTTTGTGGTATGAATATTTTCATCACTAGACCCACTTGTGGTCGAAACCAAGGATCTGCAACTTGCAAATGTAATTTTTGAATATCTAAGAAGTCATTGATTTCCATGCTAATCAATTGGTACTGCCTGATAAGGACTATTTTTTAATCTTAAAGAAGAATTCATTGATGCATAAGTCAATTTTCAACTATTTTCATAACAATTTGGAGATGTCTTGTGGTATATCCATAGTGCAACTTTATCTGCAACTTGATATAGAGATCTTCTAATCATTTGCATCTAGTCCAAAGTTGAAGTGAGGAAGCTATAGAATACCTTTAAATTGCACGATATTAGAAGAAAAATAGAAAAACCTGATTAAAAATAAAGATAAGGTATGCCATTTGAAAGAGAAACAATAAATCATGCCTTAGGTTTTTATAGAGTCAAACAAATATCAATTTATTAATTCATTTATTGATGTGATTGTACTTTCTTAGAATAGTTTTATGTTGAGATTTATTCCTTCTTCCTTTTTTCCTCAAACAAAGGCGCAAGACAATGTTTTCTAAATTTTATTTTTCATACAATTTTTCTTAGATAAACTAGCTCATAATACTCATTTGGAAAAAAATGGTTAATGACATTCTTTTGAAGAGACAATTTATCTTAATTTGAGCTTCCTTTTTAAGTGTCACATTCACCCAAGGTTAAATATAATATTCACAGTAAAGGTTTATTAATTATCTAGTGGCATGGTTTCCACTTTTAAGACAAATAGTCTTAGGTATAGTATTGTTGAGTATGGTTGCCATTGATGTCAAAGGAATTCATTAATGAAAAAGGAAATGAAATGACATGTATGATGATGTGACATGTGTTATGAGGTTTCAAAGTCATATTATGATGTTCTAGCGCTCTCATGAATTCATTTTTACAATTTGACACCATTCTGTAAAAGTTTGACAACTTGTTAAAACTATGAAAATTGACTAAATATAGGAAAATCAGAGTTCATTAATGAAAAGGAATAACAAAGGAAGTGATGACATGGCATGTGGCATGTGTGATGAGGTTCCAAATTCATATGATGGTGTTCCAGTCCCCTCATGAAGTCATTGTTACAATTTGACACCTTCTATAAAAGTATGGCAACTTGCTAAAACTCTGAAAATTTGACTAAGTATAAATTCTTCTTTATCTTCCTAAGGGGCCTCTGTAAAATACATAACATATTTTGTATTTGATGAATTAAATGATTATGAAGATAAATACATCTATATTGTTGTCTTGTGCATCTAACCATATGATTGATTTGTCAATACAATATCTGAAGGTGAAGTTATTAGTCTGCCAAAAGCAATTTTTGGCATGATTTGCATTGTTTCAGTTCTTGTAAAACTTCCTAAGTGGCCTCAGTAAAATTCCCTCCATATTTTGTAGGCTACCGATAAAAATTATATGAGACCATAAGGTTTTATCTTGTTTATTTTTTTATTTGACCATGGTCTCAGTTCCCCTAAAACGTGCTTGAAGAAAAAGTTCCAGGTCTTCGAAAATGAGGTTTCAGACTGTTTTGGGAAATTTGCTGAAAATTGATGAAGTATTGAAAAATTGGTCTAAGTTTCCCTAGTAAAATTCCCACCATATTTTGTAGGGAACTAATAAAAATAATTTGAGACCATTAGGATGTATCTTATTGATGTGTGCATATAACCATTGTTATACACCTGATTGGCACCTCTCCGTCCGAGTGCTGACATCCCTCAGGTCGGCACACAAAAGGACACTTATGGATTGAGGTTTTCCTAGTTTCATTATACCTTGGTTGATGATGAAATACATTGCCTATATGCCCAGCTGATTACTTTGCCATTTTGAGATTTTGAGTAGCATTCGCGACTATATCTATTGGCATCTCGCGCATCATACGCGAGTATCATGTTCAGCAGATGGCGCATACATGTATACGCGGGTTGCACTTGTATAGAGTCGCGTATCATACGCGGGTTTCTCTACTACAGACCCGCGTATGGTTTCCTCAAAATTAATATTTAAAAACATGAGTTAATGGGAGATTAGTTTACTCATTTACCTTAATCCCATTAACTGCTATAACCTCCCCAACCTTCGATAATTGCCTCATTTCCCCCATATAAATAGAGGCCTTGGGGAGGGGGTTTGATATACATACTTGGAGAGCAAGGTTATGCTAGTGGATTGTCTACAGAAATATTTGGAGCAGAGAAACTCAGAGTCCTTTGGTGACAGAGGATTCCTTGTTCAGACATTGGGTTGTAACCTAAAATCTTTCTATTATTGTTAATAAAGATATTACTTCTTCCATATGTGTTTCATATCTTGTGGATTGGTAAATGTTTACATTTCAATATGATATATGATTTGCCTAACCTGCATCTATATATATGAATTGCTTTGTATCTGAAAGAGTGTTTATTAACAGGTGAAGGAGGAACTATCCTGGAGACTTTGGAAGTGGATCAGAGAGGGAGAAGATAGCAAGGATCAACCTTCGTTTAATACAAGTAAGTCCTTCTACTTTCCTATTTCCTATTCTGTGCTTTTAGAGTCAAACTGTTTGCAAGCTATGAGTATGTTGGTAACCCCCCAGACTTAGATTATTAGGTGAATTATCCTGTACAACATAATTGGCGACTCCGCTGGGGAAGCCAAGTCTGCTTTAGGTCTTTTTCTGTTGTCTTGACCAGTCATTGCTCGAAGTTTTGTTTGTGATTTTTTGTCCTGCTTTCTTACTTACTGTAGCATTTGAAAGTCTTGGGTCTTTCTCTGTTTTTGAGAATTATTTTTATACCCATTTGTGGGTTGTCCCACTGGACAGTCACGAATACTGAGTCTCATACGTGGGTTGTTCCACTGTACAGTCGCGCATCCTTCACGACCTGCACTACTACACAGTCGCGTATACTCCTGAAAACTGTGATTTTTGTGTCAAAGTTTGCTTGTTCTTTGGCCTGTTATAAGTCCTGTTTTCTGTTAAGAATTTCTTTAAGAGTGTTGCAGAGTTGTCTGAGTGTATTAGGTGATCACATCTTAGTGCTTTTCGAAGCCCTTGGGTTCTCTTTACTTGTTTTATTTACTGTATGCATCTTGAAACTTTCTGGCCTATTTGGGTTGTTGGTTTGAGTGCCTGAGTCTAGATCAGTGATCAGGGTCTTAGACTCTGTCTGTCCAGTCTGCTGTCTGTCAGTTATTGGTTTGCACTTGCCTGTTTAAAAGTCTGCAGTGATCTCTCGGTCATTATCTGCACCCAAGTTGAGGTCCTAGCCTACTTTTCTTGCTGGTTTTTAGGTTCTGTTTGCCTGTTAGTTTCAGTTTGTGTTTTTTATACAGTCCATAAGTGTCAAGTTCACTCAAGTAGTGCATTGTAGATGCATAGTACTTTTTTTGAGCATTTTTTAAAGTGAAAAACAAAACACAGTTAATCTTTTGCATTGTAAATTTTGCATAAAGTAGTGTTTGTTTCAGTTTAAAAAATACTATCTCAGAAAAATACAAAAACATATAGGCTTAGTTTCTCTTTTTGCTGCATATAGTTCATCAATATTTATTTGAAAAAATGAAAAGAAGTTTATTTTATAGTGATAGTTTGCTTTAAATGCACCTTTTACTTTCATTTATTTTCTGCTGAGTCAAAACATCATACAGTCCATCACTTCCACTTCCTTTGAGTAAAGAACAACCCTTAAAATTAACGCTTAAATTTAAAATCTATTAGTAAGTTTTTATTTTTAGGGCCTTCCACCTACTAGCTTAGGCTAGGTTTGTGGGCTAGGGAGTGTAAACTTCCCACAAACTATAAACTCAAACGTAGTGGGCTATTCATTAGGTAAATCCTTGGTTCCACCGCTGTATCTGGGAAGCTCCTCTCAAATGGGAGTTAAGTACTAGGCCGTGTGGAGGCTTGGACAGAGGGGATAACCCCCCGAATCCTTGTCAAAACGTAACCCAAGACTTTTACGCATCTGGGGATTCTGTCCTAGATAGAGTTTTGGGCTCAGATACCCTGCCCATGCGTACGAGTTCGGCTTGCGATTGTCTCCCCGGACAGTAGGTATTGTCAAGGTAGCCTTAGTCTCTTGTCTTTTTAGGGCTCATACCTAGGTAAACCGGAAGGTTATTTCTAGTTCACCTTGAACGGACTTGGAAGGTAACCCTTGTGGAAAGTGTAGGAGGGCGGTTGGGTGATTCCTCCACTTGTGCCTAAGAACCCCTCAAGGACGCCAAGTAACTGTTCATCAACTTTCTTTGGGAAAGCATATCTTTATAGCCTGTTTTGATTGCTTGAGACTCTAGGATCTTTTTAGTATGTGCTCTGTGGATCTGCTTATGTTTAGTTGGCCTTAGGGTGTGATTTTTTAAAGTCTTAATTCTGGAGGACCAACTTGTTAGAAGGTCAAGAAGGTTGAGAAACCTTCCTCCTCTCTCACCAATGGAACCTCCACCTTTACCTCAAAGGCGGAGACTAAGCACAGGTGGTTCTTTTGAACCAGTAGGAGTAAGTGAGGTTCTTGGTGAACCGGAATTAATAGCTAACCGCTTTGACTTTGACACATTCGAGGTAGAAGAATTGCAAGCTGACGAGTTTGCAAGAAATTATAATACCCCCTTGACTGATTTGAACGATCCAGTGATCGTGCAGGTTAGGCATTTTAGTTCACCAGTGTTAGGTGTACCTGTAGGTAGAGCTATGTCTTCTGAGGGAGAAAGTTCATTTGTTTTTACCTCAATCCTTCCGGTTGAAGGGGTACTACCTCCCCCGGTTAGTACCCCTAGATCTAGTTTACCTTCCATACCCTTAACTCCAGCAAGCTGGGTGGTCCAACCACCGGTTTACTCAAACATAGGAAGTATGTCTGGTGATATGGCTACTGGGATTCCTAGTATGCCTACAATTCCTTCTTCCTTCCCTTACACTACCCACAGTGGTCCGGTGGGATCCTCGGATTTTGTCCAAGGATTCCCTTGGAATGGGGGGCACATACCCCCATCCAGTCCATACATAGGCCCACCTCCTTCATATGTAGGAGTGCATTTTGGTAGCAACACCTCTTACGGGAAAAGCTACCAAACCCCTATTTCAGTCCCATACACAAGCTCTCCCTTCTCTTTGTTTAGTGGAGGGATACCTGCTCCAGTCTTTCAGACCCCAACTTATATGGGGACGGCCTGAACCACTTACACTGCACCTCCCACCCAAAATCCGGTGGCTTACGGATGGAACCCGTTCCAAAGCAACCTACCCACTTCACAACCGATGTCTGGGGGCAACCCCACCTTTACTTATGGGCGATCGGGGGCAAGTCCCTCTAATCCCCAAGCTAGTACCTCTAGTACATCGGCTAGGCCAAAGCTTCCTTTTCTGGAAACCTTGAACTTGCCAGACTTATCAAAATTGATGAAAGATCCGGTGAGGCATGACCCCTTGTGGCCACCTGTTCCCACCAAACTTCCCTCGGACATCCCTAAGTTCGAAGGTAAGGCTGGTGAAGATCCTGGGGAACATGCCACCACCTTCCACTTATGGTGTTCTTCCAACTCATTGAATGAAGATTCAGTGAGATTGAGGCTGTTCCAGAGGACCTTGACGGGAACTGCAGCAAAATGGTACATTGAACTGCCTTCTGCTGCTTTTAGCAGTTTCTGGGACTTGGCTACCACTTTCCTTAGCCACTTTCAGCTTCCATTCCGTTACAACTTCGGAACGGACTTGTTGTCCACCTTTAGACAAAACAAGGCAACCCACATCTCGGATCATATCCAAGAGTGGAGGAGGCGAAAGAGCCTTATCAAAGCTACCATCCCTCCTGAGTTTCTATTAGAATGGTTCCTTAAATCTTTATTGCCCTATATATCTAAGGATGTCTCCACATCAGGAGTGACTAGTGAGGAATAAGCCATACTCAGGGCCCAGCAGTTGGACTTGATTTATTCATAGTCTGGGATTTTATATGAAATCATCCCTGAGGCACCTAGGCCTTCTCATGAGGCCGAGAAACCCAAGCCTGGACCCCATGCGGATGGTGTGGTTGGGTCTGTAAACTCTCCCACTGTAGAGTCTTTGACAAAACAACTTCACCAATTGTCTGTCAAATAGTCTACGGTGGAGGCAGCAAAGGCTTCCCCCTCCTCCCAAAGAGAAAATGTTTTTGCACAAACCTCTTCGAAGGGCAATCAGCAGCCCGGCGGGAAGAAGAAGAAAGGTAAAAAGGAAGAGGGAAACCAAAATCAAAACAAGCCAAAGCCCGCGAATAATGCTGATGGGGGCAAAAAGGAAAAGAAGAAAGTCAAGTTCCCTTGTAAGTTGTGCCAAGGGGACCATCTTACTCATCTTTTTCCCCTCATGGAACAAGCTCAGAAGCTGTTACAAATGCAACCGTCGGCTATCCTAAAGGATCCATTTCCCCAAGGGTAGAATTCAGCTTCAGCTTCTACCGTAGTAGGGGGCAGTCAAACTGCTCCTGACCCTAATTATATCAACATGGTTAGATCCTCAACTTTGTTACAAACAAGGAACAAGAACTATGAGAAAGAGACCAATGAGAAGGGTAAAGTTGTAGTTGAATCTTCCAACCCTCTCACTATAGAGAAACCTGCGGAAACAATGCCAAAGATACCCAAAGGTATCTTTAAGAAGACTTTGCATAACCCAAATTCCTGAGCCGCTTCTAACTACTCGATGGTTGAAGACTTGGCCTAGACTCCTTGTGCAATGTCAGCTTTGGAGGTGCTACAGAGCTGTCCCACTCAGCGGAATGCCCTCTTAGCAGCTCTAGGTAGCATGGACACTTTGAGTCTCTTAGTGAAATTTAATCTCTCAGATGTTAAAATTTGCCTCCCTTATCATGTAGCTTTATCGATAGATGTTGTCCATGGTGGTAAGACCGTTGGACGAGCGGTTGTTGATGAGGGAGCCTCTACTTGTGTTATGTCCCTGGCTTGTTGGAAAGCTCTCGGATCCCCAAAGATGGTCCCATCAACCACTTTACTTACTGCTTTTGATGGAAGGTCTTTCCGTCCACATGGTATCCTACTAGCTTTCGAGATTAAGTTGGCTGGCAAAGCAGTCTCTGTTGAAGTCGAAGTGATTGATGCTCCATTGGACTACAATTTTCTTCTGGGTAGGAATTGGACTTATGCAATGTCTGCTATTGCATCTGCTGTCTTTCGTGTCGTGGTATTTCCACATGAGGGAAATCTGGTCACTGTTGACCATTAACTTGATTTTACTCGTAAAGGCTGCTTAGAGTCTAAAGATTCCATTGTGCCATTGGTTGATCAGGCCAAACCTGCTGCACAGAGCTTGGGGGCTGGACTGTACGCATCATTGATGGGCACATTCGATATTCCAGCTCCAGTCCTTTATCTCGGTTCTACCACTGTAGGGAAGTCCATTGATTCGGTGGTCGATAGGACTGATCCTTGGGTCCTCCCAACCCCTCAGGAACCGGAAGTGCCCTTGTCTGCAGTGGAAGTGGTGTATCAAGCTATTACCCAAGCCACTGTAGATCCCATTCCAGATCCTCTTACAGTCTCGGATGATCTGGAAGAATTTTATATGCCTGCATGGGCAGAAAACTCTTTACATTTCATAGATTGCTTAGAAACTGTTTTACCTTCAGATGAAGCTATTATGGAAGCTATGTGTTCACGTGATAAGATATGTGAGGATCTTCATCATCGATCTTATTTCCTTCCAGAGCTAAGCAAGATAGAAAACCAAGAGTTTCATGTGAGACTGTCAGATGATGTTGATACACCTGTCAACCCTTTACCTAGGGAAGGAGTGTTTGCCGAGGGGAATATGGCAAACATTTCCGCTACTATACCGATCAACATCTCTGTAAAGCCAGATGTCGTGGAAAATATCTATATAGGTGCAAGCTTCTCTCCGGAGGAGATTTCCATTTATACTGCCCTTTTCAAGGAATTCCGCGATATCTTTGCTTGGTCATATGAGGAGATGCCAGGAATTGATCCATCTATTGTTCAACATGAGATCCAAACCTATCTTGATGCTAAGCCGGTTCGGCAAAAATTACGCCCCGTGAACCCGCGTAAAGCAGCGGCTGTGAAGGCAGAGGTAGAAAAGCTGTTGAAAGCAGGTTTTATATATCCTGTTTCTTTGACTGAGTGGGTGTCCAACCCAGTCCCTGTTGATAAAAAGCAAGGGGCTATTCGTGTTTGTACGGAATTTCGAGACCTTAACAAATCCTGTCCCAAGGACAACTACCCTACACCGTTTATTGATCAAATCATAGATGCATGTGCGGGTAGTGAAGTATTTTCGTTTATGGATGGTTTTTTCGGCTATAATCAAATCCAAATCAAACCGGAAGACCAGCATAAAACGGATTTTATTTTCCCTTGGGGTACATTCGCGTATAGAAAAATGCCCTTTGGATTGAAAAATGCAGGGGCAACCTTTCAACGAGCCATGAAATTTGCTTTTCACGATATAAAAGCCATTGTTGAGCCTTACCTGGATGATCTGCCTGCTCATTCTCGCAAGAGGATTCAGCATCCAGATCATTTACGGTTGATTTTTGAGAGATGCAGGTACTATAAAATTCGCTTGAATCCCCACAAGTGTGTTTTTTGCGTCGAATCAGGTAGATTGCTTGGATTCATTGTCTCTAGTAGGGGCATACAGGTGGATCCATTAAAAGTGGAGGCCATTGTAAATCTGCCTCCTCCTCATTCATTTAGGCAACTTCAGAGTCTACAAGGAAAGTCTAACTTCCTTCGAGGTTTTATCATTAATTATGCCAATATCACAAAAATTTTCATGCGCCTGCTTAAACAGGACACCCCATTTGTATGGGATGAAACTGCACAACTCGCATTCAAGGCATTAAAGAAAGCCTTGTTGTCGGCTCCTTTATTACGCCCGCCAGATTACTCTAGGGATTTTTTATTATATCTGGCCGCATCGGAGTCTACCATTGGGGTAGTGCTAGTTCAGGAGGATGACAAGCTCGTTGAGCATGTTTTCTATTATCTTATCCGTGCTCTGGTTGGGCCTGAGCTTAAGTACTCCCACGTCAAGAAGTTAGCCTTAGCGGCTGTTTATGCTATACAGAGGTTATGACACTACATCTTACTGAGGACCACTACTGTATTGGTGGATGTAAACCCTTTCCAATATGTTTTATCCCGACGGATTGTTGGGGGAAAATTCAACAAGTGGATAGTCATTCTTCAAGAATTTGACTTGGTTTTCCAATCCGCTAAATCCAAAAAGTCCTTAGTTTTTGCCGAGCTTATAGCAGAATTCCCTACGGAAGAAGATGTAGTGATTCAAGATGACTCATTCCCAGATGAGCACATCTTCCTTATATCAACCTCTAATCCTTGGTACGGAGATATTCTTATATATCTCCAGACTTTGAAGTATCCTACCGCTTACTCTAGGGAAGACCGACGCAAGCTACGTCTTCATGCTAAAAACTACCTCATAATAGAAGATACTTTATATCGAAGAGGGGTAGATTCTGTCTTGCGTCGCTGCCTTACTCATGAGGAAGTGAAGATTGTCCTAAATGATTGCCATAGCGGAGCGTGTGGGGGTCATTTATCTGGGTTAGCAACGGCCCAGAAGATATTACGTGCCGGGTATTTCTGGCCCACCATCTTTAAAGATTATGTGGAAGCTGTAAAACGCTGTCATCCATGTCAGCTGTACACCAGAAAAATGCGGTCACATCCTGCTCCCTTGTTTCCCGTTGTCTCAGTAGGCCCCTTCATGAAGTGGGGGATCGATTATATGACATGCAACCTAGCCTCGGCTAGGGGGCACAAATACATCATTGTCACTATCGACTATTTCACAAAATGGGCAGAGGCAATGCCTACTTTCAAAGACAATGGGGAAATGGCAGCTTACTTCGTGTTTAATCAGATTATTGCTAGATTTGGTATTCCCAAGGTGATTGTCACTGACCATGGCAGTCATTTCCAAAATCACATGATGACAGAGCTGACCACCATGCTCGGATTTCGACAAGAACACTCTTCTCCTTATTATCCCCAAGCAAATGGTCAGGTTGAGGCTGTAAACAAAACTTTAAAAACTATACTTAAACGTACTATTGATGCAGCCCGTTCAAATTGGCACATCATGTTATATCCTGCTCTTTGGGCTTATCGAACCAATGTCAAAACTGCTACGGGTTTTTCTCCCTTCCAACTCGTTCACGGGGTGGAAGCTATTACGCCGATTGAATGCGAAATCCCATCCTTGCAGATAGCTATTCATGTGCTACCTGACACAACTGAGCTTGAGGAACGATTTCTCCATTTAGAACATCTTGATGAGCAATGTAGAGATGCATTGACTGCAAATCAGGCTCATAAGAATAGGGTTAAATCTCAATATGATAAAACAGTCAAACCTCGGGTTTTCTCTGAGGGGGAACTTGTCTTGCTCTGGGATCAAGATAAAGAACCCCTAGGGGTAGGAAAATTCAAGGCTATGTGGTTGGGACCCTATGTTGTGTCTAAAGTTTTGAGTAAAGGTGCATATGAATTAGTAGATTATGATGGGAATAAGCTGCCTGAGCCTAGAAATGGGCTCTACCTGAAGAAGTACTATGCCTAGGCTTAGCACTTTTTCTTGTATATTAATGTATGTATTTTTATGTACATTAGGTTGTCAGTTTCGTTTTTTATACTATCTGCTGGTTGTTGTAGATGTCTTCCAAGATGTATGTAGGTTTTGCTGATGGCACTAGCCATCACACTTGTAACCTGGCTTCGGCAGCATGGGTTATCTACTCCCCTTCAGGACAGCTTGTTGCCGTGGGTGGCACTTGTCTAGGTCCTGCTTCCAATAATGTTGCTGAGTATAGGGCTGTAATTGAGCTCTTATGGGATGCCTTGTCACGAGGCATCACCCAGCTTGAAGTCCGTTTGGATTCTCAGTTGGTTGTTTCCCAACTCAATCGAGCTTACCAGGTGCGTAATCCTACATTGTTACGTCAGTTCATGCAAATACTTNGATCCCATCATGTACAAAATATACAAAAAGTGGATCAACATCCATCAAAATGCCTAAAACTAAGCCTGCCCGCCATGGCCACTGGGACCTCCTTGGTCCTCGTGATCTCTATGCCCCCTGGCTTCCTCAGCCTCCTCGGCTTCAGCAGCCTCCACTGCATCTCTATATACACATACTGCTCTGGCTACCCGTCTGAAAAGACGTAGCCAGGCCGGTGGAACTCCAACTACGGACTCCTGCATAGCTATAGGGAGATGCTCTATCCGTATCGTAGGTACTCGCTCGGTCATCCTACCTAGCTTCGCCTCGAGTACCGTGATCAATCCTGAGTCTCCCCCTACAACAGGATGTACAAAGGTACGTGGGTGTCCTGCAGGGTGGACTGGTCCAATATCTGCATTTTGACACATGAGTAGGGTTAGACTTGTGCATATGTATATATCCTATCATTTGAAAATCCATAAAAATTTGATAATGATAAAAAATAAAAAAATGGCTTACCCATCTCTCCCCATGCTCCTCCTGGAGGGAGGACTAGGTCCGGATCACCTCAGAAATCTAGCCCAACGTATGGAAACTGCTCCAACGCCGGCACCTGCCGTTCCCACCATGAATAGAAATCATCATCATACATGCTATGTACAACATCTCCTCCTCCTTAACGGAGGAAGATATCTCCCCACCGGCTCAGCCTCAGCTGTCGTGGATGATGCACCTATAAGGGTATCGCAGGACTCATAGCTGGCACCCTCTCAAAGAAGAATGCTACCAATATACTAGCATAGCCAAAGTTCTTCTGTCTCCCCCTCCTACAGTCGGATAATTGCCTCCTCATGATGGGGGCAATCCCTGTACACCAATCAAAGAGTGTGCCTCTGAAACAATCAACCGCCACTCTCATCTGAGTCCTGGTGGCATGATGTAGTCCTGATGACCCTGAAAGTCTAACAATAGTACTGGCCAATACCTGCAGCGTAAAGTCTTGTATGTCTGCGATGAGAACGCTACTGCCCTTCTTTTGAGTACCTGGCCTACAGAATATGTCAACATAGTTCTGGACACTCAAGGGGTCACCACCCCTTCCAGTTCCCTCTAGGTTCACCGGTGCTCCCCGATGTGATAATCCGGTAATGAAATAGATGTCCTCTACGGTAAGCTCCAAAGTCTCACCTTGGATGTTGAACATCCCCAGGTCATGGTCCCAATAACTGACCAAGAACTCTAATATGCGGACATTGGCCCGCATGGGTGATGTGTAGAAAAAATTGAATAGCCCACTATTCCGCAACGCTTGGATAGTAGGCGGGCTTTGGAAAGCCGCTTGGTCCATCATCTCATGTTCCCTCTCCCTCCACTCCAGCACCATATTTTCCTGAAAAAAAACACATAGTGTGATTCAGTAATTCATCATAAAAATTTAAAAATTTGACCTATTTTTAAAGCTTTTAGCTATGGTGCAGTATGCACGACTGTCCATTGGGACAGCTCGCGAGTCATTCGCGACTTCCCTATGCAGCAACTCGCGCATCAAACGTGTATGCGCATCTTTCCTATGCAGCAACCCACGTATACATTTTGCCATTTTTTATATTGATGAATTAATTTGAATTGACCATTAATTCTAAAATTTATTTGGATGAAATTAAAGAGCACAGGGTGTAGATTTACTTGACACTGACGGATCTGAATTCCACCAGTCCAATTGTCCACAACGAGCGATCAAAGTTAGAGGGTAAAACTTTCCTTTTTGGTTCAAAAAGTGCAATGGTGAGAAATGTTTTGTTTTTCAAACTATTTATAGAAAAATTATTTCGTAAAGTGGGTTTTTTCTATAGTTTGAAATGTCAATTGATTAATACCATCCATTTTTGTGCCTTGGAACAGGTTTACTAACTATTTCAAAGTGTTGATACTTCTATAGGGTGGTTTTTGCTCTTCCCAACACATGTTGGCAACTTATCACTCCACATTAACCTTAGTATGCAACATTTTTCCACGGACTATGGTATTTTAAGCCATTAGTCCCTTGTCTCTACCATTGTTCTTCCGTGGCTAGGATCCCTATTTCATGAGTATCATCCTTATATGCCTTTGCCATCCTTTGGTACTCATTCCGTCACTGTTTCAGGCCCAGGGGTTTCCTCATAGCTATTTTTCACGCCAAATAGAGCTTCTTATGAATCTCTCTTTACAAGCTATCCCTTTATAGGACTCCCCGCCCTATGGAGTTTCTTTAGGCCCAGGTCTGACTCCTTCAAAATAGACTTGACTACCGAGTAAACTTGTTCGTTCAGGCTCATTAAGAATATGTGAATGGGCATCCGCATTGGTGGTAGGTTATCACTTTCTCAGACCATGCGGAATAATACGAGAAAGGATCACTCTCTTTTCTTCGGAATTGAGAAGAGTATTCTCAGGTATAGGTTTATCACTTTTGCGGATCTGAGGGACTAAATTTACAGAAAAGGAACACCCGGTTTGAGCTTACTTTTTCTTTTTCGTGCTCTGGACCCAAACATGAAAAATATTCCGAGTGTACTTTGTGTCTTTGTCATGCTCGTTAAACACTCAAGAAAAAAGCAACGAGTTTATTGTTGTAAGCCCCATTTCTCGTAACCAAATGGATCTTTTCGAGTGATCTTGCTTTCCTTCACACTCGTAAAACTCAAGCTATTTTATGCTGTTATGGAAGGAGCGTTGGGTAGGTGGTAATTTAACCTTTTTCGGACCTCCCTGACTATGTACGAAAAAGGTTCACCTTTTCTTCTTCGGAAGTTAAGAGAGTTCTTCTATGGTTTGTGTTATACTTTTTCGGCCTCAGGAGACTAAATTGGACGAAAAAGGACCCCCCTGGAGTCTTCTTGGCATTTTCAGACTCTCTAAATATGAAAATAACACATGAGCATGTACTATTTCGAGCTCATTAAATCCACATATCAGTGTATCAAGCATTATTTTCCCATCTCTTCAAGCTTGTTAAAAAATGAAGAGGGAACCGAGTTGGCTTTCCTGGACTCGTTAAAACTTAACAAGGAAGGTAAGGAAGAAGTTTTCTCTTGTTTTCAGTAATGGCAGCATGTCATCCTTGAACATAGTACTTTTTGCCTTTCGATATCCATGTTTCAGTATACACTTGTGTTCAGCTATCACTTTGAGTTTTGACTCCTCCTCTTGTCCATTATACCTGGGGAATCTGTTCATGTCTCCTACATGACAGATAAGTCTAGTTGTTCTATCTATCCGTTGTATGATGCCTTGGGTCATCTCTGTGTCGTGCTCACTATTCAAGGATTATACCTAGTGTCTGATCTATCACTTGATCCTATTACTATTATATCTGTTATCCATTTACTTGTGTCTACCTTCTTTTGCCCAGTTCCTAGTCACTCTTGTGATCCGTTGGAGGATCTATTTCCTTCCCTATCATAGTATGGTTCCATTTCAGTACCTCCTGATGATGATGACCTAGAGCTTTGACGATGGAACCTCTGGATTCACTTTCATCATTGGTGAAATCCTTTGCTTCAGTTGTCAATTATCATCTATTGGTTGACAAACTGTTGAATCCTTTCCATGTTCGACTTCAGCTTACCCTTATTCACATGCCTTGGATTGTACTGGTTCTTTGGGACCTTTTATGAAGACCTTAGTTCATCACTCATGAACTAAGTTGCGCAAGACTATGTTCCATTCCTATATTCGGCTTCCAGATCTTTGAAGACTCATCATTATTGTATTGTGGCTTTGCTCCACCTTTGTAAATACGTGGTTTTTCCCTGTATCATATGATGTCCTCAAATATTGTAAAGGAGCTAGTGTTCCAGTAAATTGAACATAGCATCCTCAGATGTAACTTTGTATATGACATTACCATGTATTTGTTTCAGGTACTCCTTCTGCTCCGCTGGATTTCTGAGTTTCTCCTAAGTTAAATTTTATAATGTATTTCGGCCATCATTCCCCTCTGACCTCACACATTAGGGGGCATCTGTTATACACCTGATTGGCACCTCTCCGTCCGAGTGCTGACATCCCTCAGGTAGGAACACAAAAGGACACTTATGGATTGAGGTTTGCCTAGTTTCATTATACCTTGGTTGATGATGAAATACATTTCCTATATGCCCAGCTGATTACTTTTCCATTTTGAGATTTTGAGTAGCATTTGCGACTATATCTATTGGCATCTCACGCGTCATACGCGAGTATCATGTTCAGCAGATGGTGCATACATGTATACGCGGGTTGCACTTGTATAGAGTCGCGTATCATACGCAGGTTGCTCTACTATAGACCCGTGTATGGTTTCCTCAAAATTAATATTTAAAAACATGAGTTAATGGGAGATTAGTTTACTCATTTACCTTAATCCCATTAACTGCTATAACCTCCCCAACCTTCGAGAATTGCCTCATTTCCCCCATATAAATAGAGGCCTTGGGGAGGGGGTTTGATATACATACTTGGAGAGCAAAGTTATGCTAGTGGATTGTCTACAGAAATCTTTGGAGCAGAGAAACTCAGAGTCCTTTGGTGACAGAGGAGTCCTTGTTCAGACATTGGGTTGTAACCTAAACTCTTTCTATTATTGTTAATAAAGATATTACTTCTTCCATATGTGTTTCATATCTTGTGGATTGGTAAATGTTTACATTTCAATATGATATATGATTTGCCTAACCTGCATCTATATATATGAATTGCTTTGTATCTGGAAGAGTGTTTATTAACAGGTGAAGGAGGAACTATCCTGGAGACTTTGGAAGTGGATCAGAGAGGGAGAAGATAGCAAGGATCAACCTTCGTTTAATACAAGTAAGTCCTTCTACTTTCCTATTTCCTATTCTGTGCTTTTAGAGTCAAACTGTCTGCAAGCTATGAGTATGTTGGTAACCCCCCGGACCTAGGTTATTAGGTGAATTATCCTGTACAACAACCATGGACTTATTTATCCTAAAAGGTGCTTGAAGGAAAAGTTATAGGTCTGCCAAAACAAGGTTTTGGGTTGTTTTGCACTAGTTCATGAAAAGTCATGTTTCCATAATGACGAGATGCATTGGTGAAAATGGTTTAATGAAGGGGCATGATGATGAAACAAAAAAATGGTTCAAAGACATGATGAAAGAAGTATTTAAAGATAAGTTAGAAGTAGAAAAATATGTCTCTGCAGTCTAGATCAATGTAGCAACAAGAAAAGACAAATACCAAGCAATGTAGAAAAACGAGTGACATAATTTGAAGAAGATCTGAAACACTTATAAAAGTGAAACTAGGGTGGTAGGGTGGTTCTAGCACTGGATAAAATCATGAAGGGGGTTGTATCCTCCTTCTAGTAGCAGTTGGTAAATAAGGGTGTTGAAGCATCCTTTCAATTGGAGCTGATAAAACTAGGGGTTCGTAGCCTCCTTTTAGTAGTTGCTGGAAACCTTGGTGTTGTAGAATCCTTGTTTGTTTTAGTAGGAATAAACAGAGGTGTTGTAGTATCCTTCAGTTGTAGCTGAGAAACTTGGGGATTGAAGTATCCAACAAGTTTGTTTTCGCAAAACAATTGTAAATATAATTTTACAATTATAGAAAGCGCTTGTGGTTTTCCTAATTGTGATTCCACGATAAAAGTTGTGCTCTTGGTATCTTGATGATCATGTATGTTGATGGATAAGTTAAAAAGTGTTTTTAATTGTTATTGTTAAAATTTATTAATATTGATTCACCCCCCTCTCACTATCGTCCAATATTCCAACAATTGGTATCAGAGCGGGATCCTTCACTATAGCATAAACGACTGGAAGGAAGATCCTATTAAAAACCACTATGGATAATCAAGAATGGTTAGCTGCTAATAAACCTCCATTATTTACAAGAAATAATTATACGTTTCGGAGTGTAAGAATGAGATGCCATCTAATGTCTCTTGGATGCAAAATTTGGAGTTCTGTTGAAAAATGATATAAAATACCATACAACCTACCTATAAATAGAGATGGACTAGATGAATATGAATCCAATGCAAAATATTTGAATGCAATTTTGAAAGGATTAGCGGAGTCAATGTTTGTTAAATTCATGCAATGTAAGACATCCAAACATGCTTGGGAAAAATTAAAAATTGTTTATGAAGGTGCTTCCAAAGTCAAAAAATCCAAACTTCAAACATACAAAGGGAAGTTCGAAACTCTAAATACGAAAGAAGAAGAAAATATTGCATAATATCTTCTAAGAGTAGATGAAATTGTCAATACTATTAAAGGTACATGGGATATTGAAAGTGTCTATTGTAGAAGATCGAGATGATATTGAAATTTTTTTAGTGGATGAGGTACATGGGATCTTGATTGCCTATGAGATCAGAAAAGAACATAATGGACCATCAAGAAAAGAGGAAACATTTAAACCTACAAGACAATCAAAGAAATATAAATCTTTACCCAAGAACCAGTAAGAGAACTCAGATGATGAAGAAGCCCTTTTCATCAAGAAACTTGAAAAAAGTACTGGAAAGTACAAAGGAAAGCTACCACTAAAATTCTTTAACTATGGAAGAATTGGACATTTTTCCTCTTAGTGTCCTTACCCAAAAAAATAGGATAGTGATGATGGATAACCTTGTAATCATAAGAAAGGTCAAAAGAGTAAAACCATATACAAGAAGAAAAACTTATATTCCATGAAAGACAGTGAAGATGAAGAAATTCTATTGATGGGAATAAAAACTCAAACTTCAAATGATGAATCAGATGTAGAAGGAGAGGTGGACCTAGAGGATGAAATCATAAGTGCTCTTGAGGAAATTGAAAAACGTAGAAGAAGGAACAAATCTTTGAAAGAACAATTTTCAAAATACAAAGAAGAGCATAAATCAAAAGAAGAGGAAGCCACGACCCTCCAAGAAGAGCTACACAATTCAAGACAACAAGCGATGGCTAGCATGAAATAGGTCGATATATTAAAACAAGAAGTTGATAACTTCAAGGGAGAAGTAAAGAGGCTAAAATATCAGCAGGCCATTAAAGATAAGTTTAAAGAAAGTATTAAAAAACAAGACTTTGAAAGACTTGAGGCATAATGTTGGTGAAACCCACCAACAAAGCCTCGTCGATAGGGGTTCTCACTCTGTCGATGCCCAACTAGTGCAATCTCCTTGAGTACCAGCCCAGACAGGGTTTACCCTGCCCAGCAACGTCCACAGAGCGGATGAAGTCTTGCCGAGATGTTCAAGGGAGAGCTGTCAGAACCGAGTTAACGGTAGTGGGGACGGAGGATATGGGGATTTGACGGGGAGACACCATAACTACTAGATCATAGCTTTGCAATCGATGTTAAGTCATTTCCACAACTTGCAGAGTGCATCCAGAACTTATGAAGACATTATTGATTCATTTCCACAACATCATCCAAGTGTCACAATAAATACCGAAGCATTATTTATAAAACATATCAACTCATAGTGCAACAGAACGTAACAGACTTGAAGACAGATCACATCAATATAGCAGAAAGAGATTAAATCATAGCAACATCATAACAAAACAGGTTGCAACATCATAACAGATTATATCGCAGTAGTGATAATAGACAATATTTGTGCAACAACTGTCATATCATATTAATCTTACGCAAAGGATCCAAATTACACAATTCTTCTTCAAAACCGGAGACTGCATACATAAGAAAAAACCAAATAAATCGCAGATACACAGGAAATTATTCAAAAAATTGATCGCACTAGACCTTAGGCGATAATTATCCTCTGGAGCGATTCTCATATGATGATCATAATCCTTATTTTCTCTCTTTATCTCCCCCCTACAGCTTGGAAAACTAGATCTATAAATAGCCTTGCGCCTTTACATTGAGGGCCCACTTATAACTAACTTATATTCGCTAATGACCTATTGCAACAAAACTTGGTCAAATAATATATAAACTATTCAAAGCGGTTATTCTTCCTCCCATCGTGCTGATCTGGCCTTGCGTGGTACCGAGTGAGCTTGTGCAGTTGCCGTGATGTTGCACAATTCACTTACAAAATCCCATGCCAACAGGCCCCCAACACAGTCTTGTGGCTCGTCCCCGAGCCACGTCAGGTTGACAGGGTATGTGCCAACGTCCGCGCCTTGAAATATTCGAATTGCTACGTGATCTCATGAACCTGAAGCTGGACTTTGTTGGCAGTACTATGACAATTAGTGAGACCCTGCTGCACTGGGTGCTCTTATTTGGCCTTGCTATCGACCATTTGCTTATTCTCTTGTACTGCCTGCAGCGTGGTGACTACTTTAACAGCCAACTGTCCACCAAATTCTTGAAACTCATCAAGCTGAGTGTGACGCTTTTGTTGGCATTCTTGCGCACAGGCGGCTTGCTACTATAGGTCCTTCAGTTCCTTGGCCTATGTGATCTGTACCATCAGTGGCATGGCCCTTAGTGAAGTCTTTAAGGTCGTCAGTTGACCTTCGACTTCTTGCACTTGCACAGTCACCTGATCAAGGTGCTCATCCTGGACAATGCTCTGCCAAAAATGCATTGTCACCTCCATAATGGTTTTGGTCTCTTGCTCCATGCTTTCGAATTGAGTTGCGATTTATTCAAGGGAGGCCTTTCATTCTGAAACTTGCTTTGGCGACATCGTAGGTTGTACCAGGGCATTGAGAATTAGGTTGGTATCCTAAAGCTGAACAATAATTTGCCCCAATCGCTTGGCCTTTTTAACTGGGGTGAGCTCGACCGTGTTCACAAAAATGTGCTGGTAGGCTTCAGAAGCAACTTGTTCAACTTCACCGCACCGGGCACACAACTGCGTCTGTTCAACAATTAGGCGGTCTTGCACCTTTTTCAATTCAGTAATCTCTTCAGCAGCCTTCCACTGCAACTCAGCCTTCGTCACCTTGAAAGCGTCGATCTCTCGCACTCTTTCTTCTGCCAGCTACACCTGGACCTGATTCTGCTCGTCTGCCTATTTCTGCAGCTTCTCTACTGCACTCTGTGACTGGACATAGCCCTCAGTCAGTTCTTTCTGTTGCTCCGCCGATTCCAGGGCATAAACATGCTGCAACTCTACTAACGCCATAGTGGACAACTTGTTCAGATCCAAAGCCACACTCTGGAATGGTCGCAGCAACTGGTAAACTTCCTCGTTTCCCGCGTCGATTGCAGTCGGGGGAACTTGCATGTTCCTAGCCTGGGGCTCAGTGCTGATCGACGACATGTCCTGTATCATGGGTTGCGTAGATTTATTCCTAGAAATAATACCAACAATTGAATCTAATCAATCTCTTACCACACCAAATTCTTCATGGTTGGACTCACGGATCTCCTTTGTCGTAGCCACGGATGACTCAATAACTGCTTTGATAAACCATTGCAGTTGGTCCTCCATCCCCGACCTTGTACCACTGCTCGCCTCATATTCTTGGTGCCATTTGGTGCGAGTTTCCTCCCGCATGGGCTATGCTGCATCCTCAAGGTCCATCGACGACTCATTGTCAAAGTCATGAGTGCTCAGCTCCTGCTGGGCAGGATCTTCTGGGGCATCCGGTGGCTGCTCGTTAGATAGTTACTCCTGACTCACTAGGTTTCGTCAAACCACCGACCACTCTTGGACAATGGCATCCAATTCTTCTGTCGTGACCTTGTAAGGCAAAGGTAGCCATTTTCGGTTGGGGTCCCGCCGCGCCTGAATGTAGATAGAGTGGGGCCTGATGGAAAACCGAATGATTCGCTGATACTTGGCCCCGGCATAAGGAGAGACTCAGGGAACGACAATAGCTACGGCTTGCAATGCTTCCCAATAAACCCAAAAGTGAATGGACCAGTCTGCATGTCGACTGAGCTCTTCAACTCACCATAAGTTCTGATACCGTGCACCTTGGCGCACCTTCGCCGTATCAACCGCTGTTAGGCCTCGAAATTGTCTTTTATAATGGCCTTATTTACATTAATTTCCAACCTATTTACTGTAATTTAATACATCTATGTTCAATAAGGTTGTCTTTTACTCTGTTTTATTAATTAAAATCTCGTAAATGTAAAATAAGACAAATATGTTATTTTTATGTATTAAATGTAGTATTTTGCAAATAAAAGACGTTTGGCACTCCATTCATCCCATTCTTTCGGTCCTAAGTTCTAAATTAAATTTGATTGCATGTTAGTTTACTTGTTTTGCTTACCCATTATCTTCTGATTCTTTCTAGTCTTGTTGCTCCAACATATGCAAAATAAAACCAATAGTTAATGCTAAGATTTCTTTGCATTATTTTTAGAACAAAATAAAACAATTATTAAAAAAATTCATCAATGAAAATATTATTTTTTATAAATAAGTATTTATTTAAAGAAATAAATAAAACAATCATAAACAATTATATTTTGAAACAAGATTTATCAAAAGAGAAGGATATAACGTAATTATTAAAGTGGAGATCTTTGTAAATTGGAATTCATTGATTACGTGGTTGAAATATTTAGATTGTTTTATTTGGAAACTTTTACATTAATATCAAACCCTTTGTTTAGTTTTATATGCAGGTCTTCAACCAAGCTCACATGGAGATACGAAGGTCATGGAATTAGTTGTAAGCTCAACCAGCGCCATTCAACCAGGAGATCGTTACGACCAACTTCTAATTTTGATCAGATGTTGCGTGAAAAATGGATCATGAGGCGATCTTGTAGAGGTATTCACGGATGTAACCCAACCAGTAATCCATCATCCAGCCATTAATATAGCACATCAAGCAACCATCAATGCAGTTTACTATTTTTTACAGTTAGTCCAACAATATCAAAGAATTGGCATTTCCATTATTAAGCTAGGAAGCGAATTTCAGCAATGGTTTTTGAGCAATCCATGCAGAATCTAGCTAAACCAATCGAAACCCACTTCAGAAATTATTTGGTTTACCCCTAACTGTGGGCCATTTGCAAAATTTCTAAACAGATTGAGAGAAAAAATGTCACCGATCAAACACTATTTTCGCAGATTTGGTTTGTGGTCGGTTCTCTGAAAATTAGGGATTTGTTTTGAACGGTTGAGCATTTAACTCAACCTGCTCGCCCTTTGTAAACTCTATATATACAAACACTTCTATGCAAGGAGGAGTTAGTTAGTGGATAGATGTAATCAGTCAGTTCCAGAAACTTTGTAATACTTCTTTTCAATTCAATGGAAGTTCTTTTTATGTTGTGCATGATCGTGTCTTAGTCGCATTCAACAAGTCATCTCTCTGATTGTTGGGAGGGCCTCTCATCAACCAGAGATTTCCATTCCTGTGTATTTTCGTTATTCCTTATTTTTGCAATTACCATAGTTTGTTTGTGATTTGTTTATGCAAGATATTTACTGTTATAGTTAATGTTATTTGTTTCTTATAAGCATAGATTATACTCTGGTATTCTGTTGTTAATGTAGTTTTCTTTTATAAGTTAAGTAACCGGTTGTGTATTAGTTAGTTTGCAATTTCCTTTTTAAAGCATTTCTAGTTTATTGTTTGGTTTTATGTTGATAGGATAAATTGCTTTGATGCTATAGGATTCAATTACAGTATATTTAATTCTGTCCTTTTCCATTTCATTATGAATTTATTTAATTACATTTTAGTTTATTCAATATTGCAATAGGTAATAATGTTTTAAATTATAAATTGAATTTAAGATATTTTACATAATAAATTCAGTTACTAAGTAGATTTAATTCTTGCTCTTTATATTTCATTGTCATATGCATGAGTGAGTTGACCTTAAAATCATTTAGATTAATTATTTCTTGACGTTTTAGTGTTTTCTATGTGTAGATTGTCATTCGGACCGTCTGTTCAGACAACCTGTTCGGTCTGTCATTCAGATAGTATGTTTAGTCTATCATACAGACCTTCGTTATAGCCTGCGATACAGTCTTTCATTCAACCTTTAGTGTTTTCAATCTATTTTAAGCCTATTTCTTTAGTTTTCTGATTATGTTTCGACTGTGGTAGTTAAGTAATGATTATGTTTGTCTTTAGGATCATAGGTTAGATTGTTTAAAGCATTTATTAAAGTTTTATTCCTATTTTTCTCCTTTCACCCTATGTATTGTGTTTTGGTTTATTGTGGTTTCTGATTTCTTTCTTCAATATCATTGTAATGTTTTGTAATTATAGCTTTGGTTTAGATTGTTTTCAGTATTAGATGCATGAGTTTTTAGTATTTTACAGTTTGATGATAAAAAGTTCACATAACCTAGTTTAGTGTAAGTTTATTTTTCAAATTGTAAATCAGTTGCATGATCTATTTATGATTGGTTAAGATTCTTTAGTTTATGGTATAGTTTGCTGAAGAGGTAGAGTAGAAGTATTTTGTTTTTCTGTCATAGGTTTGCTTATAAATTGAACATATTTCCAGTTATTGTTTTAGATTTGATTATAAAGCTCCAAATTTAGTTTGCTTTGATTAGTTTACTGTTTCGCAACGCATTTATTTACGCTTGGTCTTTAGAATAATATTTCTTTGCTTTCTACAAATCCGGAGTTACTTGCTTTGCTTTCTACGAATTTGCAATTAAATAGTTCATTGCTTTCCATAAATCATTTGCACTTGCATTCTTAGACATGAATTTACTTATCCATACATGGAATGGTCTCCAATTTATATTATAGATCAAATAATTTGTTGCAAGTAATTAGTTTTGCTCTCATTAGTTAAATCACTTTCAGATCAAGCGTCTTCTTTCTAGATTAGTATCTGCAATTTCCTTCCATAGAATAGATTAACATAGCACTAGACTAGTTTGATATCAGTTATTGATTAGTTTTCTGTCTTTGTAGAATAGATTAATATAATATTAGATTAGATTTGAATTTATAGTTACTTTCCAAGTTCTTAGTTAATTTCTTGTTTTTATAGATAGATTAAATTCTTGCATTTAACTCATGATAGTCATGCATATAGACTAAAATCATATAGTTGCATGTTAGCACATCTGTATATTTAGTTAGCTTAGGTTAGTTCAAGCCTTCAATTCTGCACATATAGTGTTTGCATCTCATAAGCTCCCTTCCTGGGTTGACAAATTAAGTGTTGAATTAAATAGTGCATATTTTTCCCAACATTTTGGCGCCGTTGCCAGGGAGGTGCTAAAGGGATTGGAGTCTAGGTAGATAAGGGTAGATAGGTTGCATTTACATTACACAGCAAGGAGCGGGGGGGGGGATGACAAGACACAAAGACGACTTCACTACGGAATTTCCATAGTGTGATCGCCTGATGCATCCACTTTAGTGGGTTGCCCCAAAGCCTTGTTGTTCCTTTTTCGTACAAATGTGTTTACTTCATGCAAAGTTTGATTTACTTGTCTTAAGTGTACTTTTTGTAAACATAAGTAGTTTAATTTCCCATAGTTAAATGTACTTTTTCTTCCTCAAACGTAGATAATTTACTTTTACATAGTTTAATTTCATGTATGTATGTCTTGCAAATTTAGGTAGTTTACTTTCCTGCCATTTACTCTTATGCAAGTGTGTTATCTCTTTAGCAAGCTTAGGTGTTGCATTCAAATCTGTTACGTTCGGTTCATTTTTAGGTGTGTTTATGTTTGTCATAAGGTCTTTTCTTTTCAAGTGTGTGATATGTTTTGTAACTAGATTCTAAAGTAAAGAAAACATATAAAAATAAAAATATTTTTTTTTGGGTGCTGTAAGAACACCAAAGACTAATCATTGTGTGAAGCAGGACCTATCAACTGACAAAATGGATTCAAAGATGCTTATTATCATGAGAGAAATTTCTCAAATCCTAGCAATAGCTGGGATTTTGATCTCTCAAGAAGAAAATATATTGACAGCAGTTGAGAGCTTATCAACCTCTCCTAAAATAATAGATGAACCAAAATCCCAAGAACTACAAAAATATGTTCTTTGCAAGACTTTAAAAGAAGTTGATACATTGGGGATTACATCCGAAGGAGAGAAAGAAAAAAGTAAAGAGTTCTCCACATGCAAACTAATAGATCCATCATGTGCTCAAACAACTGCTCAATTAGAAGAAGGGGATCTGTATGACATAGTGAAGGAAGGTGAGTACCAAGATTACATCGAAAGATGGTTTCAGGAGGTAACTCGACCGCAATACCATTCCTTCATTCGACATCTGTTGATGCAAATAAAAGTAATTTGGTTGAACTTCCACATTCAGGTAATCACTGCAACAATATTTTCATATGTGGATAAAGGTACAATTCTCATTTTGCTTCGCACTTGGTTTCTTTGGAAAAGATCATATACTTGAATAAACATGTTTTCTTTGTTCTTAGGGTAGGGAAATATGCATACAAATAAAATGTTGCATTCTTAGTTTAGGGAATAATGCAACTTTGTTTTTTTTGTTTTCTTTTTCAAATAAAAGAACTAAGAAGAAGATCATGTTAATGACTAAACCAAAAAAATCTTACAACATTATTCATTTTCATACATGCATATTTCTAATTATATCACTTACTCAAGACCAACTTTAACCATCATGGGGATATGTCGTAAATTAAGGTCTATATAAAACCTAGAGGTCACTCGTACATCCTATCTTCATTACCAGGGCATGTCATTTATGTTAGATTTTAACATTTAAGCTAGAATTATATTAGGATCTTTAACTGAGAGAATAACAAGCACAACAATCAAACACAAGAGACAATGAACACAGTGTTTTTCCTCGGGGAAACCATAAATGGAGAAAACCCCGCAACTTCCTCAGAGATAAAATCAGCACCAAAAGTAAAACCCCAAAACAGTAAGATGATCTCCCGACAGCAGTAGCCTCTTTCTTTCTAGCCCCAACAACTTCTTCTCCCTCAGCTATGCGCTACAACTGAGTGTGAGTGAGTGTGTGTTAAATAGAGAGACTCACTCTCTATTTATACTAATTCCTGACTTGACCATAACTCACTAGGGTCGACTTCACTAAGCGAGTCTAACAACCCTAGGGCCTCGCAATTGCAGGGACTTTAACCCTTGATCAATAGGAGGGTTACCCACAATGAATTGACATGACTTGTTTACATTATAGAAACTCCTTATCAGAACATGACTCAATTACATTACAAACACTTCCCGTAATAAACATTGGGGTACAATACATAAGAAATATAAGTGAATACATTCCAAAGTTACAATTCCATCAACACTCCATCTTAACTAGGAAGGTATTCTCTCGACACAATTTATCAGCACAAGTCTTCTTCTTTGTATCATCTGGATCATCATTGATTCCTTGTCATATTCATCTTCAATTCATCTTCATCTGGATCTGGATCATCACCACTGGATCTGGATCATCACTCGATTTGGATCATCTCTAGTTTTGGAACATCTCTGCTGGATCATCATCATAGGTGCTATCTCTTGATTCTTCTCGTCATAGGAAGTTCTACAGAGCCAACCCTTTTTCATGCTGGTTGTAGGCCTAGCCTCCATGTAGGTCTTTTCCAGCACTTATATCTGACCCTAAGCCAGAATGTCCCACCCAACACTTACATCTGATCATGTAGGAACCAATCCTATAATCATATCAGAAAGGCACTCCCAACACTCATATCTGACCATGTGGGAACACATCCCACAACCCTGTCAGAAAGGCCCAGCACTCACATCTGACAACCAATGTCAGAAAGGCCCAGCACTCACATCTGACAACCAATGTCAGAAAGGCCCAGCACTTACATTCGACCATGCAAGGAACCAATCCTATGTACATGTCGAAAGGGATCTGCACTTACATTCAACCATGCGAGGAACCAATCCTATGTACATGTCGAAAGGGATTTGCACTTATATCTGATCATGTAGGAACCAATCCTACAGTCACATCAGAATGGGTCGACTGCACTTATATCTGATTATGTAGGAACCAATCCTACAGTCACATTAGAATGGCCCTCAGTCCCAAACCGAGTATTCCTGGTAACTGACTAGGTGCCTTCATTCCAAGAATGGCATTTAGTGCTTATATATGATCATGTAGGAACCAATCCTACAGTCACATCAGAATGGATCAGCACTCATATCTGACATGTGAGGAACCAATCCTCTCATCATGACAGAATGGCTCAGCCCTTACATTTGACCATGGAAGGAACCAATCCTCTCACCATGTCAGAATGGATCACAGACTCACCACTTCCCTTTGGAGGGAACCTTGATCTGGAGAACACCAAGCTTCTCCCTGAAGTAATCAAACTTCACTCTAGCTAATGGCTTCATCAACACATCATCTATATGTTCATCCGTTGCAACATACTGGAGCTTCACTGCTCCTCTCTGCACCATATCCCTGATATAGTGATACTTGATCTCGATATGCTTCGACTGGTCATGGAACACCGGGTTCTCCAAAAACTTCACACAACTCTGGTTGTCGCAATGTATACAAGTAGCATCCAACTAGAGATCAAATAAATCATATAGTAGCTTCCTCAGCCATACTACCTCACAACTAGTTGAACAAGCTGCGACATACTCTGCTTCAACTGTACGTAGTGCCACACAAGATTTCTTCCTGCTAAACCAAGAGATCACACCTGATACCATACTGAAGCAACACCCTGAAGTGCTCTCCCTATCGATGGCACTTCCTGCCCAATCTGAATCAACATAACCCTCCAGGTTAATCTTCTGATTCTCCTCATACTTGAGCCCATAATCAACTGTACCCCTCAGGTACCTCAGAATATGCTTTGCAGCAATCAAGTGAACATATCTCGGATCTATCAGGAACTGGATCAAGGTGTTCATAGCAAAGAAAATATATGGTCTCGTATTTGTCAGGTACATCAAGGACCCAATCATCTGACGATAGATCGTAGCATCAACTGCTTCTGATAAAGCATCACTCAATAGGATCAGGTTCGATGCCATAGGTGTGGTCATGGCCTTGCAGTCCATCATCCCGAACCTCTTCAGTATCTCTACTGCATACTTCCCTTGTCTAAGGAATATTCCATCCATATTCTGCCACTTCTCCATGCCTAGAAAATAGTGCATCATACCTAAGGTCTTCATTTCGAACTCAAAAACAAGCTTCCTCTTCCTATCAGCAATCCACCCATCCATTCCTATTACAAACATATCATCTACATACAATAGTAGTATCACTGGGTTGCAATATTCAACCTTGTAGTAAAGGTTGGAATTTTCTTTACTTTTGGTAAAGCCCAAATTGGATAGAAATCCATCAATTCTTCCGTACCATGTCCTGGGTGCCTGTTTCAAACCGTACAAGGATTTCTTCAATCTAAACACATGAGACTCCCTATCATGTGTCTCAAAACCGAGTGGATGCTCTACATACACTTCCTCTTCCACTACACCATTCAAGAAATCAGTCTTGAAATCCATTTGGTGTATCTTCCATTTCATCACTGCAGTCAGAGCAAGTACTGATCTAATGGAAGTGTATTTGGCTACAGGTGCAAAATTTTCTTCATAATCTATTCCTTCTTTCTTTGAGAAGCCACGAGCCACAAATCTTGCTTTATATTTCTCTATGTTGCCATCTGTAGCATGCTTGATCTTGTAGATCCATTTGGAAGTTACAACAGACTTCCCTTCTGGTCTTGGGACAACATCCAAAACATCATTCTTCATGATCGATTGATACTCTTTGATCATAGCATCATTCCATTCTTTCCATTCTGCCACTTCTTCATAGTTGGAAGGTTCTTTATTGATAAAGTCACATAATAAAGCTACATACCCAGAGCAAGACTTGGTCCTATTTCTTTCTCTATGATTTTCTTCTGGAGCCCCATATATTTCTACACCTTGGATAGCTTCTCATACCCAAGCAGGTTTCCTCTTGTGAATATTTTTATCTTGAGGTGGATCTATAGGTTCTTGAGGTTCTTCAAATTCTCGATCTTCTTTTTGAGTTTCTTCGTTCATGGTTGTGTCATGAATTCTGGGTGCTTCTGTTTCTTCATGTTCTTCAGTAGGTCTCTTTCTGGATTTATTGTAAGTTGAGTCTTCATCAAATGTTACATCCCTGCTGATGTCAATCTTATTGAATCCTGGGAAGTATATTTTGTAAGCCTTCGAGCTTTCAGAGTATCCCAAAAATATACCCTTCTTTCCTGAACGATCTAACTTTTTCCTCTTTTCTTTTGGAATGTGTATGTACACTGGACAACCAAATATTCTTAGATGAATGACTTCTGGTTTCTTACCAGAAAATACTTCTTCAGGTGTCTTGTTCTCTAGTACTTTATGTGGAGTACGGTTCTGTACATACACCGCTGTTCTAGCAGCTTCTGCCCATAGATGCATGGGAAGATCTTGATCATGAAGCATTTATCTTGCAGCTTCCATGATTGTTCTATTCTTCCTTTATGCAACCCCATTCTGTTGTGGATTATATGGAGTGGATAACTCCCTCTTAATCCCTGAATCTTTGCATAACTCTTTGAATTCATTTGATGTGAATTCTCCACCATTATCTGATCGAAAGGTGTTGATGTTATTTTCTGTGTGGTTCTTGATCAAGGCTTTGAATTCCTTGAACTTGCTGAAGAATTCATCTTTGTTCCTCATAAAGTATATCCATGTCTTCCTAGAAAAACCATCAATAAAAGAAACATAGTATACATACCCGCTTAAAGAACTGGATGACATTGGACTACATACATCGGAATGAATGATTTCCAATATTCCTTTTGCTTTGCTTTCGCTACTTGGAAATTTATTCTTTGTGTTCTTTCCTTTTGCAGATCCTTTGTAGACTCCTTCATGACTTGCCTGAATTTCTGGAAGACCTTCAACAACTTTGCTTGCAAGTGGTAGTGCTCTGTAATGCACATGTGCAAGCCTTCTATGCCAAAGTTCATTTGGCTCTACTTTGTCATGAACCAAAGCTTTTTCTGGATGTCCCTTCAATTTGTATAATCCTACTTCTTGTTCTCCAATTACTATTGCATCGTCAATAGTCTTTCCTCTTGGCCACATGAGGACTTGGCCATCTACAAATGCAACCCTCATGCCTTTTGCATCTAGTGCCAATATGGAGAGAATATTCTTCTTTAGTCCTGGTACAAACAAGACATCCTTGATTTTCATAGACTTTCCTGAGTCTAGCTTGTAGGAGGATTCACCATTACCTTTTATGGGATATTGGTGGTCATCCCCAAGTTTCACCTTATGGGGTGAATTATGTTCGGATAGTTTCTAAAAGGATTCCTTGAATCTTGTCATGTGTTTGGAATCCCCACTATTAATAAGCCAATCCTTGCTTCCACGTGTGACAGTTCCCATGAGAGCAGAGATCTGAACATATTCTTGATCACTTGAAGAGTCTTCACTTTCTTGTTTTACTCTCTTTCTGGGAGGATCATCATCCTCAGCAGTGTGAGCATGATGTATTCTTTTGTAGTTCTTCTTCTTCTTATATCCACTCTTATTCATGGGACAATTTCTAGCAAAGTGTCCTCTTTCATCACATGTATAACATCTGAGTTTGGATGGATCCTTTTTCACAAAATTATCTTTTTGATTAGAATGCTTACCTTGGTGATGATGATTTTCCCGTCTGCCTTTCTTGGAGTGTAATATGAGAGATTGATCTTCACTTCCCATCTTTTCTTCTCGAGCTGCTATTCGAGCTTCTTCTTGTGAGCATTCTTCCCATAGTCTACTGAACTTGATTAGCTTCTTTCTAGTATAGATTCCTTGGATGAAAGAATCCCATGACCTAGGGAGACCATTCAAGGTTGTCATCACAATTTTTGCATTCTCCACTTCTTCATATACTACTTCAAGTTGTTCTTTGATCTGGGAGACCCTTGTATAGTATGACTGGATGATCTCCTCATTCTGGATCTTTACATTCTTCAACTAGTTCCTTAGATTCATCTTCCAGTTTATGTTCTTCCCTTCAAATAGTTTGGTTAGGGCATCAAACATAGCTTTAGGGTCTTAAGGGACGATACCTGTGGTATGAGGTGATCCTTGATTGAATCAGCAATAATCCTCTTAGCCATAACCAACTTATTCTTATGTAAGGCCTTAGCCTCATCTTCCTCTGGAACTGGAACCTCCTCATTGATGTAGGATTCCAACTCATTTTCTTCCAGGACCAGGGATATCCTATACTTCTAGGCTGGGAAGTTATCATNATGAGGACTTGGCCATCTACAAATGCAACCCTCATGCCTTTTGCATCTAGTGCCAATATGGAGAGAATATTCTTCTTTAGTCCTGGTACAAACAAGACATCCTTGATTTTCATAGACTTTCCTGAGTCTAGCTTGTAGGAGGATTCACCATTACCTTTTATGGGATATTGGTGGTCATCCCCAAGTTTCACCTTATGGGGTGAATTATGTTCGGATAGTTTCTAAAAGGATTCCTTGAATCTTGTCATGTGTTTGGAATCCCCACTATTAATAAGCCAATCCTTGCTTCCACGTGTGACAGTTCCCATGAGAGCAGAGATCTGAACATATTCTTGATCACTTGAAGAGTCTTCACTTTCTTGTTTTACTCTCTTTCTGGGAGGATCATCATCCTCAGCAGTGTGAGCATGATGTATTCTTTTGTAGTTCNAAGCTTTTCATCAAGCTTGGTATGATGAGACATCTTAACTGAGAACCTCAAATGGAAATACAAAAGATTTATATCTTACCAGGTCAAGATGTTGGATCTGGATTTGGAGCTGAATTTCTACAGTGCTAGTTCAGGAGCAGATTCGGGTTTGACTTTCCCAGAAATCTGTCCAACCAAATGCTTTGATATTGATCTCTAAACTTCAATTTTGAGGAGGATATCAATCCAGGCCTGGGCTCACTCAAAAATTCCACTTCTATGGAAATCCCTAATTTCCGGCAGTAGTGCCGGGTCCAAAACTCAAAAAGCTCAGAATCAGATTCTGCTTCGACAAAAAGATGCGCCCTAGAGAGGAGAGTCAACCCAACCTTATTTTGCTAAAAATTTGTGGAGAGAGATCCAAAAAGTAGGAAGCCTTAGTTCTCACAGCTACACAATGAATTCTTCTCAGGTTAGCTCTATACCATGTTAGATTTTAACATTTAAGCTAGCATTATATTAGGATCTTTAACTGAGAGAATAATAAGCACATCAATCAAACACAAGAGACAATGAACATAGTTTTTTTCCTTGAGGAAACCATAAATAGAGAAAACCCCGCAACTTCCTCAGAGATAGAATCAACACCAAAAGTAAAACCCCAAAACAGTAAGATGATCTTCCGACAACAGTATCCTCTTTCTTTCTAGCCCCAACAACTTCTTCTCCCTCATCTATGCACTGCAACTGAGTGTGAGTGAGTATGTGTTAAATTGAGAGACTCACTCTCTATTTATACTAATTCCTGACTTGACAATAACTCACTAGGGCCGAATTCACTAGGTGAGTCTAACAACCCTAGGGCCCTGCAATTGCGGG
>LPNX010008134.1:0-90695 GCA_001517045.1 Pseudotsuga menziesii | reverse complement strand
TTAATTTTATTTATAGTCAATTTAGAAAAGTAACTCAACCATGGTTATTTATATTGTGCATAAAAAGTAGTGTAGGAGGTGAGTTGTCATATATACCTACGCCATAAAACCCCTAACTCATAATATTTTAATATATCTTATATTTTTGTAGTACATCTCTTAGGAGGCCCATTTTTTACCTCAAATTCTCTCTAATGCTTTAACCCTTGATCAATTGGAGGGTTACCCACAATGACTTGACATGACTTGTTTACATTATAGAAACTCCCAATCGAAACATGAGGGAATGACCTGACTCAATTACATTACAAACACTTCCTGGAATAAACATCGGGGTACAATACATAAGAAATACATGTGAATACATTCCGAAGTTACAATTACATCAACAATTTAAGCATCTTTATTACAGGTTAGCATAAGGGTGAATGAAATTCCTAGTTTGTGGGGAACACTACTATAACTCTATATGAAAGAGGTGAGATTTTGGACTAGAGACACCTTTCACTCATTATCTTATGGCTCCATCCACTTTACACTAAATCCATCAATAGTGTATCATTGATTCAGTAGATTCCTCTTACAACCTTTATTTTTCCATGATAATAAAAAAGAGAAGACTAGCTATCCTCCAATCCATATACCATCCCACCCTGTAGCATGGTTTTTAGAGTTGCTCCCCCACCACTCCTTCATAGGAAAAATAATTTGCCGAATATCTATAGGGACTGGAAAAATGTGACAAGAGCCTCTCATAGAAAACGGGTTTAAGAGGTTAACCCGCCGAGGTACTAAACAAGCTCGGTGGTAGCAGGTACCAGCCTTTGCTAGAACCAGGTAAACCCAATGGGGTACTGAACAACCCTGACCGAAAGAGCAGAATTTGCCTAGGGAGGAAAGCTTATTAAAAAAAAAAGAGAAAAAGTATAAAAGAAAAGAGAGAGAAAAATATGAAAATGAATTTGTGATAATTGAAAGGTTGATGTGGGTCTACTGGAGGAAGGTATACGTGGTTGATCTAAACTGAACTCCATCAATATGCCATTTGAGAATGTTTGTAAGTTGCACTTAAGACTCTACTGTTTAATTCATACTATACCTAGGATATCACTATCCTAGAAGTGGGACCCATAAACTTAGGAGTCTAATGAACTTGAAATGCAAACTTTGTCCATAATTACTTGAATGACGATAAACCTTTGAGAAGTAGCAGGGATGACTGGTTTCCTATAGGCTTTACAAACTATCAACACCTTCATGTTTTCTACTTTAACCTAGTCTTAATTCATTCATGGCACAAGGACATGCCATTCCTTCGGTCTGGGGGAGGGAGTCTCAACTTATATAGTCTTCATAAGCATGAATAAATACTAGTGGCGTAATTGTATGTATTAATAAATCTTAAATAATACGAAGTTGTTTTGGTCATCTCATAACATAACTTTTTTTTCTAAATTCTAGTTTTCATGTAGTAATAAAGATGGATTCATTTTACTGAATGATTTCCTATAAACTATTAATGATCAAGCAGAGTTTTTGAACAAATGAAATACCACTTTCGATTCATTCATGGCACGGGGACGTGCCATACCTTTAGTCTGGGGGTATGTTGGGCCTCGAAATTGTCTTTTATAATGGCTTTATTTACATTAATTTCTGACCTATTTACCGTAATTTAATACATCTATGTTCAATAAGGTTGTCTTTTACTCCATTTTATTAATTAAAATCTCGTAAATGTAAAATAAGACAAATATGTTATTTTTATGTATTAAATGTAGTATTTCGCAAATAAAAGACGTTTTTCCCTCCATTCAGCCCCTTCTTTCGGTCCTAAAGTCTGAATTAAATTTAATTTCATGTTAGTTTACTTGTTTGGCTTACCCGTTATCTTATGATTCTTTCTAGTCTTGTTGCTCCTGCATATGCAAAATAAAACCAATAGTCAATGCTAAGATTTATTTGCATGATTTTTAGAACAAAATAAAACAATTATTAAAATAATGCATCAATGAAAATATTATTTTTTATAAATAAGTATTTATTTAAAGAAATAAATAAAACAATCATAAACAATTCTATTTTGAAACAAGATTTATCAAAAGAGAAGGATAAAATGTAATTATTAAAGTGGAGACCTTTTTAAATTGGAATTCATTGATTACGTAGTTGAAATATTTAGATTGTTTTATTTGGAAACTTTTACATTAATATCAAACATTTTGTTTGGTTTTATATGCAGGTCTTCAACCAAGATCACGTTGAGATAAGAAGGTCATGGAATTAGTTGTAAGCTCAAACAACACCATTCAACCAGGAGATCGTTACAGCCGACTTCTAATTTTAATCAGATGTTACATGAAAAATGGATCATGAGGCAATCTTGTAGAGGTATTCATGGATGGAACCCAGCTAGTAATCCAGCATCCAACCAGTAATCCAGCACATCAAGCGACCATCAATGTAGTTTACTATTTTTACAATCAGTCCAACAATATCGAAGAATTGTCATTTTCATCATTAAGCCAAGAAGCGAATTTCGACAATGGTTTCTGAGTAATCCATTTAGAATCTAGCCAAACCGTTCAAAAACCACTTCAGAAATTATCTGATTTACCCCTAATCGCGGGCCGTTTGCAAAATTTCTAAAGAGATTGAGAGAAAAAACGTTACCGATGAAACACTATTTTCGCATATTTGGTTTGTGGCCGGTTCTCTAAAAATTAGGGATTTGTTTTGAACGGTTGAGAATTTAACTCAACCTGCTTGCCCTTTGTAAACTCTATATATACAAACGCTTCTATGCAAGGAGGAGTTAGTTAGTGGATAGATGTAATCAACCAGTTCCAAAAACTTTGTAATACTTCTTTTCAATTCAATGGAAGTTCTTTTTATGCTGTGCATGATCGTGTCTTAGTCGCGTTCAACAAGTCATCTCTCTGATTTTCGGGAGGTCCCCTCATCAACCAGAGATTTCCATTCCTCTGTATTTTCGTTATTCCTTCTTTTTGCAATTAGCATAGTTTGTTTGTGATTTGCTTATGCAAGCTAGTTACTGTAATAGTTCATGTTATTTGTTTCTTATAAGCATAGATTATACTCTGGTATTCTGCTGTTAATGTAGTTTTCTTTTATAAGTTAAGCAATCAGTTGTGTATTAGTTAGTTTGCAATTTCCTTTTTAAATCATTTCTAGTTTATTGTTTGGTTTTATGCTGATAGGATAAATTGCTTTGATGCTGTAGGATTCAATTACAATAGATTTAATTCTTCATTTTCCATTTCATTATGAATTTATTTACTATACATTTCAGTTTATTCAATATTGCAATAGGTAATAATGTTTTAAATTATAAATTGAATTTAAGATATTTTACATAATAAATTCAGTTACTAAGAAGATTTAATTATTGCTCTTTATATTTCTTTGTCATATGCATAAGTCAGCTGACCTTAAAATCATTTAGATTAATTATTTCTTGACATTTTAGTGTTTTCTGAGTGCAGACTGTCATTTGGACCGTCTGTTCAGACAGCCTGTTCGGCCTGTCATTCAGATAGTCTGTTCGGTCTGTCATACAGACCTTCATTCCAGCCTGTGATACATACTTTCATTCAGCCTTTAGTGTTTTCAATATGTGTTAAGCCTATTTCTTGAGTTTTCTGATTATGTTTCGACTGTGGTAGTTAAGTAATGATTATGTTTGTCTTTAGGATCATAGGTTAGATTGTTTAAAGCATTTGCTAAAGTTTTATTCCTATTTTTCTCCTTTCACCTTATGTATTGTGTTATGGTTTATTGTGGTTTCTGATTTCTTTCTTCAATATCATTGTAATGTTTTGTAATTATATCTTTGGTTTAGATTGTTTTCAGTATTAGATGCATGAGTTTTTAGTTTGATGATAAAAAGTTCACATAACCTAGTTTAGTGTAAGTTTACTTTTCAAATTGTAAATCAGTTGCATGATCTGTTTATGATTGGTTAAGATTCTTTAGTTTATGGTATAGTTTGCTGAAGAGGTAGAGTAGAAGTATTTTGTTTTTCTATCGTAGGTTTGCTTACAGATTGAATATATTTCCAGTTTTTTTTTAGATTTGATTATAAAGCTCCAAGTTTAGTTTTCTTTGATTAGTTTACTATTTCGCAACACATTTATTTATGCTTGGAATTTAGAATAATATTTTCTTTGCGTTCTATGAATTCCCAGCTACTTGCTTTGCTTTCTACGAATTTGCAATTAAATAGTTCACAGTGCTTTCCATAAATCATTTGCACTTGCATTAATAGACATGCATTTACTTATGGATACATCGAATAGATATCCAATTTATAATATAGATTAGATAATTTGTTGCAATTAATTAGTTTTGCTCTCATTAGTTAAATTGCTTTCGGACCAAGTGTCTACTTTCTAGATTAGTATCTGCAATTTCCTTCCATAGAATAGATTAACATAGCACTAGACTAGTTTGATCTCAGTTATTGATTAGTTTCCCGTCTTTGTAGAATAGATTAATATAATATTAGATTAGATTTGAATTTATAGTTACTTTCCAAGTTCTTATTTAATTTCCTGTTTTTATAGATACATTAAATTCTTGCATTTAACTCATGATAGTCAATGATATAGACTAAAATCATATAGTTGCATGTTAGCGCATCTGCATTATTAGTTAGCTTAGGTTAGTTCAAGCCTTCAATTCTACACATATAGTGTTTGCATCTCACAAGCTCCCTTCCTGGGTTGACAAATTAAGTGTTGAATTAAATAGTGCATATTTTGCCCAACAATCACCAATGGTTGGTAGTCCTCAGGTTCCATCCAGGCAATGAGGGAAATAAGGATCAACAAAAAACTATATGAAAATGGTTGCCCGGTCTGAGCAGCCAGAGCGTCTTCTAGTAATCGATTCAATAAGAATAAGGACCAATTCAATTGCACACCCTCTGCACACTTCTGGGCATAGGCGACAACACCTGAATTGCATTGGACTGGTTGATTTCCCCGAATGACCTTGCTCACCAGAATCCTTGCGCCGATGTGCACTAGCTATGAGTTAATGCTATGAATGCGATAAGCACGACCATCACGCTGTAAACCAAAGGGCTCATTCGATAATATTTTTATCAGTATCCCTCCCACGGATATACTGCGCCGGATCTTCCCCGGCCTTTGACAAGCTTGTGATGCTTGCGATCAAATCTATAGCAACCAGGATGGGTGTATTCAACCACAGCGTCCCTCTATGAAAACAAGCCAATAGTTGCTTTACACACGCATGGGATTGATTCAATCACCCAAAATGAGGCATATTGATGAGCCCCAACAATCCAGATTGGTCTTACCCACTCGCCCATGGTTTAGGAATTCGCTAAATGGGGGCACCAGGTTCCGTTGGGATTGATTCATAGGGCTCATCCCTAAAATATTTAAGCAATAGCAAGTCATGGTTTTCAAATTTCAACTTGATCAACACAGGGATGATGTCTACTAAGCACTTCATCCCCTCTAGCAGCGGTGACAATTTTGGTGGATACTTCTGACTTTTTGACAGTTGCCTCGGCTTATCTCCTGGATACGTAGGAGCGACGTATCCAAACATGTCATGAACATAGACACCCTGAGACACCGTGGACTCAACAACTCTCTATTTCGATAGCCCGATCTGTGCAGTTCCTTCTCCTTGCATTCTCACCGACGTGCAAGTTTGCCTCTTTGGTGACAGCGTGGGACTGGGCCTTTGAGCCAGTCGCTTCCGCTTGAGAATGGAAAATGAACCGACTGGCATGCTCAACTTCTTCTTCAACACCCATGGGCCAAATAGGGGACTTGTACTCACTTGAAATCTCAATGGCATCGAGGTCGCTTAGCATGCCTCACACCTCAAACCTTAAAATGCACTCGACAGCTCTAACGTGCAACACTACAACTCACTCCATAGCTCACACCACACTACACAATTCTCCCTTTGCCTCACACTCTGGTTGCTCAACTGAACAATGCCTTCCTTACACATCCCGTGCACTTTTTATAGCCACCTCCAACTAAAAACTCATCATTGCCAACTCTATTATCACCATTATTACTAAATCTGGTATTAATGACGCCAAATCCACCGGCAATCCTACTCCTCTAACAGTCAGATCAATCATTAATGTAGGTCACTTCAACAAGCTCCACCAGCCAACTATTTTAACTACTTGCATTTATTACTTGATTTGACCAACCCATAGCCCTGCAATTGTCGCAAGTGGTCGACTAGTCATTGCTACAAACTTTAACCTTACACAACCTCTCCCCTGGGGCTCGCCTTGCTAGTCTGAACTAAAATATTCATTTTTTTTTCATAGCCCCTCAAGGAGTGCGCATTTCCAGCCCCAACCTATGGGGATTCAAGTGACTCCCATTGAAAAGCGTTGTTAATACTGTGCCATCTAATTGTTGTAATTGAACTGCACTGCTAGAAGTAATGGAATGAACAGGATACAGACCTAACTACTGCATTTGTAACTTACCGGGATGCTTGGTAAACCTACTGTCATATAACAGTACCATATCACCTTCTGCAAACTGTTTTTTCTTAATGTGGCGCTCATGCCACACCTTCTATTGATCCTTCATAACCTGTTGGTGGAAGCTAGCAATAAAGTGGTCTTCTTTGAGTTTAACCAACTGCGCAACGTGCTCTTCTAATGCTTCTGCATCATCCATGCCCGTCACCGCGGAAATGCACAGACTGGGAAAAATATACTCCATGGGCATGACCACCTCTTGCCCATAGACTAGCTTAAATGGTGTCTGACCGGTTAGCCGTTTACAAGTAGTGCGATAGGCCCATAGCACTGCTATAATTTTTAGGTCCCAGTCATCACGGTCAGCGTTACATACCTTATTCAACATTGTTTCCAAGATTTTGTTGAATGCTTCAATGGTCCCATTTGCCTATGGTGTATGGTGTAATCCTCTTATGTTGCACTACAACTCCTCAATTAGCAGGTTCATAGTCCGGTTGACGAAGTGACTGCCCTGGTCACTCATCAAGATCCTATGACACCCAAACCATGTCACAATGTTTTCAAAGATGAACCTCGCTGCTGTCGTAGCGATGCAATCCACAACCGGTGCAGCTTCCGCCCACCTAGTCAGATAGTCAGTTGCAGTAATGATGTATCGCGCACCAGTCTGCTTCCCTAGTGGATTAATAGAACCCACAAAATCCACAACCCATTTATCAAATGGTCACAGAGTCACCTACAGTACCAGTGGCATGTCATCCCTTCGTGATGATTTACCGACATGCTGGCAGACGTCACAGCTCCTTTTGTAGTATACGGCATCATTATGCAATGCAGGCCACCATAGTCTGGTGCATAACACCTTCCATGTAGTAGCATGTCCTCCGTAGTGGCCTCCCTCAATTCCCGCGTGTGCTTCTTCAAGAATGCAACCCTGCTCATGCGGTAAAATACATCGTCCCAAGATTTCATCTGGTCTAAGCTTATATAACTGTCCCACAATTAATTGAAAATCAGAAGCCTTTACTACCAGCTGCTTCATTTGGCTAGTCGACATGTCCTTCGAGGCGACACTAGTGGCAAAAAACTGAATAATGGGTGCATAGTGATCCTCTGCGATGTCAATATGGAACGATTGCGCATCTGGCAATCTGTCATCAATATTGGTCGGTTCTTCACCATTTTTGATGCGAGATAGATGATCTGGACTAGTGTTCAATCGCCCTGGCTTCACAACTATTTCAAAATCAAACTCCTGGAAGAGTAATAGCCATCGATAGATCTTCCCCCCCAACACAGGCTTATTGACTAGGTATTGCAAAGTAGAATGATCGGTGAACATCTTGAAATGTACGCCCAATAAGCAGTGCCGAAAATTTTGCAATGCATAAACCATCACCAAGCCTTCCCTTTTCGTCGTTGTATAATTTTGTTTAGCAAATGACAGCTTCCTACTGGCATATGCAATTGGGTGATCCAAGTCACCCTCACCTAGTTGCACAAGAACGACCCCTAGTGCGATAGAAGAAGCATCGACGTGCACGTGGAACTCCTTGTTCCAATTAGGAAAAACCAATATGGGCATAGAGGACATCTTGGCTTTCAAAGTGTCAAAGCTTCATTGACATGCCTGATTCCATTCATAAGTTGCATCCTTATTTAGTAGTTTCTCCATGGGGGTAGTAATCATAGCGTATCCTTTGATAAACTTGCGATAGTATCTGGTATGCCCCAGTGTGGCCTGAAGCATAAGAATTAGCACGATCTTTGTCGGATCGACCAACAGACCTTCTTTGCAGACTATGTTCCCCAGTAGCATGCCAATGCAAAAAATACACTTTTTAGAATTTAAGGTGATCTGATGCTGTCGAACCTTTCCAGCATCAATCGTAGGTTGTCCAGATGCTCCCTAATTAGTCCATAGATAGTCCAGTCATCCATATACACCTGCGGGAACTTTTGAATAAAATATTTCAATACAGTGACAAGTATGTGAGAGAATATGACTGGTGCATTCTTTAGCCCAAATGGCATGACTGTATATTGAAAACAACCCCACTTGGTGACAAACGTAGTCTTATGGCAATCCTCCTTTGCAATCCAGATCTGGTGGTATCTCGAAAAGCTATCGATGAAAGAATACATCTCCTGGCCACCTACTCCTTCAAGAACTTCGTTTGTAAAAGGGGTCGGGAACGGATCGTGCACGCATGCATCATTCAACTTCCTTAGGTTGACGCAAATGCATATTTCACCTGTCTTTTTATCCTATACCACCATAGGACTTATCCATTCAGATTCTTCTATAGGCTTGATGATCCCAACATCAAGCATCCGGTCAATCTCAGCCTTCACATTGTCCTTGTATCGTGGATTCAATCGATATGGCCTTTGTTGCACTGGTTTGGCATCTGGTTTTAACATGATTTTCATCTCCCCTAGGTCTCCTAAAATTCCCTTCATCTCTAAAAACTGCATCGGAAAAAGGTCCTAGAATTCATGTAGCAGGTTCGTGATCTTGGCCATGGTCTCCTCATCCCAGTTGTCTCCGACATTGGAAACTTTTGGGTTCTTTGCCGACCCAGTGTTTATTTTATGGATCCTCAGTGGCTGACTCATCGAGTCCGTTGGTATGTCTAGGGATGCGACATCATGACTTCCTTCTGACTTTGGAATATTAACATTCCACAACTCATCGTCATCTTCAGGTTCCCCAAACAAGTTGTAGCAGGTCATCATGGATTGGATGGAACAATGCGCATGTGGATCATCGGGATAGGTGACAGGGGTGACTTTGAGTAAAACGTTGCGGATGATTTGTAAAGCATTGCATACCACTAGGTTGACGTCCTGAAAACTAAATGTCTACGCAAAACAAACAGACACCTCCTCCCAAGTGGTGATAGTTCTACAGAACTCTACCGCCACATACCAGGATCTCGACATTTCTTCTAGAGTATGAACGAAAGCGTGGACGCATTCATCTTTGGGTCACAACGCCCATAAATTTTGACACTTGATTAAATGACTGGTGGGATCATTTCGTCTATCATATCTCCCAGCATGATAGACCTATAAGTCACCAAAGCGCACCATCATCAATCTGCGACACTGTTCCCAGTCAAGTATCATCTATTTGTGTGTTTCCCACCATCGAGCCAGAGTAGCTTTCAGTGCTACATCAAGAGAAAACATCATTTTCGATTCAAAAACTTTCTCTTCAAATTCCTGAAAGAACTCTGATAGTCCCGGAAGTCCTTCATAAATGGGAAAATCCATAGTTTCAGTTTCAACCCTTTGATAATGCCCAAATACCCCACAGGTGTAACACTATATTGATTCATGACCTCGACCAAATCCTCCTCCTCGACCTTTGAACCCTCCCCAAAATCCTCCTCGGACTCCTCCTTGCTGAAACTGCGGTTGGGCCATCTGTTGCTGCGATGGGTTTGGTTGTTGCTGGACATATTGTGGCTAATTATACTATAGTCACGGTGCCTGGTTATACAGTGACTGTACCGCCATCTGTGGCTAAGGTACAAATTTGGCCGTGCTATAAACTATTGCGCGGGGATAAACTACAATGGAGGTGGTGGTGTATACGACACTTGTGCTTCTGGTTGCACTACTTGTGGCTACGCTTGCACTGTCCGGGGGTCCTCTCCTTTCACAAAATATGAATCATACATTCTTTCTTGGAGAAAATCATAAGCTTAGTAGTTTTTGTCATCATGTCCCATTGATTGACAAAACATGCAATACAGGTTTTCAGCCTTCGTAACCATCTTCTACATGTATTTGCAGTTCTCATGTCGATGCCCATAGACTTGAAATATGCGACACCATGGTATACCAGCACAGCTCAATGGGTTTGGGGCTCTCGACAACAAATAACTCTTGAACGTCAAACATGTGTCCTTGGTATGTCCACCTGCATGGCACCGGGTGCACCAAAGATCATCGCAATCTTCCTTAGCCTTTTTGATATCTTGTAGTTAGAGCATTAGGTCAGCCAACTGTGCTTGAATATTGGTCATTCTGACTGCACTTTCTCCTACTGGTGATACCTCCAATTTCATTGTAGTCTCCAGAGCCTCACTCTGCGTCATAATCTTTTGCTGCATCAATGGTTGTTGGATATGCGGGACAAGCGAAACAATGAACCATTCCTTGTGCTAAACATCGCTCATCTAAAAACTGACTCGAGCCATCAATGTATTAAACCACTGATCAAAGTCCCAAATCGTTTCATTGGGGAACTGTTTGATCTCTTTCAATTCAGTAATATACCGAGCCTCAGACTTTGGCTTCTTGAATTCTTCAAATAACCTTGTTTGGATCTCATCCAATGTCTTCACGGTACCTCCTTGAGGAATCCATGTCTCATGAACCATTCCAGCGCATGACCCCTCAGAGTAGTGGCCAACTGAATTTCTTGACATCATCATTGACAGTTTGTCGGGCGGTCCATATTGCCTCACATAAGAACCAGTACTGCTTTGGATCATCAGTGCCATTTCCATTGAATATCGGTAACTTCATTTCATCTCCTACCATTCTGGGCCTTCTTCCTCCTGCTGGTGCTCTATTACTAGACTGTTACTAACACGTTGGGAAATTCGATGTAGAATGCATGTTTCTTCCTTGTGGTAGAGTAGTGCATAGAGGTTTATACACGTTACTACTAGGGTTTGATCCTGTCATCCTTTCGGGCATAGCTTGGGCCTAGATGTCCTCGTCATCGTAGAAAGGTCACTTCATCCCTTGTGGTTGTTCTTCATGGCATCGCACTTCGATTGCAGTAGGACCTTCTCCTGTCCTCTGCCTCTTCTCTCGAAACCTTGCTCCTCCCCTTGTACAACCACTTGTTTCCTCGACGAAATTCACATTCTCACTAGAAATCATTCCCATATACCCCTTACCTTCTCATGCATCTCCCCCCCTTCTGTCACGGTGCTTACATGCTCCGCACACCAGAGTTCCACTACTCTTGGTCCATCTTTAGAATACCTTTTTCACAAACCAGTTCTTTAATTGACAATTACAGTGACAACAAGAATCTTCCTCGAGGTCCACTGAAGAAATCCCTTTCTGCTTCGCTAAAATATTTATTGGTGTTGACAGAAAACTTGGTGATGTATCCTTCTAAGATACTATCCAACCATACTTCAACTTCCCGTGATGCCTTATTGTTGGTTTCTTGCAACTCTTGGATCAGCTCTGGGGTCCAGGATGTCGGCTCTTCTCCTTGGAAGTTTGTCTTCTTCTTAGTGAATTTTTCCAGCCATTCATGCAAGAGGATAGGAAATGCACAAAAGAACCATTCGTGTGGACCGTCGTAGATATACCTATCCAACCAGTGGCCTGTTGATAGCTTTGGATTCTGATTTTTAGCTTCATCAAACACCCGCAATTTTAGGTCAAACCACCCTTCAATCTTCGTTCAGGTCGGATGCCAAAACATATCCTTCTCTTAATAGCAACTTGGTCCCAACAACGGAACCATTTGTTGGTGAAACCAACCAACAAAGCCTCATCCACAGGGGTTCTCACTTTGTCGATGCCCAACCAATGCAATCTCCCTGAGCACCGGCCTAGACAGGGTTTACCTTTCCCAAAAACGTCCGCAGAGCAGATGAAGTCTCACCCAAGATGTTCAAGGGAGAGCTGTTGGAATCGAGTTTCTGACAGTGGGGACAGAGGATATGGGGATCCGACGGGGAGACACCATAACTGCTATATCAGAGCTTTGCAGTCGACGTTAAGTCATTTCCACAGCTTACAGAGTGCATCCAGAACTTATGCAGACATTATTGATTCATTTCCACAGCATCATCCAAGTGTCACAATAAATACCGCAGCATTGTTTATAAAACATATAAACTCATAGTGCAATAGAACATAACAGACTCGAAGACAGATCACATCAATATAACAGAAAGAGATTAAATCACAACAACATCATAACAAAATAGATTGAAACATCATAACAGATTAGATCGTAGTAGTGATAACAGACAAGATTTGTGCAACATCTATCATATCATATTAATCTTATGCAAAGGATCCAAATTACATAATTCTTCTCCAAAACCGGAGACGGCATACATAAGGAAAACCCAGATAAATCGCAGATACACAGGAAATTCTTCAAAAACCTGATCGCACTAGACCTTAGGCGATAATTATCCTCTTATGCGATTCTCCTATGATGATCATAATCTTTATTTTCTCTCTTTCTCTCCCCCGTACTACTTGCAAAACTAGATCTATAAATAGGCTTGCGCCTTTACATTGAGGGTCCACTTCTAACTAACTTACAACTACTAATGACCTATTGCAACAAAACTTGGTCAAATAATATATAAAATATTCAAAGCAGTTATTCTTCCGCCCATCGCACTGATTTGGCCTTGCACGGTACCACGTGAGCTTGCGCAGCTGCCGTGATGCTGCGCAACTCACTTACCAAAACCACTGCCAATACATAAATTATTCAGCTTAAAAAGAAGTGTTACGAAGAAAAATTCCTATGGCTTGGGGTACCACAATAGACAGAGGAACCACAGAAATCAATCCTTGTCGATGTGCAAGAGAAACCAAACATCTAACACTAAAGGATCTCGATACATACCTTATTCCGAATGGTTCATGTAGGTCCCCGTTGAGCTTTTCCACTCTCGCTTGTATAAGTAATTTGCTCTCTCAACATTCAAAAAACAAGACAAGCATGCTATATATAATTGTGTTAGACCTACTCTAGCATATATAATCAATAACATATAAGCATTTGCAAACATCCATGGATTCAATACTCATTTAAATACACATTATTGGATAAGAAAAGATATTTCTATTAATTGAAAACAGAGATTACAATAGTGACAACCTCTATTGGCACATCTACAAATCGGAGAAACTCAGTCCTCCACCCGGGCCTCCACCACTTCCATCCTCCATCTCTCGATAGCAAGCTCACAAGAAAAGGAAAGCTTGGGAAGAACACAAAGTGCTCCAAGGGACAAAGGGATGCAAACTCAAGTATAAGCTCCGGCAACAATGGACTATAGTTTTCTTGCTCTTCAATTCCTCCCTTTTCAATGTATCCAAAGGGTTCCTTATATAGAGCTTCAATGGGGTAATGGAAGGTCAAATCTGAGTGATCTCAAGGCATATAGAAGGCCAAGAGACAAGTGACTTGGATCTAAATCAAGTAAAACTCCAAAACTATTTGGCCTTTTGCACACATCCCGATGTACGCGGGTTTGAGGGTAAAATCCGCATATATATGCGAGAACAGGTTTAAAAGTCACGTATAGAAAATAAGACATGTTTTTAGGGATGATCTTGGAAACATGAAAGACACAAAAATGGTCCATGGGATCTAAAGAGTTTGCAGAGGGACAAGGAAGGCCATAAAGGTGTGATCCACCATGTGTGGTAAAATTAGCTATAACAAGAAGGTTGATGAATAATCTTTTAATTCAAAGTTTGAGAACAAATCGAATATTCTAGATGAAATACTAAGTGGCCAAATACCATCAAGTGAAAAATCTGGATTAGGATATAACAAGAAGAGTTATGCTGCTGCGATTATGGATCCAACTGGAAAGAAGGATAGTTAGAAATATGTATTAAGTTTTCTTAATTGCTTAGATGATATTCTAAAACAATTTTTAATAGTAGGATCATTGAAAGAACAACAAGTACAATCACACAAAAGAACACAAATATTTATCCTACGAAACCCTCGTGGAGGAGAAAACCCAGTAAAACTTCCTCAGTATAGAACTCAGCCAAAACAATGTAAAACCCTGTTATAGCTTATTTTACCACACTTGGTAGATCACACCTTTATGGCCTTCCATGTCCCTCTGCAGACTACTTGGATCTCCCTTGCTCAAGTTATAATTTGATGAACCAAGAAAGTCCCTAAAAAACACCTGTTTATATGTATACGCTATTTTTAATCCAATACCCCCGTGTACACGCAGCTTTTGATCCAATACCGATGTACATCGAGAAATGTGCATAAAAACAAAAACTTTTGGAGTTTTCCTCATTGAGTCCCGAATAATTTGACTCTTGGACTTCCATATTCCTAGAAACACTTCGACTCAACCCTCCATTGCCTATTGGACGACTATATATTGAGCCTCTTGGATGCATTGAAGGAGGATAATTTGGAGAGCAAGGAAACTATAGTTCATTGTTGCCTCACTTGTTTATGCTTGAGTCTGCATCCCTTTGTCCCTTTGGAGAACACATTACTGCTCTTCCCAAGATTTCCTTTGCTTTGTAAGCTTACCATTGAGATGGAGGATTGAAGTGGTGGAGGCCCAGGTGGAGGACTCGGTTTCTCCATTTCGATGAGGTGCCAACATAGTTTTGCACTGCTCTATCTCTATTTATTATTAATAGAAATATCAATTTCTCATCCATTACATGTGTATAACTATGAATATTTTGTCCATGGATGTAGTTATATTTTCTTATACATGATGGTTTATATATGCTAGAGTAGGCCTAACACTTTGATATATAATATGCGTGTCTTGTTTGCTGTTGTTGAGAGAGAATTGTAAATACAAGCGTGTTGGAAAATCTTAACGGAGATCTACATCAACTGTTCAGAATAAGGTACGCTTCATATCCCTTAGTGTTAGATGTATTTATTTCTCATGCATATTAGAATGGATTGATTTCTGGTGTCATTCCGTCTATTTTTTTCTACCCCAAGCCATAGGAAGTTTCTCTCCATAACAGAATTGGCGACACCACTAGGGAGGTTCCTTGTTTGTCTTTGGGGATTTGGTGCACAATGTGTTTGAATTTCTCTTTGTTTATTTGTGTTTCTGTGTTGGGTCCAGAAGTATGTTTTCCCATTATTAGTGTCCTGTGGAAGTAATTTTGGTCTTAGCCTATCATTTTACCCCCTCTTTCTTGTTGTACGTGAGTTTTTGCCTCACAGCTACGTATACACATGTGTTTTGTCTGAATAGTCGTGTATACACGCAGGTTTTCTGCAAGCAGTCGCATATGTTTCTCTTTTGAATTTGATTTGGATGATTGAGAATTGATGGGTGATGTTTGAATGTTCCTGATTCTTCCAGGGTGATTTTGGTGTCTGTCTACTGCCTCTATTTCTGACTAGAGACCTTTTTTATTTTGCTTTTTAATTAGAATTTCTTATTGTCATCTTAATTCCTTTTTATTTTGCTATTAGTGCCTTAGATTTATTTTATCTTAGTGTCTTGCTTGGCTGCTGTTTGAGAATTGTTGTAGGGTCTGAGAGTTGTTGCAGGGTCTAAGTGTTGTAGAGTCTTTTGTTTCTTTCACATACCATTTATTTCAAAAATACAAAAATATTTTTATTTTTGGCATGTTTAAGCATTTTTTCATTTTCATTTGCATGGAACTTGCATTATGTTTGCTTACTTTATTAGTAATCAAGCTTTCATACAGGAATGGTTACATTGTCATTTGAAGGAAAAATATGCATCTCATGTAGTGGCATACCTTGTTTTCTCATTTAAAGACAAAATTGTACTTGGCATTGTTTGTTAGTTGTGCATATTTACTTTCATTGCTGCACGGTCATTTCCTTTGAGTAATCATACCCCCTAAAATCAACGCTTAATTTAAAATGAATTACACATTTTTATTTGATACGGTACATCAATAAACTTAGGTTTTAGGGTCTTGGAATAGGTTTTTGTCCGTAAATTTATCCAAGACTACTAAACAAAACAAGTAGGTGTCTGTCCAGGCTAGAGAGTGAAATCCTTGGTATAATTGGTGTTCTCAGGAGGCTCCTCTTACACAGGATTTAAGCATGAGGCATTGTACATGTTTGTGGTGGGGATAGCCCCTTTCCACTCTATGTGCAGTGGCAGATATATTTCCAAGAGTGTATTCGTATCTGGGGGATTTTGAGGTACCTTTGGTGCTTTCGAGCTTCAGGATTTGCTACCCTTCCCATATGGTAGATACTGCTTGCGACTGTCTGCTTGAGAATTTTTTATATTGGGATGACCTTAATTTCCTTAGCTAGGTATCACAGGGGGTACTTGTAGAGGTTATTTTGTGAGTGAACTGTCCAGGTAGGGGTCGGACAACACACTCTCTTTATGCATTGAATATGAGGGACACTATAATTAGTTACGCATCTCTACTTGTAGTGTATGGGGGTCTCATACCTCTCCTAGGTGAGACATACTTGCTACATTTGGGAGCTCATTTATCCTCCCCTTAGATTGCTTCCATTTTGACTTAGATTTTCTTAGGAGTGTGCTCTGTGTGTGCTAGACTGCTTTAGGGTTCGTAATTAGTTTGAGTCTCTTTTTATGGAGCCATCATGGATCTGGGAGTGGAATTTCGTTGTTCTCAATGTTTAGCAGGTCTTCCACCTTTTACGTATCCTCCTCCTTTATAGAAGAGAGCCATACATTCTGGGTGGACTCATATTCATCGTGATTCACACATCAATCTCACCATGAGTAATAAATCTGAGATCTTGGATCCCCCTCCTTCTCCACCCGCTGGGGTAGGGAATGTGCCAGATAGTGTATATGGGACTCCAGAAGAAATCAATCCTTTTGAGGTTGGTGTGTCATATAATGTATGATCCCATTTTTTAGATTATGTAAACACAGACCGTCGATATTCTTCTCATAGGTCGAGCAGAGAGACTCATCTGGTACCCTCTAGTACTAGCCCTTTTATATTTGGCATGTCATACCATTCAGAGGTTATTTCATCATTTAATGTTGGATCTAGTGTTGACCATGGTACTACGCCTGGGGGCACTTCCATCCCTTTAATCCATGCAGATAGGTTTGGTAGTGGTCATATTGCACCTTCCACACCTGTTGTGGGAGGCTCTTCATACCCGTTACACGTGCCTAATACTAGTGTCCTCGTTCATGAAAATGTCCCTAGACATGTGAACATTGGAAGCACAACTTATATTCCATCTTATGATCCATTGTCCACTACACTTGTTCCTTCGAATTCATTTTTAATATCGCATCCTCCCCATGGCTCACATGGCCCTTCGGGCTAGATTACTACCTCTAGCTATGTTGATCCCTCGTCTTCCCACACAACAATATCACAAGGTTACATGCCTCCTTACGTGTCGGAATATTATGTACCACCTTATGTGTCTGTGGGGAAACCTGCATATCAATATTATAATTATGGCTATGTAGCACCCAAGTCTCAAGGTATTCTGAATTATAACATTCCCATGTACCCTTTTATGTGTAAAGTGGGAGGAGGCTATTATCCCACTGGACAAGGCCATGGTGTTTCCAACAACCAAAATTACATGAATCAGTTTTATCAGGGGGCATGGAACTAGATGGCACAACCTAGGCTCCCTTTTATAGCTATGTTGAACTTGCCTGATTTATCGAGATTGACCAATGATTTGGTATCTCATGATATGACATGGCCAGTTGTTCCTGCCAAGCTTCCTTTGGACATTCCAAAGTTCGAAGGTAAGAGTGGTGAGGACCCTAGTGAGCACGCTACTACTTTCCATGTATGGTGCTCTTTGAATTCATTGAACCATGATTCCATTCGTTTATGACTGTTTCAACACACCCTCATAGGTCTAGCGACAAAATGGTATATATATTTTCCTAGGGGCACATATCGAATGTTCAATGGCCTAGACATGAAATTCCTCAACCACCTTCAGCTACCTGTGCGTTACGATGCCGATATTGATCTCTTGTCAAAATTTCAGTAGGATAAAGCCACACATATTTCTTACCATATTCAAGAGTGGCGTAGATGAAATTGGTTGATTAAGGCCAACGTGACCAGAGTTTTGTTTGGAATGGTTTCTCAACTCGTTATTTCCATATATAGCGAAGGATGTTTCCCCATATGGAGTGATGAATGAGGAACAAGCTATCTTTCGAGATTAACAACTAGACTTGATTTATGCTCAGTCTGGGCTCTCATATGAGATTATTTTGAATGCACAGCGGTCAAACTTCGAGCCTAAGTTCAAACCTGGGCCACATGTTGATGGCATTGTTGTCTCTACGAGTACTAAAACTGTAGACTTGGTTATGAATCAAATGAATAATTTTTCTATTAACCAAATTGCATCAAGACAAGCTATGGCTTCATCTCATCCCATCCAATCGACGGATGTACGCTCTGTCCAATCGTCGAACCAGAAGCATAACCAGCAGCCCGGGTGAAAAAGGAAAAAGAGAAGAAATAATCATCAGGATGGGAGTAGGAATGGAAATGCTAATGATGACAATAACAATAATGATGTTGGGGGGGACAAGAAGTCTAAAGGTAAGGTTAAGTTACATTGCAATCTTTGTGGGGGAGATCACCTCACTCACTTGTACCCGCGTATTGAAGATGCCTCTAAATTCATCACACAGAGCCCAACTATGTTGACATATCCTTTACTGCACAATCAAAACATGAATTCGAAGATAGTGGACTCCGGAAGTGCTTCTGGTGGGCATCAAAACCCGCTGAGCATTGAAAGTGGCCATGGGTGCATCAACATGATGTCCGCCGAGAATGTTGTGACACGAGCTAAAGTTTATTGTACGTCTCAACTCAACTTAGGAAATGAACTTGCTCCTCCTGAGGCCCCTTTGCATATCCATAATCCTGTCGAAAATCTTGAAGTTCCACCTCACATTCCTAAGGGAGTCTTAAATCATTCGGGGAAAAATCCTAATGCTTGAGCTGCCCAACACTATTCCATTCTTGAGGATTTGGGATAGACTCCTTGTGTGATGTTTGCTTTAGAATTCCTTCAGACTTTCCCTTCACAGAGGAAATATTTGTTGTATTCCCTTGGGGTGGTTGATTCACATCCTTCCATTGTTATTAAATTTGAAACCCATGAAGTCCAACCTCATTTTTGTTACCATGTGGCCCTCCTTGTCCACATGGAGTGTATGAACAATACCATTAAACACATAGTGATTGATGAAGGCGATGCGGGTTATGTGATCTCTTTAGCCTGTTGGAAGGGTTTAGGTTCTCCTACCTTGTTGAGATCTGGAACCATGTTGAATACTTTTGATGGGAGATATTTTTGACCGCATGGTATACTTCCTTCTCTTGAAGTCCAATTAGGAGGGAAGACCATGTCGATCGATGTCAAGGTGGTTGATGTGCCCCTTGACTATAACCTTCTACTAGGACATAATTGGATTTATAATATGAAATCAGTCATGTCATCTCTCTTTTGAGTTGTTTGTTTCCATTTTAAGGGAGGATTTGTTAGGATTATAATCCTCCCTTGTCCAATTTGGTCAATTATGTCTAAATCTAGAGTCATTTCAGTCTATTTTTAGTCACTAGCACCATTGGATCCACTTGGCCTAATTAGGGCACATGTTTTAGTCACTAAAGTGTGGGGAACACTAATTGAGGCCAATTTCCACTAATTTCACTTGCATGCATTAGTTTAGGATCCTTCTAGATCAATCCCTACAAATTAGGAGCCACTAGGAGTGTCGATACCAACCTCCATCAGTTGAGTTGAGTTGGTGACTAGTCAAGCTCAGTCAGGAGTCAATTACATTTATTTCTTGTTTGTTACATTTAGTTCTACTCAATTAACGCTAGGATTGCATGGCTGCATGCAGGTGAGGTGCATTTACTCACCTACCTCAGTTATTTAGACTAGTTAAGTGATAATTAACACTGAATTAGACACTTCAATTGGGTTGTTGAAATCCAATAATGATTTAGACAAGGTCAGTTAACCATTCAGTAAAGTAGAGTCAAACCAATTCGAATTTCCTCACATGGATTCGAATTGCATGAGGCTATTTATCCATTCTACTTCATTTTAATTATTATCTAATTACTTTTGATTAATGAAAGCATTCACAATTGCAAGCCATTTTTGCACTGTTTCATTCTTCAATTGCTGAGTAAATTGTATGATCTATCTTCTGATTTGTGTGTTTTTCCATAGATCTATGTGCTCAATTTAATATGGTATCAGAGCCTCAGTAGGACAAGGCACTTATCCTACTGCAGATTCATACTTGGATCAAAAAAAAAAATTGAGCAAAAATTGCTCCTTTCAGTACTGCACCAGAAGCAGAGAATTTACCACTTAATATCCCAAGTAAAGGAATTGTTGATTAATCTTTCTTAATCAACTATGATGGGTGTGATGAAAATTCCAAAAGTGCAAACTGTTGAACTTATTTTGTCTCTTTGATTGTGTGATTTACAGGTTTATCATTCTCCTTCATTGCATTTGCTACAAGCAACTCAATCTCCTTCACTGCATTCGCTACAACAGCTTAGTATCCTTCATTGCATTCAAAATGGCCCCTCCAATGGAGCTTCTCTCTCCTTTCAACTACCACCAATGGAAGGAGGACATGGAGATGTAGCTTCGATCCAAAAGACTCTTCAAAATCACAATGGAGATAGAGGCAGATCCAGTACATTATCTTGATGAAGAGAAGTACTGGAATAGGCTTGATGAAGCATATGGATGCTTGTGCCTCTCAATCTCTTGAGATATTCTCTTCCACATCAATGGATTGAAGAATCCCAAGTAGGTTTGGGATAATATTTCTTCCTTATTTGATAAGCAGGATGACTTGAGGACCTATCAGCTAGAGAATGAGCTGATTTCTCTTCATCCATCCAACTTCAAAACAATGAATGAATTCTTCACCAAATTCAAGCATCTAGTGTTCCAGTTGAAGATATATAAGGTTGAGAGGGAGGATGTGTTGAGGCCTGGAAATTCGCAGGCGGAAACAGTAAGGGATTCTCCCCAATCAACGTTCCCAACTAGCCCGTTCATTGTTTGGTATAGGGAATCCATCCGGTTTTGCGGTCCGGCTACCGTAGGTCAAACACAAACAAAGGCTTTACTGGTTGCGTCCCAGTCCACCGGAATTTGTATTTTAACTTAATAATTCTATGCAAGAATTCGAACTAAACATGCAGGGTGGTGAAGAATGCAGGGAGCAGCCACAATGTGATGCACAGGTTCTTACCTCTCGTCTTAGGCTCACCAACATTTGAATCACACATGCATCTATGACCTAACTATCTATCTATCCCTCGGGAGCCAACTTATATTTAATATATATGAGTAATGCCGATGTGCACACATGATAAAAGCAATTACAGATAGCTGACATTTACTTTTACAAGCATGAACAATGAAAGATATTTCCGCAACCAGATGACTAATTGTTTCACAATAAGCATGCATTACTCATGGTGGTTATTTCATAAAATAAATCATAAATCATTTAAACAAGACATAGGTCATAAGTTAGAACGATCTCACGATTCATGGACACAATGCTGAAAAACAAAGTAGTTCATCTTTCAACTCTCCATGGAAACACATTTGAAATCCCGCCGATCTTCTTTCAACAGGCAAAATGTAATTTCTATTGCAAAATGAAGTAGTTCTTCTTACAATATATCATCCAGTCTTACTGGGGAAAAAAGCCTCTTCTTCTTCTACGCTTCCTACTTTTATACAAAAGGTCAAAATGGTTGGGCTGCCCAAAGTGACCTTTGGGCTTCCCAACCTTTTGCTTTCCCAACGCTTCATTTCTCAAAACTTTTACGAAAATATTAAATTAATAAAAAGTTGACCGGTCCTCTATAAGGAGGGTCCTGCTTGGTTTTCAAAGAATTTTTTCCACGCTGCTGCTTCAGCAGCGAGGCCTTCAAAAGCGTACGGCTCTAGGAACTGGATGTTAATTTCAAACTTGTCAACTTGGTTCCTGATGGCCTCGATCCTTGTTGGGATCAACCGAAGATGGTATTCTAGAATCTGTATACTAACGACTGTGTGACCCACCTCGTTCTTCAGTACAATGGCATCAATGGATTGAATCTGCTGCTTCCTGGCCTCTGCATCTTGATTCCTTTTCTGCAATATGTCCACCAAGGTCTCATGATCCGGGAACTTTTCAAACCTAAGCTCAGCCTCTGTCTGGCAGCGGTTGTATGCATTAAGGAACCTTTTACAATATTCTGAGCATGCTACCTGTGTCCTTCAGACAACCTTCTTAAAGTCTTCAGCAGTGCTAATGGCAAACTCTACTAGGCTGTGATCTCTCCTGAGGGTTTGATGATCTTTGGCTGGTAGTTCTCCTGGAATCTCGACATCATCCTCTGGTCTTGCCATTCTAGCGTTCAAGACCTCAAGAACATCTTGGGACCTATCTACGAAATAGGAGAAAGTTTCTATGATCTCCTCTAACCTGCTGTCCATCTGAAGAACTTTGCATCGTTCTTCTTCCAGAGCAGTCTGCAGCAGCATCATTTTAGCCTTTTGCGCTAGGATATATTCTTTAAATGGCTACAGATTGACTTGCTGTTCTTTTGCTGTCTCCAGTTCTTTGGTGTATTCATTATTGGACTCATAGATGATATTCTGCTGCGCCTCTAGGTCCTCCACCTTTTCCCTCAATTGTTCCTTCTCATTCTTCATATTTTGAACTTCCTGTTGCGCATTTTCTAGAGCCTCTTGTGATTTTCCCTTGGCTTGTATCTCCACCTGAAGGACATGGATTTCACCCTTTATGGATTCCATTTCCCTTAGCACGTGTTCATACTTCCTCTTAAGTCTACTACCCTCTCCTCTTTCTTGTCTCAGTGTGTCTTTTAGCTGAGCAGTGGTCTTCTTAGCTGACTCTAGTTCAATCATCACCTTGTTTATGTTATCAGCGAAGGCATCAATTAGTGCAGCCCCAGCTCTTATCGTGAGCATAGGATCTTTGTCTGTCCCTAGCATGACTGCTGTATCTGTGACCATCTTCCTTGATAGATCTTTCGCCTCCACCTTCTTTTCCGTCCTCCTCATTATTCTTTTAGTGGTCCTGTCATAATATACAGTACTGAAATCAGGGACTTCTTCCCCCTTTTTCTAGATGAAAGGCACTATTTGGAGCATAGGGGTTATAGGAGTGCTAGCAGTAGGTACTTGAAGGATTTGCACCTCAGGGTTTTCCTCTTCCTGACTCTGCCCTGTTGGTGTTTCAGAGGCTGACTGTTGTGTTAACTTTATCTTTTCAGCCTCCTGCCCTTGGAGCTCTTCATTTAGTTTTCTCTGTGCTTCTTCGCCTGCTTTCCTAGCTGCCTCTTCTGTTTCTCTGGCTGCTTCTTTTGCTAGTTCAGCTGCTTCCTGGACACCTTTCCTTTTCTCTTCTTCTCCCTTCTGCAGACACTCTGCAGCCTCATTTTCCAGCCTCTGAGCTTCCTCCCTTATCCTTTTGGCTCCTTCTTCAACTCTGGCTTGTTCAGTTTTGTCCTGCTTTGCCCCTTTTCCACCTTTGGTGGGGTTCTTTGGTTTGAATCTTCTGCTGAGTGCCATCATGTTTGGGGCATTCCTGAAGACGGATTCTTCACTATCGAAATGATGGGTGTACTCAAAAAACACCTTGTGTTTCTTAAAGTGCTCAGCTACTTTACCATGAGTGTCATTTCTTCGGAAAGGCATTTCCCCAAAATGGAACTTCCCTAGTTCCTCTATGAATTCGGCAGCTTGTTTCACACTGGTGAATTTATAGCTACCCAGCTTGAATGGTAAAGGGGGATATGCAGTCTTCTTATGCTGGAATAAGAAATTACCAATTCCATCAATGAACACCTGCTTGACCGCCTCTTTATGGATTATATAATCCGCTGCGTACTTTGGCAGTAGATAATGCGTCTTCGACCCTCCATACATTCTAAGATACATACCATTGTCTGTCAAGAAGTAATCTCCATGTTCCTCTATCACCTACATAGCATCTTCTGACATTAATTACATTCCTTCCGGAAGATAAGCGTGTATAGCGGCATAATGAAATGCTCACAGACCTCTCTGTAATAACTATGGTACTGATGAGCCCACAATGGTTTGTAAGCTGCATATACAGGCATTCTTTCCCTATCCCAGACACACTTGAGCCCGGGGAAAGGCTGGTTGCATAGTATGCAGTCTATCAAAATTGAACTCATATAGAATTCAGATTTTTTACGGGCTTCTCCTCCTCCCAAGGCTGCAGCTACGCAAGAAGAGAGACTACTTGATACTAGGCTGTCCCAGTTGAAGACTGTTCCTTCTGTCGCCACATGGAATATAAGGGGTATCCACTCAAATTTGAAAAGTCTGCCATTGGCTCTACCAAAGATCCTATTTAGCATCAGAGCTATAAATCTATAAGGAGCTCTTAAACTCACTGTATCATAATCCTTGGTTGTTCTGTGTCGATAGAGCTTTCTCAGCAAGAGCATTCTCCTCAGGGTCTCCACCAAATCCATCCTGAGGTTATCCAGCCAATCATTAGATAGAAAGAATTGAGGTTCTGGCAGGTGGTAAGCCAACGCCACATATCCAGGGCTAAATGCAGCGTAGCCATGACCTTCGACATTTCCTATAAGCATTTTGTTGTTGTTTGTATGGGGCAGAATCCATCTCATTACATCAGAGCATGGGAACAGCTCTGGTCTGGTAGCCACCTTCATGATGGCGGATTTTTCTATGTTGGCATAAATGGGTTCTTCTTCGAGACCCATGTCTGGGAATTCCCTGCGGGAAATTAGTCTGTATATCTCACCCCATTTATACTTAGGCTCAACCCCAGAGACACATTGGGTGTCCTCATATATATATTATGTCTGTGTGACGACCTCTATTGCTGATTGTTCTTCGACCATAGGGGCCTTCTTTTTCTGCCTTTTGGACATTGTAAGTTCGGCTTCTTCCTGCCATATATAACATTGTAACATTTACCTGACAGAGTGCAGCACTTTGTTCTATCTATGTACATTAGGGTAGCAACTGAATGATGAAACTATAATATAAGTTTGCATATTTGACTAATCAAACGCACACTCCTTCGTGCTTCTGTCTATATGATGTAAAGAATTTTGTATGATATCCACAACATCGCATAATAAAATTACATTCGTATACAAAGTGCCATTTTATGTACTTAATGTGAAAGCAGGCAGAGAAACCAATGCATGTATGCACAACCCAACAATGCCTTGATTATCAGAACTACTAGCATGAACAGACTCAGTCCTGTGCAATATAATGAACAATGTCCTTCTGCTGTATGATACTAAAACTTGATCAATCATAATTTGGCTGGCATTAAATCTACATTATTTCACAGTATGCCATTTTTTCCACGATAACAAATCATAAAGCACAAGTATGAATCTTAAACGCAAGGCGCAAATGTATCTTTCCCAATATCAAACATTTCGACGACATGGCTTTATCGAGGGTAAAAACTGCAATAGCCTATGTTGCTCGCGGGAAGATAGTTACAACAGTGCGGCTATATACTGCGGGCATCAACAACAATTTCTTGGTATACGACGCTCTCATCAGAACCGTTGTACACACTACCTTCAAAATGCAAACACTACAGCGACACAACCCTCATAGCCACCTAGGGTTTCAGACAGCCAAAGACGACGGACTGCGCGGGACGGCGAGGGCAGAGGTTGGGGTTTGAAACTGGGTAAACGGGGAAAAAACCAGTGGGGGGAAACATACGACCACCAGAAAACCACCGTAAAACTTCTTTGGGCCTCATCATCGTAAGGGGGACGCTAGGTGCAAGCGGCGTAATGGCCGCCTGCACCGCGCCTTCATACACTGCGCGCAGGGCGAAAAAAAAACAGGCCGAGGTCAACAATGATTAAAATGCGAGTCTTAAAGAAAACGCCCCCCTTCCCAAAACGCAAATAGTTAACCTAACGGCAAATCTCAATACGCGGGTGAAAAACACCGGGCGGGCAAGGAAAACGACTACGGCAAACCAAAACGGAGGTGAACCCTTGTACGTATGTAAAACGGGGTTTTCCTAAAACATCTAACCGCAGCCTACAAATCCTGAAAGGCACAAATCATGGCAAGAATGGCCTACCTGGTAACGACGTGAAGCTGACGAGGCGAGGACGGTTGAGCTTCCAATTGACACCTGGACGCAAACACCGGCATGATAGTCCGCGGGGGTAGAGGAATCGACAGTGCAGAGGGGGAAAACGACAGCTCGGGCCCAAAACAACAATAGAAAAATCCAAATCCTGTCCCCGTATATATATAAAAAAAAAAGGCGCACGCGTGCCATGACGTATCGGGCGGGAAATGGATCCGAGTCGGGCGGTGAGAACCCCAAACCTTCTGTAACGGCGGACAGTTACCATCCTCAACTCATCCGCACCGCGTGAAAAAATAACAATGATCGGACGTCGGCGGGGACCGAGATCGAAAACCAACAACTCGGACTCCTCCACAACGGTGGGCCTTCAACTCGGGAGCCCAACATCTTGAGACCCTTCGTAACGACAGACTTTCAAAATACGACACCATCCGCAACGGAGGAGGGAGCAATAGAAAAGCGCTCCGATACAAAGCCAGCAGAAAACCAAAACACACGTCGGAGCGAAAAAGAAAGTCAGAACCCAATATGGTCCGCAACGTCGGAGGGCAGAATCGAAGATCCGCCCGCAACGACGGTCAGGGGAATACTTATCCCTTCCAATGAAGAAAACCCAAGGCGCCCGCAACGGTGAAGAATCAAAAAATATCCGCAACAGTCAGAGAATCAGAAATCACTCGCAACGACGGGAGACGAAATTGGATCAACTCCCGATTCAGCAAGGCTTTGAAGGTATCCAAAAACAATGATGAGCTTGATTATAGATGGGATTATTTAAGCATTAAAGGAGAAAAACAGCTCGATTGATAGCAATTCAAAGTGCTGTAAAACATTCCAAAAATCCATAGGCCAAAACCGAGAAGGAAAACCAACTAAATCAAAGTAGAGGAGGGTCCTAAAATTTTTAGAATTTTGGGAAAATGTTGCATTTGCAACAATTGGCAACTATCTGGTGAACCCCAGATCTCTGAATTAACTCTTTTCCCAGCTCAAGACTGTCTGACTAAAATTGAAATCTTCTAGATGTCTGCATTCCTATGTCAGCCCAAATTATGCATTAAGTTACTCAAATGAAGCCCATTCTTTCGGGAGAAGGTAACATCAGCAGTGTTTTAGGTTTGAATAACTCTTTTGAGGCCAAGTATGTGAGGTTTATTTTTCCTGTCCTTAGGTAGTTTCCAGCTTGGACACCACAGGATCGTAACAGATAGTAAGCAGTATAATCCTTTTGTTCCTCATTCCCATGCCAATTTGCACTTTTGTGCTGTTTAGATTTTATTCCTTTGATATGAGTCCTCCTGCAGGTCTTTCTTACTGAATTTTAATTCAGGATCCTCTATCCCATAGTGTCCTTTTGTGTGAAAATTATACTTCATGGTTTAGTTCACGGACGGAAAGGATCTTGTGGCCATTTGGTACTTTATGCTTTGAGATTAATGCTTTTCGAGCTTTGCTTTGGTATGTCTTGTTTCTTTCAGGAGTTTTGACTCTTGATATCTTTTAGCTTTTCTGGCATTATGGCATGGGATCATTTATATATGATATACTGTCTTACTCTGCTTCCTTTCCGTGGATCTTATGCTGTCACCCCCTCGGATATTAAAATGTGAGGTGAACGGAGCCTCGAAATAGTATTCCAGACCTCCTTTACTTCTGAGTTATTTACAGGGGTTAAGTGAGACTTCAATGAATGCATGCCAGTTAGGAATATGGTTACTAGAAGACATTATTATGCTTTAAAGCATAGTCTTTCACTCAAGATTTAGTTAATAAAGAACCCTGATGTTCCCATTGCAACCAAAAGTTTGCCTCTTTATTCAAAACCAAAAGAAAAGAAAGCACAGTATTAAAGGAAAACATCAGCAAAACAAATAACCAAAGAAATGAAAAACATCAAAACATTAAAGCAAGAAAAACCAACATCTATTTAAAACAAACAATTTATTTATGTATAAAAAAGAAGAACAAAAGAAAACAAAAATTTTGCCCATTCCTGAAATTTTAAAACTAGAGGACTAAGGAATGAGCTGGATTTAGACATGAGTTACCTAACCATGGTCCAATTGTGATGTTATTGAAATGGAACCCATATCTAAAATACTGTAGTCATCACTTTCAGCCTGAGGGAGTTGAAGGAGCTCAGGCTGAGTGTCCATCATATGACTGGCCCCTTTTGAGGAATGATATCTTAGCTTAAGCTCAGTCAGGTAGTTTCCCAGGATAGAATCAACAGACTCATTTCCTTCTCCTAACTTAGTGACAGTATACTTCATGTATGGTTCTCTCATAATTTTTATTGGATTTGGGTTACCTTTGAGAGGTAACCACATATGAGACCAATCTGAAGCAAAATATCCTTTCAACCGGGCAGTACAATCTCTATTGAGAATGAGCCCATATCCCCTTGGTATGTCAGCCACCATAATGTCGATAAATTGACATATCTTGTTGTTTGCAGCCAAACGAATGAGGACATTCTTCATTTCTCCCACTACCTTGACACCTGTGCGATCTAATTGTGTTACTTCATGAGGTGTGGACTCTAGTTGTCCTTTAATCCTTTTACAAATCTCAAGGGGCATCACATTCACTGCTGCTCCAGAGTCCACCAGACAGTTATGCACATTATAATTCAATATTTCTAGAGTCAAAAGGAAAGGCGGGGTGTCAAGGTTTTCTTTCCAACCTGGTTCTTGGTCTTCTTCTCCTAGTTGGTTTTGAATAGGTATATCCTTTGCTATTTCTTGAGTTTCATCCAAGTTTTCCCCATTAACACTTGTCCGTTTCTCTTCATGCTTGACAGTCTTAGTGGTGGGTTCGGTCCTCTGATTGAGGGTATTGTTCTTAAGCATTTTTCCTTCATCCGATATCTTAACATTTTCCTGCACATTGTTAATTTTAGACATCATTTCATTTTCTTGGCCTATGACACCCATGTCCTTTGTCGTTTTAGATGTGATTTCAGATTTAGGAGTGTCATCTTCAATGTCAAACAGTGAACTACCATTCCATGAGAACATAGTATCATCTTCTGGTTTGCTTATGATCCTTTTCTCCTTTTCCTCCTCAACACTGTCCTTAATCAATTTAGGATCCAACAACTTATTCATCACCAATGTCATTGAATGTAACCATTGAGGACACTTCTTCTCAGAATGAGGTTGTTGGTGAAAGGTACAGAAATTATCCCCTCCCACTTCTGTTATGTTTATTGATGCCGAATTGGGAGGAGGAACCTGCCATTGGTCGTTGTTCTCCTTTTTCGGACAGTGAGGCCTATAGGATTTCTGAATGTCTCTTTCCCTTTCCAGATCTATTATTCGGTTGGATAATTTCTGGAGCATTTTCATCATTCCTTGATAATCATGTGATTGGTCTTCTCTAGGTTTAGACAGCAGTGAGATTCTTGTGGCAGTAATCTTGTCTTCAAGTAGATCAGGATAATCTTCTACACTCTCACTTTCAGCCTCTACCCTTTCAGCCTCTTCATAAGTCTCCACCAGGGTAGGTTTGAGTTTTATCTTGGAAAACATGGCCAGCTCAGGCCCTAGGGCTGAGGTGTAATACTCAATTAAAACCTTGTCTGAGGGTCTGTCAACTGCAGAAAAGTTTTTTAGGTACAATGAAAATCTCTGAGTGAAACTATGTACCTTTTCATTCTTTTCTTTTCTTAACAAACCAAGGCCTTTCATCAACAAGGCGTGCGTCTTCTAAGTTGTGTATTTACTTCTGAAAACCCTTTCAAAAGTGTCCCAATTTGGAATGGAGTTTGCGGGTAGACCAAAATACCAAAACGCTGCTGCTCCTTTCAGAGTATGCGAGAATAATATACATACTACATCTTCATACTCCCCAACCCTTAGACCTTCTAATGCTAGGAAAAATCTTTGGAGGTGATCATCTACCGCAATCCCTTCTTCAGGGTCAAACTTAGGCAAGAGCTTGTCAGAGGCTTGAGGTAGATTATGCAAGGGAGGTGTTAAGTTCAGAGGGGACCTAACTTTCCATGCCGGCAGAGGGTTGGCTTGATTACCAGCCATGAGCAAATGTGAACAGATAAGCCACTGAGAAAAACAATCTTTCAAGGATAGTACCGGAATCTGCAAATTCTTGAGTTAGGTTGCAATCTTCGAAACATCTGCTGGTAGGATAGTCTCGGGGAATTAAGTTCCACGGCTAGCCATTTACTGGCGGCCCTCCTTCTAGCGCCAAAACTGTTGAGGCCTGGAAATTCGCAGGCGGCAACAGTAAGGGATTCTCCCCAATCAACGTTCCCAACTAGCCCGTTGATTGTTTGGTATAGGGAATCCGTCCGGTTTTGCGGTCCGGCTACCGTAGGTCAAACACAAACAAAGGCTTTACCGGTTGCGGCCCGGTCCACCGGAATTTGTATTTTAACTTAAGAATGCTATGCAAGAATTTGAACTAAATATGCAGGGTGGTGAAGAATGCAAGGAGCAGCCACAATGTCATGCGCAGGTTCTTACCTCTCGTCTTAGGCTCACCAACATTTGAATCACACATGCATCTATGACCTAACTATCTATCTATCCCTGGGGAGCCAACTTATATTTAATATATATGAGTAATGCCGATGTGCACACATGATAAAAGAAATTACAGATAGCGGACATTTACTTTTACAAGCATGAACAATGAAAGATATTTCCGCAACTAGATAACTAATTGTTTCACAATAAGCATGCATTGCTCATGGTGGCTATTTCATAAAATAAATCAGAAATCATTTAAACAAGACATAGGTCATAAGTTAGAACGATCTCAGGATTCATGGACACAATGCTGAAAAACAAAGTAGTTCATCTTTCAACTATCCATGGCAACACATTTGAAATCCCACCGATCTTCTTTCAACAGGAAAACTGTAATTTCTATTGAAAAATGAAGTAGTTCTTCTTACAATATATCATCCAGTCTTACTGGGGAAAAAAGCCTCTTCTTCTTCTACGCTTCCTACTTTTATACAAAAGGTCAAAATGGTTGGGCTGCCCAAAGTGACCTTTGGGCTTCCCAACCTTTTGATTTCCCAACGCTTCATTTCTCAAAACTTTTACGAAAATATTAAATTAATAAAAAGTTGACCGGTCCTCTATAAGGAGGGTCCTGCTTGGTTTTCAAAGAATTTTTTCCACGCTGCTGCTTCAGCAGCGAGGCCTTCAAAAGCGCATGGCTCTAGGAACTGGATGTTAATTTCAAACTTGTCAACTTGGTTCCTGATGGCCTCGATCCTTGCTGGGCTCAACCGAAGCTGGTCTTCTAGAATCTGTATACTAACGGCTGCGTGGCCCACCTCGTTCTTCAGTACTATGGCATCAATGGATTGAATTTGCTGCGTCCTGGCCTCTGCATCTTGATGCCTTTTTTGCAATATGTCCACCAAGGTCTCATGATCCTGGAACTTTTCAAACCTAAGCTCAGCCTCTGTTTGGCAGGGGTTGTATGCATTAAGGAACCTTTTACAATATTATGAGCATGCTACCTGTGTCCTTCGGACATCCTTCTTAAAGTCTTCAGCAGTGCTGGTGGCAAACTCTACTAGGCTGTGATCTCTCTTGAGGGTTTGATGATCTTTGGCTGGTAGTTCTCCTGGAATCTCGGCATCATCCTCTGGTCTTGCCATTCTAGCGTTCAAGACCTCAAGAACATCTTGGGACCTGTCTATGAAATAGGAGGAAGTTTCTATGATCTCCTATAACCTGCTGTCCATTTGAAGAACTTTGCATCGTTCTTCTTCCAGAGCAGTCTCCAGCTGCATCATTTTAGCCTTTTGCGCTAGGATATATTCTTTAAATGGCTGCAGATCGACTTGCTGTTCTTTTGTTGTCTCCAGTTCTGCAGTCAGAGAAGCCAACTTCTCTTTCAGTTCTTTGGTGTATTCAGTATTGGACTCATAGATGATATTCTGCTGTGCCTCTAGGTCCTCCACCTTTGCCCTCAATTGTTCCTTCTCATTCTTCAAATTTTGAACTTCCTATTGCGCATTTTCTAGAGCCTCTTGTGTTGTTCCCTTGGCTTGTATCTCCACCTGTAGGACATGGATTTCACTCTTTGTGGATTCCATTTCCCTTAGCACGTGTTCATACTTCCTCTTAAGTCTACTACCCTCTCCTCTTTCTTGTCTCAGTGTGTCTTTTAGCTGAGCAATGGTCTTCTTAGCTGACTCTAATTCAATCATCACCTTGTTTATGTTATCAGTGGAGGCATCAATTAGTGCAGCCCCGGCTCTTATCGTGAGCATAGGATCTTTGTCTGTCCCTAGCATGACTGTTGTATCTGTGACCATCTTCCCTGATAGATATTTCGCCTCCACCTTGTTTTCCGTCCTCCTCATTATTCTTTTAGTGGTCCTGTCATAATATACAGTACTGAAATCAAGGACTTCTTCTGCCTTTTTCTGGACGAAAGGCACTATTTGGAGCATAGGGGTTACAGGAGTGCTAGCAGTAGGTACTTGAAGGATTTGCACCTTAGGGTTTTCCTCTTCCTGACTCTGCCCTATTGGTGTTTCAGAGGCTGACTGTTGTGTTAACTTTATCTTTTTAGCCTCCTACCCTTGGAGCTCTTCATTTATTTTTCTCTGTGCTTCTTCGGCTGCTTGCCAAGATGCCTCTTCTGTTTCTCTGGCTGCTTCTTTTGCTAGTTCAACTACTTCCTGGACAGCTTTCCTTTTCTCTTCTTCTCCCTTCTGTAGCCATTCTGCAGCCTCATTTTCCAGCCTTTGAGCTTCCTCCCTTATCCTTTTGGCTCCTTCTTCAGCTCTGGCTTGTTTAGCTTTGGCCTGCTTTGCCCCTTTTCCACCTTTGGTGGGGTTCTTTGGTTTGAATATTCTGCTGAGTGCCGTCATGTTTGGGGCATTCCTGAAGACGGATTCTTCACTATCGAAATGATGGGTGTACTCGAAAAACACCTTGTGCTTCTTACAGTGCTCAGCTACTTTACCATGAGTGTCATTTCTCCGGAAAGGAATTTCCCCAAAATGGAACTTCCCTAGTTCCTCTATGAATTCGGCAGCTTGTTTCACATTGGTGAATTTACAGCTACCCAGCTTGAATGGTAAAGGGGGATATGCAGTCTTCTTGTGCTGGAACAAGAAATTACCAATTCCGTTAATGAACACCTGCCTGACCGCCTCTTTATGGATTATATAATCCGTTGCGTACTTTGGCAGCAGATAAGGCATCTTCGACCCTCCATACATTCTAAGATATATACCATTGTCTGTCAAGAAGTAATCTCCATGTTCCTCTATCACCTGCATAGCATCTTCCGACATGCAATTACATTCCTTCCGGAATATAAGCATGTATAGCGGCATAATGAAATGCTCACAGACCTCTCTGTAATAACTGTGGTACTGATGAGCCCACAGTGGTTTGTAAGCTGCATATACAGGCATTCTTTCCCTATCCCAGACACACTTGAGCCTGGGGAAAGGCTGGTTGCATAGTATGTAGTCTATCAAAATTGAACTCATATAGAATTTAGATTTTTTACGGGCTTCTCCTCCTCCCAAGGCTGTAGCTACGCAAGAAGAGAGACTACTTGATACTAAGCTGGCCCAGTTGAAGACTGTTCCTTCTATCGCCACATGGAATATAAGGGGTATCCACTCAAATTTGAAAAGTATGCCATTGGCTCTACCAAAGATCCTATTTAGCATCAGAGCTATAAATCTGTAAGGAGCTCTTAAACTCGCTGTATCATAATCCTCGACTGTTCTATGTCGATAGAGCTTTCCCGGCAAGAGCATTCTCCTCAGGGTCTCCACCAAATCCATCCTGAGGTTATCCAGCCAATCATTAGATAGAAAGACTTGAGGTTCTGGTAGGTGGTAAGCCAACGCCACATATCCAGGGCTAAATGCAGCGTAGCCCTGACCTTCGACATTTCCTATAAGCATTGTGTTGTTTTTTGTATGGGGCAGAATCCATCTCATTACATCAGAGCATGGGAACAGCTCTGGTCTGGTAGCCACCTTCATGATGGCGGATTTTTCTATGTTGGCATAAATGGGTTCTTCTTAGAGACCCATGTCTGGGACTTCTATGCGGGAAATCAGTCTGTATATCTCACCCCATTTATACTCAGGCTCAACACCAGAGACACATTGGGTGTCCTCATATATATATTATGTCTGTGTGACGACCTCTATTGCTGATTGTTCTTCGACCATAGGGGCCTTCTTTTTCTTCCTTTTGGACATTGTAAGTTCGGCTTCTTCCTGCCATATATAACATTGTAACATTTACCTGACAGAGTGTAGCACTTTGTTCTATCTATGTACATTATGGCAGCAAATGAATGATGAAACTATAATATAAGTTTGCATATTTGACTAATCAAACGCACACTGCTTCGTGCTTATGTCTATATGATGTAAAGCATTTTGTATGATATCCACAACATCGCATAATAAAATTACATTCGTATACAAAGTGCCATTTTATGTACTTAATGTGAAAGCAGGAAGAGAAACCAATGCATGTATGCACAACCCAACAATGCCTTGATTATCAGAACTACTAGCATGAACAGACTCAGTCCTGTGCAATATAATGAACAATGTCCTTCTGTTGTATGATACTAAAACTTGATCAATCATAATTTGGCTGGCATTAAATCTACATTATTTCACAGTATGCCATTTTTTCCACGATAACAAATCATAAAGCACAAGTATGAATCTTAAACGCAAGGCGCAAATGTATCTTTCCCAATATCAAACATTTCGACGACATGGCTTTATCGAGGGTAAAAACTGCAATAGCCTATGTTGCTCGCGGGAAGATAGTTACAACAGTGCAGCTATATACTGCGGGCATCAACAACAATTTCTTGGTATACGACGCTCTCATCGGAACCGATGTACACACTACCTTCAAAATGCAAACACTACAGCGACACAACCCTCATATTCACCTAGGGTTTCAGACAGCCAAAGACGACGGACTGTGCGGGACAGCGAGGGCAGAGGTTGGGGTTTGAAACCGGGTAAACGGGAAAAAAACCAGTGGGGGGAAACATACGACCACCAGAAAACCACCGTAAAACTTCTTTGGGCCTCATCATCGTAAGGGGGATGCTAGGTGCAGGCGGCGTAACGGCCGCCTGCACCGCGCCTTCATACACTGCGCGCAGGGCGAAAAAAAAACAGGCTGAGGTCAACAATGATTAAAATATGAGTCTTAAAGAAAACGCCCCCTTCCCAAAATGCAAACAGTTAACCTAACGGAAAATCTCAATACGCGGGTGAAAAATGCTGAGCGGGCAAGGAAAACGACTACGGAAAACCAAAACGGTGGTGAACCCTTGTATGTATGTAAAATGGGGTTTTCCTAAAACATCTAACCACAACCTACAAATCCTGAAAGGCACAAAGCATGGCAAGAATGGCCTACCTGGTAACGACGTGAAGCTGACGCGGCGAGGACGGTTGAGCTTCCAATTGACACCTGGACGCAAACACCGGCACGATAGTCCACAGGGGTAGAGGAATCGACAGCGTAGAGGGGGAAAACGACAGCTCATTCCCAAAACAACAATAGAAAAATCCAAATCCCATCCCCATATATATAAAAAAAAAATTCACACGCGTGACATGACGTATCGGGCGGGAAACGGATCTGAGTTGGGCGGCGAGAACCCCAGACCTTTCGCAACGGCGGACAGTTACCATCCTCAACTCATCCGCAGCGCGTGAAAAAATAACGATGATTGGGCGTCGGCAGGGACCGAGATCGGAAACCAACAACTCGGACTCCTCCGCAATGGCGGGCCTTCGACTCGGGAGCCCAACATCTTGAGACCCTCCGTAACGGCGGAATTTCAAAATACGACACCGTCCACAACGGAGGAGGGAGAAATAGAAAAGCGCTCCGATACAAAGCCGGCAGAAAACCAAAACACACGTCGGAGTGAAAAAGAAAGTCAGAACCCGAGATGGTCCGCAACGTCGGAGGTTATAATCGAAGATCCGCACACAACGGCAGTTGGGGGAATACTTATCCCTTCCGATGAAGAAAACCCAAGGCGCCCGCAACGGTGAAGAATCAAAAAATATCCGCAACAGTCAGAGAACCGGAAATCACCCGCAATGGCGGGAGATGAAATTGGATCAACTCCCAATTCAGCAAGGCTTTGAAGGTATCCAAAAACAATGATGAGCTTGATTATAGATGGGATTATTTAAGCATTAAAGGAGAAAAACAGCTCGATTGATAGCAATTCAAAGTGCTATAAAACATTCCAAAAATCCATAGGCCAAAACTGAGAAGGAAAACCAACTAAATCAAAGTAGAGGAGGGTCCTAAAATTTTTAGAATTTTGGGAAAATGTTGCAGCTGCAACAGGATGATCAGCTCATCCTTTCCATTCTCTCAAAACTTGGTGCAAGCTACTCATTATTTGTATCAACATTTCATTCAGTGAAGCTCACTACTCCAAATTGGAGGATTCCTACTCTTAACTCCTTCATTGAATCTCTCACTTAGGAGCATGACAAGTTGATCCAAATGGGGATCATTCGATCTTCCTGAGATCAAACACTGTTTGCTAGGGTACCTAAGGTAGTGAATGATAAAGGGAAGCAAAAGGATGAGTCCTATGTGGAGAAAGAGTAGTCAAACGAGCCTTCAGGTTCAAAGATAAGCAAGAATAATGGAAAAGGAAAGACCCTTTGTTCTTACTATGGAAGGGGATTTCATTTAGAAAGCACTTGTATGAGAAGAAAAATTGATGAGATGGCTCTTCTTCTGAAGAAACATAACATTATTGTACCTGCTAGCGCAAGGAAGGCTGACTATAGAGAAGAAAATGAAGAACATGAAGATACATGCCATGCACTGAATGCTAGTTGTTCAACAACAAATGCCTTCCTCATTGATTCTGGAGCTTCCAATCATATGGTTGCATCTAAAGAATCATTCTCTTCCTTGCAGTATTTTGATGGTTCTAGTATTCAGATGGGTAATAACAGCCAAATTTGATCCAAAGGGAAGGGTTCTATCAAGCTTAAGCGTGGAAAGTTCAAAGATGTGCTTTATGTGCCCTCCCTAGCTATAAATATGTTATCTGTATATGAGATGACTAATACTGGCTCTCCAAAGTGAGTGATATTTGGTCCTGATTCAATGGAGATCACAGATATCTCTACTAGGAACATCATAGTGAAGGGTGCTGCAAATCATGCCTCCAAGTCATATGAGTTCTCAAACTTCATGCCATTTTCAGAACCAGTGCACTCTCAACATCCACTTGCAAGGGAAGGAAAAAAAATTCCATCTACTTCTTTTGCAGTTTCCACTTGTATTGTAGAACCAACTATATCATTTTATGAGATTGAGATTCAGGGAAATTCAGATCTAGATCCAGTCCCTACACCCAAGTGGGAAGCTAGGAAGATGACTTGAAATCCATCTGACACTCAAAAGGAAAATACCCTTGTGCTATTTCATGCAATCTCACCTCCTTTAGAGAGATGCAACAAACTCCTTGTGAGATGGTACATGACAAGGGCTAATCAATCACACCACATTCAGAAGAACGGATCATACACCTCTTCATCCAGAAAGAGGCAAAGGTTACATTCCTCCTTCCTTCCATCATCATTTTGGGAGAAGATGGAGAAGTCTACATGCCAAGACTCAGGATACCTGTGCACAAAACATCATGCATGCTACTTCGCTACATCACAGAGGTTGCAACAATATATTTTCATGTTTTTCAAACTTGAATCCTGATTCTATCTGCTTAGTTAGAGGGGGGGGGATTTTTTCCAATGTGGTTTTTTCCCCAGATCCTTGTATTTAGAAGTTACTTTAATTGATGTAATGGGTGACCTATGGTATTAGTTACCATGGCCCACAATTTTTCCAAGTTATCATTCAAGGGGGGTGTTAGGATTATAATCCTATCTTGTCCAATTTGGTCAATTATGTCTAAATCCCGAGTCATTTCAGTCTATTTTTAGTCACTAGAACCATTGGGTCCACTTGTCCTAATTAGGGCACATGTTCCAGTTACTAAAGTGTGGGGAACACTAATTGAGGCCAAATTCCATTGATTGCACTTGCATTGATTAGTTTAGGAGCCTCCTAGATTAGTCCCTACAAATTAGGAGCCACTAGGAGTGTCGATACCAACCTCCATTAGTCGAATTGAGTTGGTGACTAGTCAAGCTCATTTAGGAGTCAGTTACATTCAATTCTTCTTAGTTACATTCATTTCTGCTCAGTTAGCTCTAGGATTGCATGGTTGCATGCAAGTGAGGCGCATTTACTTACCTACCTTAGGTAGTTAGACTAGCTAACTGATAATAACACTAAATTAGACACTTGAGTTGGGTTGTTGAAGTCCGATGAACTCCGTTAATGATTTAGACAAGGTCGGTTAGCCATTCAGTCAAGTAGAGTCAAACCAATTCGAATTTGCTCACATGGATTCGAATTTCATGAGGCTATTTATCCATTGTACTTCATTGTAATTATTATCTAATTACTTTTGATTAATGAAAGAATTCACAATTGCAAGCCATCTTTGCACTGTTTCATTCTTCAATTGCTAATTAAATTGTATGATCTATCTTGTGAGTTGTGTGTTGGTCCATAGATCTATGTGTTCAATTTAATAGGATTTTCCCAGTCGCGCATAAATATTTTGATAATGCCAGTATGAAAGCATTGTCGGGAGCTACTATTCTGGTCATTGATAATTCTCAGCCATCAATTGAGAATATTGGAGTGGGAATGCATCTGTCATTGATGGGAACTTTAAATATTTTTGCACCAATTCTTATGATAGGTTCCAGCCTCGATAGTGAATCATCATCATTGAGTTCTACTCCATTTCACATTTCACATTTGGAATATCCTTGGACTCTCCCTTCCCTGAGCACTTCGGATGAAGATCCTAGACGTACCAATATGGACATGTCATTATCTACAGTGGCGATTGCATATCAAGCTACTCTTGGTCCCTTTGTAGATCCTAGTCCTTCCTCTTTGCAGAAGGAGGAGGAGGACCCATGTGCATTGCCTTCTTGGGAGGTTTCTTTGTCACACTCTCATGATTGCTTTGATGACACTTTTCCTTCAGATGAAGCTATCCTCAAAGCCATGAATAGTTTAGATGGGCCTTGGGAGGAGTTACACCATCGATTTTACTTTCTCCTAGAGCTTGAATGTATTGAGTGTGATGACTATAGGGTGATCCTTAGTGAGAAGGTTGGTAATCCCATGGTCCCATTAGGAGCTCCTAGTAAGTTTTCTGAAGGGAACATGGATAATTTGTCACCAACTATCCCTATCAAAATTTCTTCAACTCCTTACAAGATTGAAAATGTTTACATCGGGGCAGATTGTTTCCCCGATGAAATTGAGGCATACAATAACTTTTCAAAGAATTTCGAGATGTTTTTTCTTGGTTGTTTAATGAAATGTCGTGAATAGACCCTCACATTGTTGAACATGAGATTAAGAAATATACGGATGCTAGGCCTGTTCGACAACTCTTGCGAGTTATAAATACCCGTAAGGCACCCTCTATTAAGGAAGAGATAGAGAAATTTGTTAAGGCTGGATTTATCTATCCAGTTCCCTTAACTGAATGGGTATCCAATCCCATCTCGATTGATAAGAAACAAGGGACTATCTATGTTTGCATTGATTTTAGAGACCTGAATAGAGCTTGTCCTATAAATAACTTTCCCACACCATTCATAGATCAGATTTTGGATGAGTGTGTGGGGAGTGAGGTGTTCTTGTTCATGGATGGCTTTTTAGGGTATAATCAGATTCACATCAAACCTAAGGATCAACATAAAAAGGCTTTGATTTGTCCTTAGGATACATTTTCATCCTAGAAAATGCCTTTTGGCTTTAAAAACACTGGAGCTAATTTTCAAACAGATATGACCTTTTCTTTTCACGACCTTAAGTGAATTATTGAAGTGTATATTGATGATTTAGCTGCTCACTCTCATTTGAAAATGGATCATCCTGACCATCTATGCTTGGTTTTTGAAATATACCGTCAATATTGAATCCAGTTAAATCCTTAAAAGTGCATCTTTTGCGTGAAAGTAGGTCGCTTACTGGGGTTTATCGTTTCGAAGGAGGGCATTAGGGTCAACCCTCTTAAGGTTGAGGCAATACTTTGATTGTCTCCCCTGTGCATGATTAGACATCTTCAGAGTTTGCAAGGGATGGCTAACTTCTTGCGCAGGTTTGTTGTCAATTTTTCCAATTTCACCAAGGGTTTCATGCACCTTTTGAAGAAAGACATGCCTTTTATTTTGGATGAGCGAGCCTAGGAGTCTTTCGATGCATTGAAGAAATCCTTGGCATTGACCCCCGTGCTTATTCCACCTGACTATAGTCATGATTTCTTGTTATATGTGGTCGCGTCTCAAGAGACGATTGGAATGGTTTTGGTTCAAGAGGAAAAGGAGCTCCAAGAGCACGTTATCTATTATCTTAGCCAAAACCTCAATGATGTTGAAATTTGTTATACTCATGTTGAGAAGTTAGCCTTAGCTACCGTCCATGTGGTTCAACGATTGAGACATTACATACTCCTTTGTCGAACTTTGGTTGTGGCTCACATCAATACATTTCAGCTCATCCTCCCTAGACGAATGATAGGGGGAACATATAATAAGCGAATTGTGATTTTGCAAGAGTTAGATCTTGAGTTTGTTTCGAAAAATTCGAAGAAATCGTTGATTTTGCAGAGCTTATAGCATACTTTCCCAATTTGGATGAAGTTGAAGTTCATGAAGACTCTTTAGTGGATGATCATATTTTCCTCATTTCGACTATGGACCCATGGTATGGGGATATTATCATCTAATTGCAAAATTTGAAGGTTCCTCCTCACCTCTCACGGGATGAGCGTCGACGGTTACGTCATGTAGCTAAGAATTACCTCATTATTGGTGAAAATTTGTATATTCATGGGGTTTATTCAATTTTGTGTCAATGTTTGAGTCATGAGGAGGATAAGGTTGTACTGAATGATTTCCATGGAGTGGCATGTGGTGGTCATTTATCTGGGCTTGATACACACCAAAATATTTTGAGAGCGGGTTATTTTTGGCCATCGATATTCAAGGATTGTTTCAATTCGATTAAGCGATGCCATCCTTGCCAGGTGTTCGCACGAAATATGTGCTCACATCCTTCCCCGTAACATCCTATTATCACCATTGGTCCCTTAACCAAGTGGGGGGTTGATTTTATGGATTTCAACCCAGCTTCGGTTGGGGGGAATCATCATATTATAGTGGTTGTTTATTATTTCATGAAATAAGCAGAGGCTTTTCCCACTATCAAAGCAGACGGTGATACATCCATGCATTTCATTTGCAATTAGATTATCACCTGGTTTGGTATCCCGAGAGATATTTTCATAGACCATGGTAGGAACTTTCAAAACAAGATGATGGCTGAGCTATCTTTGAAGTTGGGATATAAGCAAGAGCACTCATATTCTTATTATCCTTAAGTGAATGGACAGGTTGAAGCTGTGAATAATTCCCTTAAGCCCATTCTCGAAAGAACCATCACACAAAGAAAGACTAATTGGAATATCATGTTGTATCCTAATTTGTGGGATTATCGAACCATGGTTAAGACTGCCACCATTTTTTCTCCATATAATCTATGTCGATTTTATTGATTGAATGCGAAATCTCTTCTTTGAAGCTAGCTGTAGAAATTTTTCCAGAAACTTCTGAGTTAGAGGAGCATCTAGTTCTCTTAGAGAAACTTAATGAGCAGTGTCAATATGCCTTAGTGGCTCTTGAAGTAAACATGTCTCATGTTAAGGCTCAGTATGATAAGTCTGTCTATCCCCAAAATTTTAGTGAAGGTGACTTGGTCCTCTTGTATGACCAAGCTAGTGAACCGTTAGGGGAGGGAAAATTTAATCCCATGTGGCATGGGCCTTACATAGTCAAACAAGTTTTAGAGAAAGGGGCTTATGATTTAGTGGATTATGAGGGACAACCTTGGCAGAGCCTAAAAATGGCTCTATCTTAAAAACTACTATTCGTAATTCTCAACCGAGGCCAGTGATTTGTATATTATTGTACAATTGCATAGTTTAGTTTTGGTCTTCTTGTGGTGATCAGGTTTGTTGACTTGCTTCCATTTGTTGTGGAAGATGTCGACAGAGTCTTCGGTATATGTAGGATATGCTAACAGTTCCATCCGCCACACCTAGAACTCAGCCTCAGCTGCTTGGGTGATCTATACACCTACGGGTCAAGTTTTGTCTTCAGGAGGTGTGTGTCTCTGGCCTTCATCAAATAATATTGCTAAATATAGTGTCATGATTGAGTTACTACATGATTCCATCTCTCATGGTATTCGATCTCTTGAGGTACATCTTGACTTGTAGTTAGTGGTATTACAGTTAAATGGCATGTATCGTATTAGAGATCCAACTTTATTACAAAGATTCTTGTGAGTAAGGTTGTTAGAACAACAATTTGAAAACATTACATGCATTCACATTCCTAGGAACTACAATCATGTTGCTGATTCATATATAAATTACATACTAGATTGGCATTTGATACACAGACAATGAAGCATTCACATCACATTCACACATGTTAATATAAATAACCAATAATCATAGGCTTTTTTCATTCAAAATATAGTCCAAAAGTGGTGTCATAATACATAATGTCATGATACAAAATTGGGGCTCTTTAAGCCACCAAAATATACTACACGATCAATACAAAAGGTACATCTAGGCCTCTAAGCCTGTGGAGCAGGGTGTTGATCACAAAAACACATGAAAACCCTAGCTAGCCTTCTGAACAATTGAACCCATGCAGGGGGTACACCTACTACATGTCGCTGCATTTCCTTAGGAAAGTCTTTAACTTGCGCCATGGGCACCTTGGGCATCAAACGAACAAAATTTGTGTGGATGTTTTGGATCATATGCTCCGCATCCGCACCCACTATATCATCACCTCTCCCCCTTCGACGATGTCAAGGGAAGCAATTTGTCCATCTAGGACCAACATTTGAGTATACATGACCAATATCAATATGTGTCACCGCTCAGGAACATGTTTTTTTATTTAATTATGTCAAAAAATATAAAAATAAAATAAAATTCAAAAACAAAGTAAATTCGGTATTTTCACCTATATCACCATATGCGGATCCCTGTGGAATAGTCATGTCTAGATCGCCACAAAATTCTATTCCTGCATAGGGGTAGTCATCGATGGCTACAATCTGTCTGCGCCACCAGTGGAAAAAATCAGGTGGGTAGGGCATAGCTACTCACCCTCCTCCTAGCCGCCGCATCACATTTTCCCAATGTAGCTGAGCTGGATCCTGAGGACCATGAGGAGTAATCTAGACTCTTTGGCTTAGCCCCGGTACACACTCAAAGAAGAAGGTAATCAAAATGTTGGCAAAATGAAATTTTCTTGTTCTACCCAGCTTGCAGTCCATCAACTATATATTGTTTCATGTTACCCAACAACAAGGTACTCCAGTCATAGATAATGGGCCTCATGCACTCAATCACATAAAACATCAGTGGCCTGGAAGCCTAATGGAGAGATGTTAACCACATAATCTAGCCTAGTGCTAGTAATATGGCCTTGAGGCCAGGGTTCTGGATAGAGTTCACTGAGACCTGAATCCCAAACTTTTATGTGTTTTAGAGGTAGTATACAACAATGTACTCCTCAATAGTGAGGCCACCTCCAACCCCATGAGCTCTCAAATTGACTACTTCGCCTCGACGGGATAGTCTAGTGATACAGTAAATATCTTCAACCTCAAGGCTAAGGGGCATCCCATCGATCTAGAAGGTCTCTGTATCTGGATCCCAGTAGTCAACCAGCATGTAGAGTAGTCTTGTCTTAGCTCTTAAGCTACCAAGATGCCAAAACTTATATAATACACATGCCCTCAAATCTTGTTGGGAAATCATGTCACCTTGTATGACCCTTTTCACATCTCTTTGTTCGTGTTCACGCCATTCCAATACCATCCTGCAGAAAAACAAAAGAGTTTGATGAATTTCCACCTTAAAAGTTGGTATGTGTGGCCTTGTAGTGTCTGTTTCTTAAACAGTTGCATGTATACATGAAAATCGGAGGATTTCCTGCATATACTCGGCCCTATACACAGAAATTGAGAGGTTTTCCGCATGAGCCAAAACGTCAATTTTAGGGTGCTCCAAAATAAAAATTCAACCGCTAAAATTTAAAAGAAAAACATTGAAATGAAAGAGTGTGAGATGTAGAGTTACCTAACTCTAGCGATTCCTAGTTTCGTGGCTCGTAGCTCCCAAAATCAGTGTTTTAAGTTCGTGGTTCAAATGCACTATGTGTGGTAAACACTCCAAATGGTATGGTGAAAATGAGTTTTTTACTATTTTATAGATTTTTTGAAATTTTTACCCACTACTCTATAGTTTGGACCCTTATTTACTATTTTGGACTATTTTTGCCTAATGTTGTGGTGTAGGGACCTAATTTGAGCTTACTTTGACCGAGACTTTGACCCGTTCATATCTATTACATGTATAATTTCGAATTGACATATAGGTTAGGAATACACATACGCTTTCATTATGCATCACCTTATGACCATTCCGCATTAACTCTAGGTACGAAACCACTTCGTAATGTCACAAAACCTTCATACTGCTATTAGAAGTGGCATTATGTAAGTGGTAGAGCTTTCCTATTCATGGGTGCCCTAGTTAGATACCACTTTGCAGTTTGGTACCCATGTCGAGATTCCTCCACTAGGTTTGGGAATCCCTTATAGTCCTTCCATGTCCTTGAGAAAGAGCTTCATATCCCTCTTGAAATTTATGATGGCCATCCCCCAAAGGGAATCCCTTTTATATCAATTTTTAATTGCATTTCATGCATTTTTTTTCCTTATTGATCTTTTTTTCGGATCCCCTTATTCAGATTTATAAGCCATGTAGCCTGATCTTGTCTCAATCCTAGCCAAGCAAAGCCTTCTTTATATCATTTGCAGCTTGATCATCCCTTACTGGGAGCAGACCTTCCCCCAAGTGTCCTCATCCTACACATGATTCCTTACATTGAGCATAGGTATGTTCCACTGCTTAGAACTAGTTTTATTTCCCACGACACTCTTATCCTCCTAGTTGTATACTATAAGTGCTTTTATTCTTTTTCAAGTTTTTTAATCTAAAAGAGTCCAAAAAAATTAAAAAAAAACATAAAAATCTGGATGGGAAATGATATTACTTTTGGCAGTTGTCGAGTTGTGTCGCCTTCAAATAGAGAATTGCATATCACATCCATTGGTTGGGTTATTAGTATGACTTTAGGAGTTGGAATTGTTACTCTGCATTTTCTCCATCAACTGGTTATGCTTCCAGTCCCTATGGAGCCTCTGTCAATGCCTCCTGTGTCACAGAGTTGTCCCAATTTGCATGTTGAGTCTATGATGCCTATGTTCAGTCACCATTTTCCTTATGATCTTGTTTGAACAAATTTTATCTTGAGTCGACCATTCCTCAGTTTTTTTTCTTTGCATGTTGGCCATTCCCGATACAGTTACTAGTTCGTGCACATCTTATTCGTTTGATTTCTTCCAAATAATCCACCATTGTTGAGTACCTCGTGTTGGTTTATGGGGAATGCCCTAATTCCCTCCTTCTAGTGGATTCCATTCCATCGACTTCAGATCATTTATTTTGGAATAGGGGTCTAGATTCCATTGAGTGCCTTGAGACTTGCAGTCTTCATTGGTAGGTCCTCTCGCCCTCGACAGTTTTGGGAATACATTAATGTACCCTGATCGATGGATTCTTTCAAGTGTTCAACCTGAACACATCTATTCACACTTGTTAGATTTCACTCTGTACCTTGATTCCCATTATCATTATCGGTGGGATATCTCATGTCTGTTAATGGTATACATCAATGATCAGTAATCAGATGATGGACCATCATGTTCGACCTCGAAACCTTTATTCATGTGATGTGACATGTACTCGTAGTGGTTTGCAGAGAATACCTCCAATCTTAGTGGCATTCCACATATCCTACCTTCGTGCTAGTATTTATGATATGTCATCTCTCATTACCAAATTCTAGTATATTATCAGATATCTTCACCCACTATGGATATTTTGTTCCTTATATATTGTACGTGGCAATGACCACACATGACATTTGTATATCATGCCTATTCATGGACATTGTACTCTTATGTATCTAGGACTGCTACATGTATATTTATAGTCACATGTTGAGATTTATCATTGTATTGTATTAATGAGTGGCTGGTTCTTCCAGCTGGGTCTTCATTACTCCACTTCTGGGATGGATATAATGTATTTCGACCATCATGTTACCCCTCTGACCTCACATGTTAGGGGGAATCTATCATAGTTGATATTACCACACTTGGTAGATCACACCTTTATGTCCTTCCATGTCCCTCTACAGACTCCTTGGACCCCCCTTTCTCAAGTTATACTTTTATGAACCAAGAAAGTCCCTAGAAAACACCTATTTTTGTGTATACGCGACTTTTAATCCGAAAACCGTGTGTACACACATATTTTGAGGAAATACCCACGTACATCGAGAAATATGCATAAAAAAAACTTTTGGAGTTTTATTCATTGAGTCCCGAATAAATTGACTCTTAGCCTTCCATATTCCTATAAATGCTTCGAATCAACCCTCCAATTCCTAGTGGAGGGCTACATATTGAGCCTCTTGGATGCATTGAAGGAGGAGAATCTGGAGAGAAAGGAAACTATAGTTCATTGTTTCCTCACTTATTTATGCTTGAGTCTACATCCCTTTGTCCCTTTGGAGCACACATTGCTTCTCTTCCCAAGCTTGTGATTTCTTTTTAAGCTTTCCATTGATATGGAGGATTGAATTGGTGGAGGCCCAGGTGGAGGACTCGAGTTTCTCCATTTCGACTAGGCGCCGACAAAGTTTGTCACTGCTCTATCTCTGTTTATTATTAATAGAAATATCCATTTCTCTTCCATTACATGTGTATAACTATGAATATTTTTTCCAAGGATGTAGTTATATTTTCTTATACATGATAGTTTATATATTCTAGAGTAGGCCTACCACTTTGATATATAGCTTGCTTGTACTGTTTGTTGTTGTTGAGAGTGAATTGTAAATACAAGCGTGTTGGAAAATATCAACGAGGATCTACATCAACCATCCGAAATAAGGTATGCTTCATATCCCTTAGTGTTATATGTATTTATTTCTCTTGCATATTGGAATGGATTGATTTCTGGTGTCATTCAGTTTGTTGTGGTATACCCCAATCCATAGGAATTTTCTCTCCATAACAAACCTCAAGACAACTTCTTCTCTCTCTTTTTTACGCTCTTCTTCTTCTCTCTTTAGCGAACTTGCTTGAGAGAAGTGAGTACAAATGAAGGAGGATCCTCCGTATTTATATTTGAATATTGACTTTACCTAAACCCTAACAGGGTCAACTTTTCTAACTGACAAGGCAGACTTGTCTAGTAGGACACCAAAATAATATTTATTATAATGACCCAAGGGTACTATTGACCCAACTTACATCCAGAGGTTTATATTGATTCTTTCAATGAATTTTATATGACCAATTACATTAGGGACATCTTCGAATGGAGGAATGAAAATAATACAAATAGAATATCTTCTAAAGTTACATTATTTTAACACTCTCTCTTAACTAGGAAGGTATTCTTCATCAGAAACAAGCACAACAACAACTGTACAACTAGTTGGTGAGTTTCTATATATCATAGGAAGTTTTGGAACAACATAATACATATTCATCATCAACCTGAACTATCATCATCATCATAATCATCAGTATATAGATACTGGGACATCAACATTGTCATCTGAAATATTAGTATCTGGATATTTGATCATCATCATCTGCAATAATCAATATGTGAATACCAGATCATCATCTGCAACATTAGTATGTGAATATTGAATCTTCATCTACAACATCAGTATGTGAATACTGAATCTTCATCTGCAACATCAATATCTGAATATTGGAACATGATCTGCAACATTGGTATGTAGATACTGGAAAATCATCTGCAACATCAATATGTGAATACTAGATGTTCATCTACAACATCAGGATGTGAATACTAGAACATCATCATCATAATCAGTATGTGAAAAATGCATCATCATCTTGCATCATTAATAGCATGTTAGTGCTAAAGCCTCATCATAAACAAATAAATGCTAGATCATTATTTGTAAAAATCAGTAAAGAAATACTGAAGTGAACGTCATCAACCATCAGTATGGAAATACTGAAATCAACACATAGTTCTGGCATCTCATCATCTTCATCAACATAGAAATACTGGTAATAGCACAGAGTACTTGCATATCATCGTCTAAATTAGCATAGAAATGCTAGTAACAACACATAATGTTGGAATCTCATCGTCTACATCAACATAAAAATGTTGGTAACAAAACAGAGTGTTGGCATCTCATCGTCTTTCCCTTAGGGCATACGAGGCAGCATCACAGTGGGTTCTTTGCTAGATCCACTCGGGTATTTATCTGACTTACTAACCCTTTCGGGCCAAACAATCCTAGTCAGAGAGATGGATCTCCCTACGGACCAAACAAGCCTTGTCTGGCTTACTAACCCTTTCGGGCTAAACAAGCCTAGCCATACATACTAATCCCCCTAGGATCAATAGGCCTAGTTTGTCTTACTAACCCTTTCAGGTGAAAAAATCCTAGCCAGACATACCTTACTCTAGACTGAGCTACCACACCACTACAACATGAAACCTTATACGACTTCATCACTCCCTCTTTCGAGGGAGGTCCTTTCGGACTATACCAAGATTTTCTCGAAAGTATTCAAATTTTAAATAAGACAAAGGCTTAGTTAACGCATCTGCCACTTGGTCCTCTATAGGAACATAATTTAGCTTTACAACTCCCTTATGTACCATATCCCAGATGTAATGATATCTAATTTCGATATGTTTTGACTTATCAAGAAACACCGGGTTTTCTATCATCTTAATATAACTCTAATTATCACAATGAATATCAGTCACATCTATCTCTACATGAAATAATCCTACCAACATCTTGTGAATCCATACTGCTTCACTACAGGATGAACATGCTGCAATGTATTCAGCCTCTGTTGTGCTAAGTGCAATACTGGATTGCTTTCTATTGAACCATGAGATCATTCATGATCCCAAACTAAAACAACATCCTGAAGTGCTATTTCTGCCTTTGGCACTTCCTTCCCAATATGAATATTAAATCTGTGTAGTTTGATCTCTCCATGTGATGCATATCTGAGACCATAATCTAACGTTCCCTTCAGGCATCTCATCACATGTTTTTCTGCCACTAGGTGAACCTGTATTGGCTCCACCATATTATGACTTAGATTTTTTACAACAAAACATATATTTGGCCTCGTATTGCTCAAATACATTAGTGAACCAATAATCTATTTGTATAAGGTAACATCCACTATATACAAAGAATTGTCATTCAAAATCTTCAAGTTTGTTTTCATTAGAGTAGTCATAGTATTACAATCCATCATCCCAAATCTCTTTAGGATCTAAACTACATATTTTCCCTAGTTTAGGAAAATCTCGTCTAGATATTGCCATATTTAAAGACCTAGAAAATAGTGCATTATTCCAAGGTCTTTCATCTCAAATTCTGTAGTGAGCTTATTCTTGCATTTGCTGATGGGATAATCCACACCTATTAAGAATATATCATCTACATATAGTATTAATATCATAAGTCCATCATCCTCAACCTTGTAGTAGAGGCTAGAATCTACTTTACTTTTGGTAATGTCCATACTCATCAGGAAGCCATCAATTATTCCATACCATGCTTTAGGTGCTTTGTTCAACCCATACAACACCTTCTTTAGTCTGCATACATGAGTATTTTTATCTTCTGTCTCAAAGCCTCGTGGTTGTTTAATGTATACTACTTCTTCTATCATTCCATTCAGGAAGGTTGTCTTTACATCCACTTCATCCTTGATTCTAAGGAAAGGATGGTTCTGATTGAGGTGTACCTTGCTACTGGTTCAAAGGTCTCCTCATAGTCGATTCCTTCCTTCTGAGAGAATCTGTGGGATACAAATATTTCCTTGTACTTCTCTATACCATCATCTTCTGAATGCTTTGTTTTGTAGATCCATTTCAAGGATACTACTATTTTGTTCTTCGGTCTTGGTACTAATTCCCATACATCATTCTTTATAATGGACTGACATTCCTCGATCATGGCAGCTACCCATTCCTTCTGTTTTGTTTCTTCTTCAAAGCATGTAGGTTCTTTTTCAATGATAATACACATCAAAGACACATAACTGGGGTATGGGTTTGGATTCTTTCTTTATCTGATGGTTCCTTCTGGAACACCATGTCTTTCTACTTATTCAATTACTTTTCGTGCCCAAGAAGGCCTTCTTTTGCATGAGATCATATCACTAGGAAACTCTTCAGGTCTCTGATGTTCTGTTATGGCATGGTCCTCAAGTATCAGTTCTTCTTTCTCATTTATGGTCAGTTTAGAACCTTTTGTAGCTCTAGGTGTTTCATGGTACTCTTCAACTTCCTTGCCTTTCCTTGATTTTCTAAAGGTTGTATCTTCATCAAATGTGACATATCTTCTTAGCTCAATTAATGGTATCATGGGATATAGATTCAGTAAGCCTTTGATTTCTCACTATATCCTACAAACAATCCCTTCTTTCCTGAAGGGTCCAACTTTGATCTCTTATCCCTAGGAAGGTGTATATATATTGGACAACAAAATATTTTTAGGTGAGTGACTTTAGGATTTTCTTCGGTAAACATGTCTTATGGAGTCTTATTCACAAGGGAACTATGGAAGATTCTATTATGTACATATGTTGTTGTTCTAGTTTCTTCATCCCACATGTACATAGGTAGATCTTGATCATGGATCATGGATTTTACATCTTCCATGATAGATATGTTCTTCCTCTCAGCCGCACCATTTTGTTGAGGATTATAGGGGATGGTGAGCTCCCTGTTAATCCCAACTTCTTTGCAGTACTCTTTTAATTAACCTCATGTGAATTCTCCTCCATTATCTGATCTTGAGATCTTGATCCTCTTTTCAGAGAGGTTTTGTACAAGAGCCTTAAACTGGTTGAATTTCTCAAACACTTCATCCTTCTTCTTTAAAAACTAGATCCAAGTTTTGTGGGAGTAGTCATCGATGAAGGAAGCATAGTGAAAATACCCCCTATGATGGGATAGAGAGATATCCCAAGATGGTAATATCCTCTCATCATGTTATGGGATGATGATATTAGATGGGACATACTGCAACGGGATGGTAAGATTCTCCATGACATCCTACGACAGGATAGAGAGAGCTCCCAAGATGGTAATATCCTATCATCCTGTAATGGGATTATGATATGATATGGAACACCCTTCAATGGGGTGAGATGATGAGTTTAGATGGGACATCCTACGATGGTATTGTAATACTCTCTATGAAATCCTATGATGAGATAGAGAGAGCTAATGAAATGCTTTTGATGATTAAGTTTTTGTTGATGTATTTGTAACTTCAAAAGATATTCTTATGTATATTATCATTGTATGATATTGTACCCCAATTGAAGATGTGTTTACCTCTTTTCGGGATGTCATTATTGTGTATAGACCTTGAGGTACAATATACATTGTAATTCGGGGCAATAGTCCCCAGTGAAACATCTTGTAATGTATTTTTGGAGTCTCTCTAGGAGAAGCCAGCCCTGTTAGGGTAAGAGATCATCCCCAAGCATGTAATAGGTCAGTCACTTAATTAGTATAAATAGGGAGTCACCCTCCCTCATTTATACACACCTCACATTCACTCAAGTTTGCATGAGATAGAGAAGGAGGAAAAATAGATTGCTCCTGAAGACTTATTATTACTGGGATTGATAATATTATGACAAAGTCTTTGTGACTATACTATTCTGAGAAAGATTGTGGGGTTTTCTCCTTTGTGGTTTCCCTAGTGAAAATATTTGTGTCTTGTGTATCTATTCTATCTTATACATATTGTTGTACTTGTTATTCTTTCATATAAGTATCCTAACTAAGCTAATAAGATCTAAGAAAAACTAACATGGTATTAGGGCCTCTTTGAAAGAAGGAATTGTGTAACAACATAAAATAGGGATTCCTAGTTCAAGGTATTCTCTCCATAGATAATAAATAAAAGAGGGCTAGAATAAACCAATTTAGTAGGGAACAAATTTTGGTGGAAGCAGTTTCAGATTTGAATAAGTTTCAATTTTGAACCTATCACTAGTGCTGAGAGAAACTAGGACATCAAGTTTCGGAGGCTTTCCACCTCAATCTTCAGGAAATGACCTTGTTGAGAAAATCATCTCAAGGAGGTTCATATTTATATACAAAAAGAATTCTGGAACTCCATGTTTGGAAAATTAGGGTTTCTCTTACAAACCCTAAGTTAGTCAGCTTCAGAACCAGGTCAAACACCTCAAATCGGTAAGATCGAAATATTTTCTATTTCCATTTGAGGTTCTCATTTGAAAAGATGACTCACCATACTGAGATTGAGGACAATCTTGGAGTGGATGATAAATTATGAGCATGAAGGTACGATAATCTCCCTGATCCTTGAAGAAAATGATTTGGATCAGTACATCAATGGAGAAGTTCCAGATCCATAGGGAGATGAGGCTAAGTATACTCATAAGAAGAACTTGGTTAAATCCAAGATAATCATTGTAGATTCAATCAAGGATCACCTTATTGACCATGTGTCATCATTCAAGACACTGAAGGAAGTATTTGATGCTTTGATAAATATGTTCGAAGGAAAGAACATCGACCAGAAGATGACTTTGAGGAACCAATTGAAGAATGTGAAGATACAGAACTCAGAGACTATACAATATTACTTCACAAGGGTGGCTCAAATAAAAGAAAGAATTGAAGTAGTTGAAGAGAATTTCAAATAAGGAGAAATTGTGATGACTACCTTTAATGGTCTCCTTATATCACAGGACTCAAATATTCAATGAATATGTGCAAGAAAGAAATTGATCTCTTTCAACAGACTTCGAGAAGAATACACACAATAAGAAGCTCGACTCATAACAAGAGAAGAGAAGATGGGAGCAACTGAAGATCAAGCTCTCATAGTTCACACTAGAAAGAAATACAAGAAGAAGGAGAAGAAGAAGAACCCTCATCACAACAAGAATAAGGACAAGAAACAAAAAAGGATCAAGAGAGATCCTTCCAATGTTTGACGCTATACTTGTGATGAAAAGGGACACTTTGCAAGAGACTACCCCATAAAAAGAAATAGACACCATGCTCATATTTCCGAAGACGATGAACCAACAAACAAAATATTCAGAAGAGAGAATGATGATTCAGATGAAGAGTATGTGCTAACCTTAGTACTTATAGGAACTATCTCACATGAAGAGCAATGATTGGCTTGTGGATAGTGGGGTATATAAACACATGACGAGAAACAAAGAATCATTCATCAATATGTCTGAACATGAGTCACCTCACAAGGTGAAACTTGGGGATGATTATCAATTCCCCATAAAAGGGAGTGGATAAGATTCATACGAGATAGACTTCAGGAAATATTTAAAGATGAAGGATGTGCTATATGTTACAGGATTGAAGAATAATATTATCTCCATCTCTGTAGTAGATGCAAAGGGAATGAGAGTTGCATTTGTCGATGGCCAAGTGCTAATGTGGCCTAAAGAAAAGACAATAGATGATGCAACAGTGATTGGAGAAGAAAATGGTGGCTTGTACAAACTAAAGTGATAGCCTGAGCAAGTATTGGTCCATGATTCAATGGAGCCAAGTGAACTATGGCATCGAAGGATTGCACATGTGCACTACATAGCACTACTGATGGAAAGAAAAGCATTCTTCATAATTCCATAGATCCAGGAAAAGCATAAAGGAATTTGTAAAGGATGTGCACAATGGAAGAATTAAAATAAGACATTCCCAATAGTGAAAGCAAGGATAAAGGAATACTAGATATAATACACTCGGATGTATGCGTACCCATGTATTCTAGCTCATTAAGCGGGTATGTGTACTATGTTTTCTTTATAGATGATTTCTCGCGTAAGACTTGGATATATTTATTCAAAGGGAAAATAAGTATTCAGTAAGTTCAAGGAATATAAATCATTGGACGAGAACCAAATCGAAAGGAATATCAAGACGTCACAGTCAAATAATGGCAGAGAATTCACCTCGAAAGAATTCAAGGAACTTGTTTATCCTAGATTTGTTATCATTTTTTACAGTTAAATTACTCATTTAAACATGTGTTTTATTATCTTTTGCATATTTGATGTTACGCGGATCATTATTCAGCCTCAGGTATGAGTGAATTTAAGGTTTATATGAAATATTTTATTATTATCATTTTTATGGTTTTATTATTTAAAAATAACATTATTAAAATGCATTTGATGTATTAACTGATTTATTAATTTGTTTACATACTTTATAATATTTTTGGGCTAAATTAATAAACAGAATGCATTCAGCCTGCCTTTCACATAGCATGTCTAGCTCGACGTCCAGCTTGTCATCCAGTCCGTTGTGTGAAACTCGCTAGTGGTTTGCCAGATGTTGAAATGTGTTGTTGTAGATTGCATCCTTGAAGTATGGCAGCAGACAGACACTCCGTTCACCCTATATTGACGCCCAACGTATCCAGCTGACGAACCATCTTCTCGTTTAGCTCTCCATCTTGATCACCCATCATACTGCACGCTGCTGAGAATTAATTCTGGGTATTTAAAACGTGAAAAAAACTGCAAACGAACTGTTATCCATGCGTCTGGGTGATGAAGCTGTGTTCTAGATAACTCGCTAGCCTGCATTCTCCTTTTCTCGCCACCACATCAACAATCCATGAGTTGGATTGATGCATTCAACTCATGCTCTAGAAGATTCACCACTACACTCTCCTATGTTCTCCATCAGCCCACCTGCTACGATAATGAAGGAACCTGTGCGCCACATCTGAAAATTGTTCACGCTGAAGAGAAGCATGTGTTTTCACTGCTGAGTAAAAATATCAGAACCACGCGAAGAAGGAAGGTTTCTTGCGCATTGTCCTTTAATATGTTATGTGTCTTTATGATTGACTAAATTTAGAGAGCAGTCGACCACTAAAGGGTCGACTTTCTCATCACTATAAACTATTATATATAGCAGCCTCTGTGTGAGAGCTCAGTTAGCTAGAGCTAGAAAGTCAGAGAGTTAGGAAGAATTTATCAGGTTGTTCTTAAGCACTGTATTTCTATTCCACCGTTTGAATAAAGAGATGGATGTGTTGCTGTTGAAGATTGCATTTGAGTAGAAGTTAGCCAGAAATCACCCCTGATTGCTGAGAGGGCCCCTCATCAACCAAAGGTTTCTTTTCTTGTTTATTTCTTTCTTTTTCTGTTGTAGCTAGTTTAATTCACAATTTGTTTTATTATTTCTGTAATGCAATTTTATTTCGGAATTAGATAGTTAACCGTGCGCATAGTTTGTTTTCAACTCTGTTTTCAGTCATTTCATTTCCAGTTAATTGTTCAGTTTATTTGCAGGTTCGATAAAATAGATTGTTGTTTATCAAATTAAATAGATTCAGTTCTGTCTATTTCATTTCTGTTTTAATTATCAGCTTATGCAATTTGCATTCCAGTTTATTAATATTCAATGGTTTCTTTATGTTTATGTTTATGAATTTGTTTAAGTTTATTTTACTATTAGATTTACTTAATAAGTAGGTTTATTTATTGCCTTTATGCACTAGAGTTACATCTGCATGACTTCAGCTGAAGATTAGCTCATTTAGGTTAGTTTTTACCATTTTAACTGTGTAGACTATAATTCGGACAACCTGTTCAGTTTGTTATTTAGCCACCCCTTTCAGACCCACAGTTCGGTCTGTCATTCAGCCCTTAGTTCTGTTTTTAGTGTTTTTTATGTGTTTTGAGATTGTTTTTAGTTATGTTTTGTTAATGTTTGAATTATGTTTTGACTGTAATAGTTAGATGATATTTTTGTTTAACATTAAAGTTAACGTTTAATTGTTTTAGGTTATTTATTAAGTTTTTATTATTTTCGTTATTTCTTTTCGCCTTGAATGTGTGTTAAGTTGTTTTTGTTTCTTAAATATTATTTTTGTTTTTTTTTACTGCTATATTATTTTGTGTTTATTCCCTTTTAGATTGATTTATTTGTTTGCATGTGAGATTTAGTGTTACATGTGTTTTCCTTAGTATGTTTTTTAGGTTGTCTCTTTTATGTTGTGTTATTGTTGAAAGAACTTGTAGGAAAAAACCTAAAGATATTTCTTTTATTAAGTTTTCTACTTGCTTCTTTTATCAAGTTTTCTTTATTAAGTTTTCTACTTGCTTCTTTTATTAAATTTTTTAGTTGCTTATGAGTGAAGTCTTCTTTGCACCCTAGTTTCCCATTTGAACAGTTAATTGTTGATTGTATTTCAGCTTAAATTTTATTATCAATTATTTAGTTTATTATTCTATCTCATTTTAATTACTTTAATAATTGCATTTTTTAGGAGTTTGACTCGGTTTTTCATTTTGAAATATCTTTCGATCTTTTGTTTGTTAATATATTTACATGACACCCTCTACCTTCGCATATATTTTGTGTCAACTCTAAGCTTACCAAACCCGGTTGATAATTAAAGAATAGGTGAATTAATTTAGACATTATAACACCCAACACTTTTGGCGTTGTTGCCCGGGACTTGTTCTGTAAGGTAGAGTAGAATTATTTATGAAGTTTAGTAATAGGTTGGTAGTGGGGGAACGGTAAGGAAAGAGGTAAGAACTTGCGCATATGTTATAACCAGCGCCCCCAAATCTAGCAACAGTAGTAGCATAGGTTTTCTTTAGTTTAAAATTCTTTCATGAGTAGAATTAGAGATCCCTAGGGTAGATTTGTCAAGACCAGAAAAGTTATTGAAGTCTCTACTAACTACCGTAGGGGATGCAATTCCCCAACTACTAACTCACTAGAAAGGTATCGAAATACGCCTATAGGAAGTAGTTCTACCCTTGAAACCTAAGGATTCTCTCTTAGAATATCTTACTGGAGAAGCCATAGGAAGATAAGGAACCTTGGCAGAAGGTCCTAAGGACCTCGTTCCTGAGGAAGTTCAAGTGGATCAGCCATTAGAAACCTCTAGCCCTCCACTAGTTTCAAATCCAATTAACACAAATTTTTCACTAGTAGGAGATCCGAATTTCATTGACTTTGTTGATCCTACTCAAGTAAAAGCTCTTTTTGGAACCTCAGTAGATCCAGTAATCTCACAAATTGAAACTTATATAGTAGAACCTACCATCCCTCTAGGATTCAATAAAAACACGGTGGATCAGAGGAAGATGTCTCCCAAAAAAGAACGTTGGGACGCTCCATTATCACCTCGAAAGGAGCCTCCTAAGTATATTTATGTTAAGAATCCAGCTTATATGGAGAGACGAGGAGAAAATGAAGATCATGATGAAGTTAGAAATGAAGAAGAAGAAGGGGAAAATTGAACTGAGGCTGCCTTTGGGTTCCCTATCTTAGATACAATGCAGGATGTAACTATGAAAAACATCCCTCCTTCCTCCTTACCTATTTTCTATGGAAAAAGTAATGAGGACCTAGACACATTTTTGTTCGAGTTCGATATCCTTTGTAGGAGCTCTACTTATCTACAAGATGCTCACAAACTAAAACTCTTTCCCGCTACACTAAAGGATTCCACCTTGAGATGGTTCATGGGATTAGGAGAATCCACTATCAGGACTTGGGATGATATGAAAACCTCATTTTTGTGAAAGTATCAAGAATATTGAAAACCTAAGGACTCTCGACATGATATATTCAAGATACAACAAATTGAAGACAAGAGCCTCGAGGATTATCTCTAGAGGTTCATTTATACATTACATAAGTCTAAATATAATGACCTTCGGGAAGATTCAGTACGTACACTTTTCCTTAAGGGGATCTCCGAGGACTTGTTAGAAAGTCTTAATCTCATGGTAGCTAGCGATATTTCTCATAAAACTTTTTCATATATTAGTGAGATGTGTAAACATTATTCTAGGAGTAGGGGGAAAGTTGCAAAAAAATTTCAAGAGCCTTTTAGTATAAATGTAAGAGGAAATGTTCCTAGTTCTGGTGGAGTTACAAGAGTAGAGTTAGAAAACATGTTGGAGAATTTTAAGACTGATATCTTAGGAGCAATGGGTTCTCAACTAGATGCTTTACAAGCCAAGAAGAGGCAGGATGAAGAACGAGCAGCAATGAGTATCTTTTTTCCAAGATGTATAACTAAACATCCCCAAAGGGAATGCCCACTGAACAACATCTTCGTATGTCACATTTGTACAGAAGAGCATCCAACAGATAATTGCCCATCCTTGCCTGGATTGCAAGCTACCTATAAGACTGGGGATGTAGCTGAAACATCTAGGAGGCCTCCTTGGCAACCAAGAGACCAACCAACATATCCAAAATTTCCACCATAACCTCCACTCTATTATCCTCTGTATCAACCACCTCAACAATGGAACAATTCAAGATGGCAGAATTGGCCACCTCAGTATCCTCCTCCTCAATTTCCACAACAACAATATTGGTCACTAGGATGGAGAGGAAAACCATATCCTCTGCCACAACTTGTCCCTACACCTAATCATCCTTATCCTCAGAATCAAACAAATTTCCATTAAATGTCGCCTGGATTTGTACCTCCAGTTACTTTTATCACACAGCAACCTCACCACTTTCAGAATGCAAATCCTCCTTGACTGACATTATTACCTACACAACCGATACCTAACCCTAATAATAAACCAACTCAAGATATTAACAGCATTGAGTTGCAAACTCTTCCATCATACCTTATTTCGACTGTACCTGTACATGAAATTCAATTACGATCGATAAGAGTTGCGAATAATAAACCCAAGTCATTAGTCATCATTCAGGAACCAAATGAAGAAGAAGAAGATTCAAGTGAACCCATGAATGATGCTATTTTAGAGGATGTGAACATTCCAAAGGTTCCAGTACACACCCATCCTCCGCATGAAACTATTCGGGAGCAAAGAATTCCTCCATTTCCAGAGAGACTAGTAATAGGAAAACCTGTAGTTCATCCAGAGTATAACATTTTGAATGAATTAAAGAACATTTGTATTAAAATCCCTCTATTATAGGCTATCAAAGATATACCAATATATAGTAAGGTAATAAAAGAGCTATGTATTAAATTCCCAGGAAAGAAGCAAAAGGACCCTCTTACAATTCTTGTTATAGGAGAAATGTCTGAATGTATGATAGGTCAGTCCTGGATTGAAAAATATACAAATACAGGAGGCCTAGTAGTGACTGTAATTATAAACAACACCACCATAGAGAATACATTAATTGATTTAGGATCTGCTATTAACATGATGACCACCGCACTTTTAGAAGTTTTATAGTTAAGACAATTCCTCTGACCTACTCCTTCCATCCTAGAACTAGCAGACACACTATGGTAAAACTCGTTGGAGTCCTGGATGACATTGTTGTATCAGTAGCTTCATGGGAATACCCTATCAACTTTATGGTCGTAGAATCAAAGGATCCTTCTAAAGGAAATCCTATTATCTTTGGAATACCATGGTTAGCTACCGCAAATGCTTTTATAGGATGTAGGGATGCAGAGATGACTATTTACAATGGGTTGTCCACACAAAGACTTATTTTATACCCCCCAGCACAACTAATAACTGAAAATTAATGGTGGTTAAATTGTTCTTTTGGGGATGAAGAATTTGATGATCTCTCCCTTCCTAGTAATTTTTCCTTGGCACTTCAGGAACAGACCATTGAGAAGGTATTAAACCAGTTTGTTTCTTCAACAACCTGTGCAGATTTTCCTCAGTCCTTCCCTCAATTCGATAAGATTTTTGGAGATGAGTTTCAAGAGAATATGGCTCTCTCAATGTTTACAGAAACACCTTATGTCTTCACAATTGAAGAGCATACAGGACCATATACCATACCTTGTGAGGTTGGCCCTGAAAAATTTCTACATATAAATGGAGGATTAAGTGAAAACCAACAAGCACAGCTGCTTAAAGTTCTTAAGAAACAAACCGAAGAATTTTCATGGGAATACACCGATATGAAGGGTATACACCCTGATACCTGTATTCACCATATTTATATGGATCCAAGCATGCCACCTGTAAGGCAGCCACAGAGGAGGATGAATCCTGCTCTAAAGGATATAGTAAAAGAAGAATTACAAAAACTCCTCATTGTTGGTTTCATATATCCTATCTCCAATAGTAAATGGGTATCTCCTTTAGTAGTAGTTCCAAATAAAGTTACAGGGAAATGGCGTATTTGTGTTGATTTTAGGGAGCTAAACAAAGCTACACTTAAATACTACTTTCCTTTACCTTTATCGATCAAGTATTAGATACTCTATTAGGTAAACATTATTTTTGCTTTCTTGATGGGTATAGTGGTTAAAACCATATTTTAATAGCACCTGAAGATCAAGACAAAAGATCAGGTTGTTCGTAAGCACTGTATTTCTGCTCCACCATTTGAATAAAGAGTTGTATGTGTTACTGTTGAATATTTCGTTGAGTAGAAGTGATCCAGGTATCACCCCCGATTGCTGAGAGGGCCCCTCATCAACCAGAGGTTTCTTTTCTTGTTTATTTCTTTCATTTTTCTGTTGTATCTAGTTTCATTCACAGTTTGTTTTATTATTTCGGTAATGCAATTTTATTTCGGAATTAGATAGTTAATTGCGCATAGCTTGTTTTCAGCTCTGTTTTCAGTCATTTCATTTCCAGTTTATTGTTCAGTTTATTTGCAGGTTAGATAAAATAGATTGTTGTTTATCAAATTAAATAGATCCAGTTCTGTCTATTTCATTTCTGTTTTAATTATCAGCTTATGCAATTTACATTTCAGTTTATTAATATGCAATGGTTTCTTTATGCTTATGTTTATGAATTTGTTTAAGTTTATTTTACTGTTAGATTTGCTTAATAAGTAGGTCTATTTATTTCCTTTATGCATTAGAGTTACATTTGCATGACTCCAGCTGAAGATTAGCTCATTTAGGTTAGTTTTTACCATTTTAACTATGCAGGATGTCATTCAAACAACTTGTTCAGTCTGTTATTCAACCACCCTTTTCAAACCCATAGTTTAGTCTGTCATTTAGCCCTTAGTTCTTTTTTTAGTGTTTTTTATGTGTTTTGAGATTGTTTTTAGTTTTGTTTTGTTAATGTCTGAATTATGTTTTGACTGTAATAGTTAGATGATAGTTTTGTTTAACATTAAAGTTAAAGTTTAATTGTTTTAGGTTATTTATTAAGGTTTTATTATTTTCCTTATTTCTTTTCGCCTTGAATGTGTGTTAAGTTGTTTTTGTTTCTTGAATATTATTTCTGATTTTGTTTTACTGCTATATTATTTTGAACAGTTAATTGTTGATTGTATTTCAGTTTAAAGTTTATTATCAATTATTTAGTTTATTATTTTGTCTAAGTTTAATTACTTTAATAATTGCATTTTTTAGGAGTTTGACTCGGTTTTTCATTTTGAAATATATTTCGATCTTTTGTTCGTTAAGATATTGACATGACACCCTATACCTTCGCATATATTTTGTGTCAACTCTAAGCTTACCAAACCTGGTTGATAATTAAAGAATAGGTGAATTAATTTAGACATTATAACACCCAACAGAACTCTATAGAGAGTCTGGGATTAAGACATGGTCCAGTACTCCATAAATCCTCAATAGAATGGGATTTCAAAACAAAAGAACATAACCATAATGGAAGCATCGAAAGCAATGGTACATGACTAGGATATTCCTATGCACCTTTGGGTGGATGATTCAGGAGGATCATATCAAATTTGATCAAATTTAAATTCTTCAAAAATAAAATAAAATATTATAGGATGACAGTTCTCGTCAACAACTTTTTGGTGACATTTGTTTCGTGAGAAACGACCTCCGGATGTAGAAGTTATTGGCATTTGAAATTTCGACAAGGATTGTTAAAATAGATAGTTTGGAAAAATAAATAGTTTATGTAATGTTGGATAAAATGTGGATGGATTGAATGGGGATTGAACCAAATACCTCCATAACATGCCCAAATACTTCGCACAACTCTTCTAGACAAACCATATCCATCAGCTACGCCAAACCGTATCTAAATCATAACACTTGAACCATATTGTAAAACCACTATTTAATGTGGTTACATATTATTGTTGCCACCATTCAAAACACGTGAAGGGAGGAGAGGCCCGCGGGTTTGACCCCATGACCTCTACCCAAGTAACAAAGTGCCTTACAATTGCACCACCGCCCCACCCTTGAGTGATAAACGACGCGGATTTCTTTTGAATTTGCAACGGAGGTTAGGTCTAAAATGGGCGCATGGCCCATGGCCCGCGACCCCAAAAAACATTTTTAAACCTTATAAAATCGACAAAAATCCAAATCCACAGTAAATTTTGGGAGAGTTCAGAGTTCAAAATAATGCGCAAGTTGCATAGAAACTGAGACAGGTATAGGGACATATCTTGAGGTGCTCAGGCCATTAATGGGTATAGATCATGAGGCACAATCCGTATAGTTTGTACTATTTTTTCTTATTTGCAGACATATTGTCTCATTTTGCGTGCCAGAGGAGGCCTCAGACACATGTAGGCAAGTTTATACTCATTTTTTCTTGATTTTTTGAGAGGAACATAGTGGTGTAGTATGTTTCTGAAGTTGACTGACAAAAAATATAGGTGTTCTTGAAACTCATATTTTTTAAGCTTTTGAAGACTAATGAGACTGACCTTCCCATTGGAAGTGGCCTGGAGATGTATCCCAGGAGGGGTGAACTCCGTTATCAACTGTTGTATTCATTTTATGGTTTGCATATCTCTTTTATTTTATTATGTGGTTTATTTAAAGAATTAGGATTTAATCTTTTAATCCTTTTTATGAGTAATTAACATTTAAATTTAATGGTTAAAAAAGATCCTGAAGATTTTCAGATCAAGTTTGGTATCAGAGCATATTAACCATTGCATTTTGAGTTTATGTTAACAAAATCTAGGCTAAAGCAAGGTGAAGGTGTACTTGAAGCTTTTAATTCAGATATTGGACATGCACATCGAAGAGAGAAAATGATGGATGAAGACTATCGAGGAGAAGATGAGAAGGCCTTTCGTAAGAATTTCTATCAAATGACAGAAAAAGTAGAAAATTTGTTTGCAGATTATCAAGAGAGATTGGAAAAGAAGAAAATGAATAAGGAGAAAGAAAAGGATAATGCTTGGGGAAAAGGGAAATACCCTTCTAAACCTTCTTCTCCATTATCTTCTTCTGAAAGTTCCAGTACTACTTCTTCAAATCCAAAGACACAGCATGAGAAGGCTAAGTATGAGTTAACCTATTTAAAACTTGATATTAAGTTTGAATTTCCCACATATAATGGTGAACTTAACACATAAAAACTAGATGATTGGATGAGGCATATTAAGGTGTATTGCAGGATTTAGAAGCTTGCAGATGATAAAGCAAAGATCCAATTGGCTGCTTTTCGTCTTGGAGGTATCGCACTCATCTGCTGGGAAAGTAAGATGCAAGAAGACCTCCGTACAAAAGGTAAACATATTTCTTCCTGATATGAATTTACTGTTGCATTAAAAAAACAATTTTATCCATTAGGCTATATACAACAAGCCATGATGGATTGACAAAACTTAAGGTAAGGTAAAGGTCAGAATGTACAAGAGTACACTCAGGAATTTAGAAAAAGAGCTTTGATTTTGGGCATACGTCTTTATACTTAGGATACTCTTCTCATGTTTATTGGAGGATTACATAGTTATTTTCATCATACAATACTTATGTTTAATCCTACTAACCTTGATGAGGTATGTGTGCAATATACGCACATTGAATATAAAGGGAACAGTGTTCATGATGTTCCTTCAACTGAATCTAGCTAGTAAAAAGAATGCAAGGAAAAAGGGAAAGTTAAGCATGCAACTACAATGAGGAAAGTTTAAGAGAGGCCTACCTATTCACATTGCAAAGAACAAGGGAACAAAGAGGAAATGTGTTACGTACTATATCCAAAACTAAAACCAAAGTGGTGTAAGGATTGGAAAGGGAAGCAAAAGGACATGGTTATCATTGAGGACCTTGGATCAGATTCTGATGATGAGACAAAGATAACTTTCATAGGTGTGAAAGGTAAAGCTATTGTTGGTAATGACTCTAACATTGGTTCTTTATGTGCTTCTACTCCCAAATATCATGACAGTTCTAAGGATTAAAAGAGGAATGCATTGTTTCATATAAGGGCGATTACAAAACAAACTAAGATCAACACACTCATATATAGTGGATCCCATGCTAATCTCATTTCAGAAGAAGTAGTTAAGAAATTGGGATTAACAATAAATATACACAAGAGACCTTATCCATTAGGCTGGGTGTGCAAAGATAAAATATTACAAGTAACAAAACAGTGTGATCTAAAGTTTGCAATAACATCTAAGTTTGTAGATGAGGTTGAATTTGATGTGGTCCCACTAGATATATGTGGAATTGTGTTGGGTAGTACGTATTTATATGATAAAAAATAAATCTTATATAGAGAACATAATCAATATCACTTGTTCAAAGAAGGAATTGAGTACACAGTGCATTCACATTCATTTAAAAATGACGAATCATTGGAAACTACACAACAATTAAAAAGGGTTGTTAATGAAAGTCGGAATTTGGCACTTATGTCTATGAAATGTAAGGAGAAAAAGAATCATAAGCATGAAAAGGAAGTGTCATTCCACTACAATGCACATGTTATGGTTGATAGTGTTTCTATGGTCAAAAGTCAACATGATATGGGTACAATCTCTTTCAAATGTTCAATGTTGATATTCAACTTATTACTGATCAACAATATATGGTTTGTTCCTACAATATTGAATGAATATTTTGTTGAAAAAGAGATTAATGTACTTAACAATGTCATTGAAGTGTTGATTTGTCAAATGTACAGGTTCCAAGAGGAATGGATAGGTGATACAGGACAAGTGAGACGAACATTTCCTCACTTGAATTCTGAATGATTCAGGCTTTTGGTGGTCCAAAAGCTTCCTAGTGGGAAGGTTTGATCCAAGAGAATCATATCAAAGTATATAAAAGTTAAAGTCTTAAAAATGAAAATAAAATATTATAGGATGAAATATCTCGTCAGAATATTTTCGATGACATTCATTTCGTGTGAAACGACCTCCAGATGCATAAATTATTGGCATTTGAAATTTCAACAAGGATGGTTAAAATGGCAAAAAAAATGGTTAGTTTGGAAATATAAATAGTTTATATAATGTTGGATAAAATGAATGGCAAAAAAAAATGGTTAGTTTGGAAAAATAAATAGTTTATGTAATGTTGGATAAAATGAGAGTGGAGTCATTGGGGATTGAACTGAATACCTCCATAACACTCCCAAACACTTCGCACAACTCTACTATCCAAGCCTTATCTGATGGTTATTAATATCTATAGGCGAAAGGTTGTATATAAACTTGTACAGGGTTTAAGTTGGAAGATGGTTCTTAATAGCTATCGGCGAAAGGTTGTGTATAAACTTATACAGGGTTTAAGTTGGAAAAAGGAGAAGGTCAAGGGATAAATACCTCAACCCATAAGCTAACACTGAGCTTGTGTGGAGCCAATGTAATATACGCCAAGTCATATATTATTGTGGAACCTTATCACTACCATAAAAAAAAACCATATCCGCCAACAATGCCAAACCGTATGCAAATCATAAAAATCGAACCATATTGTAAAACCATTTTTTAACGTGGTTACATATTATTTTTTCCACCATTTAAAACATGTAAAGGGAGGAGAGTCCCGCGGGTTTGACCCCATGACCTCTCACGATGTAACGACGCACCTTACCACTCGACCACCGCCCCACTACTGAGTGACAAACGACGCACATTTGTTTTGAATTTGCAGTGGAGGTTGGGGTCTAAAATGGGCGAGTGTCCTATGACCCATGACCCCAAAAGACATTTTAAAACCTTATAAAATCCATAAGGTTCTATTAGCACTGGGATCATGCCCATAGGTTGGGCGGAAAAAAGGGCTCTTTCCCGGGCAACAACAGAACCGCTTTAGATTGTGCCTATGGCCCCGTGCAGTCAGAGAGGGATCTCTCACTTGTTTTCAGGTTTACTTCATGTAGGATATTCGATCAAGAACGGTCAGGAGGCTAGAATACTGAATGGAATGGGTGTGTTAATGTAAGATGTAGGTGGGACTATTAGAGTAAGGGACCATTGGGCAATGGAGTCAAAGGTCCAGGTAGGGAACATTTTGCAAGAGGTAAAGAATGGCGTGAATTTACAAACAGAGGCAAGATAGCCGTCAATCTTGCAATCAGGAGATATTTAGCGGGTGATTAGTAGATGAGAGGGAATAGTCCATCACACAGAGCACCAACAAGATGAATTCTATGTAAATTTAGAAGAAAACTTAATGAATGTATAAACAACAGACGAAGCATATCATGTATGAATTCCAAACTGTTATACACTCATTTCAGACATGAAAGAAATTAAAAAACTGGAATGAAAACATGAAGAACATTTCACGTAAAGAGATTACATATTGAAAGAAGCAACGACACATGACTCTCTACCTTGAAAGACAATCCTTCCTCTGCAAATTTATTCATAAAACAAAAATCAGAGAATATTTACAATGGAGAGCCTCAGCCCTTGAAAGTTTTCGAACCAACCAACTCCTATCTCCCTCTATCGGGGGTGTATTTATACTATTTCAGTGCTGAGATTACTCTCCGAAACAAACCTAAAAACTATTTTCAGTCACAATCAAATGCTAAAAGTATAGAGAGTGGAACTATTGCCACGATTTACAAATGTGAATAAACATCATGGAGATGTAGCATGTGGTAACGTGGAATGACAACACAAAGTTTTCTTTATCCTGGTATGTGAAAGCGATCCCTATGTTGCCTGCTGACGGTCAGTTGCCACTTGGACCATTTCAGACATGCCTTTCTGCCTCCAATTTCTCCTCTCTTGATACAAAGAGCAGCTTTAGACCGAGGCATTTCATACTGCCTCTTTGTGGATCGAGACCCTGACGTTGTCAGTGCTAGTTTAGATAGCGAAAAGAGCCATAGCCGTAGATCTACCTCTACTTCATCATGACCATCAATATTTGTAGCCGATACCACTTTTTGTGATTTAGAATCATGACTTTATCCTCACAAATTTGTTGTGCGAAATCGATTGGGGCCGTAGATTTGCTCATGCTCCCATCTCCACCGTTAGATATTGCTGTCCTTTAACCTGTTTCACGATTTGGAAAAGTTCCTTCTATCGATCATGTTTTCTCAGTGAAACCATTTTGGGCTATCGATCAGGCCTCGCCTTGATCTCGGCCTCTCATTGTTTTCCCATTTTAACGGACTCTTCAAATTCCAAACTTTGACCATTCTCCCGCATCTTTGGCCAAAACCACGATCTATCGCTGCTCTTCTTCCTTGTGATCTCGAATCGTTGATCTATGACGCCTATCTCTATCGTCTATGTTGCTGCAAGTATTTACCTTCAGAGGAATCTACCATCGTAGATTGAGCTCTCTTCATTATCTGATAGTCTCAAAACATGGAAAATGTGCCTCTGATAATTTGAAGGGCGCTCACATAGTGTTCAAATGAATAGGACCCTTTTCGGACTCTGTAAGGATCATAAATCGACTGTTGCAAATGGAGTGCTAACAGTTGGCTCTATGAGGGATGCTATCCTCCCAGTGAGGTAGTAAATAACCCCCATAGACCAAGTGCCAAATCCATTGGGTCGTCCCCAATCTTTCCTTTAAGCCTCCATTCTTCTCTGAGCTACTGCTTTAGTGAAGTCATGTCACTCTTGCAAACCATGCTCTTGACTGCAAACCTGTGCTTACAACTGAAAATGAAATCAAACTAAAATAGCAATGAAGGAAATGCTCGATGATTTCCGAGCTTATTTGTTCCTACCTACTCTACCTAATTTAGTGCATAAGTCCGATTAAGTGAAATCGGACTTCCAATGAAGCCAATCAACCAACTTGCCTAATAGTTTTGTTCTCTTTTTGTGCTTGATGAACAAAAATGAAATAGATAATGGAAGAAGGCAATAACAAATAAACTGATCTTTAGAACAGAGATGCGACCAGTCATTACCGTTACCCAAAATCTCCATGTACTCTGCTATGGGGTCATAGAAAACACGACAACCTCTAGTATATTCTATCCTCTTTTCATGGGAAGGCTGTCCAAAAGTCCCTTCCTCTGGTGAGCTATCAGAATGGTACTTGAAACATTGTAGAAGAGGGCCCATGGAATCCTTTTCCAATGAAAAATCCATCCTTTCACTCAAAATTTCTGCAACTAGAGCTTCACCTTCTTCATGTGCCTCAACATGAACATCTTCATTTTATTCAATGAAACTGAGTAGGCATATTCCTCCTTTATGGGGTGATATTCCTAAAGGCATAAAATTAAAAAATGTATTTACTTGAGGACTGCTACCTCCTTCTTCGTGACTCAACACCTCATCACAAATTCTTGATGCATCAATAGATGGAGAGGGGTTGCATGACTATTCCTCCTTGTCATCTTCTTTTCCACATAAGTTTATGGAATGCACCATACCCTCTAGCTTATGTTTCTGCTTAGAGGCTTTAATCATGTGTTGTAGTAATTGAAAAGAGGAATAACATAGGGGTAGGCTATCACCTTCAACACATTTATCATCCTTCCCTATCCCAACCTTATGACTTTGCATTGCATCTTGATTTTCTCCATTAGTAGACCTTGGTTCTATAACTGGCTCTTTAGGCATAGCCCCCAGGTACTCCTCCTCATACTCGTCGTACACAGGCACACCGAAATCATTTTTAAAGTCATCCTTTACGGACCCGGTGCTGAGCAGATTGCAGTCTTCAGAAAACAGGCCTGCAGAACCATATGCTCCTATATCGGGCTGATCATCTTTATGTCTACCAAGGGAAAGCTTTAGCTGAATAGGTACTCTCCTTCTCCGCTTGTAGGGCCCAACCAATTTTAATGTATCTTTTATTTCACCACCGCTATCCTAACCTGACAAATTTTTGGACATCTTAAGGTTTTCCTCAACCTCCAAACAATCAGTAAACATATGTTGCAGAGTGGTTGATTTTCTTTCCAAAATAAGTAAGGACAGCTCAGGAGGAAAGGTGGTTGCATAATAGATCTTAGTAGCGTTCTCAAGAGGTTGGACTTCCTTAGGCATGTTATAATAAAAGCTTGCAAATCTTCTAGGCCTCACCCTCATGCCTCTTCAGGGAATAAAATTCTGAAAGTATTTGATCCAGTGGCCTTATCCTACCCCAAAACTTTAAAAAGGTGCAAGAAAACTCTTCCCAGGTATTGATGGACTGAGGTTGTAAGTGTTTGAACCATTCTTTATCATCTCCTTGCAAAGACTAGGAAAAAGTACTCATATAAACATCGTCATGCTCTATCTCAAAAAGGTCATAGAAATGTTCAAAGGCTTGTAAATGTTTCTCAGTAGTGAAGTCTTTGGATTCTCCATCAAATTTGGGGGGGTACTTGTAATGTTTTGTAGGAAAATCATGGAGAATAGGAGGAAATTGTAGTGGTTTGTACCAGCTTAGAAGACTGGGAGAGACCAGGTTAGGTGCAATAGATATTCTATTGACCGAGGTTTCATGAGGTTCACAGGGGTGACCTTCAATGTCATGAATTTCGGGAGAAAAATATGGGTCAGAATCACATGTACAAGATGATGTAATGCTTTTGGTTCGTAAAGAAGGATAAACATGAATATATTCATTGTTTTGTTATGAACGAATCGAACCATAGAAGGTTGTTTTGATAAATTTAGGAAAGGATAGGAACAAACTTACAAGACAAGACAAAGTATCTTCAAAGAAACGTAAACTTGAGTATCTTAACCTTTCACCATGCATTTTTGGGCCTTACAAGGAGTCCATTTTCCCTGGAAGAGCTTTCCAGTTTTTTGGACAATTTGATTTCTGGGTCATACCACCAGTGGAGTTGCTGAAGTCTAAATCCTTCAAAAGTAGATTCGCCAGGTGACAAGTGCTCAACCTTCTTGATGTTTGATCATTGTTCACTATCAACAACCAGATCTAAAACTATGTCATTCTTCCCAGGGATGATATTCAATCTTGTCCCTGGAAACGGTGCCAGTTTGTTAGCACCGGGATCGTGCCCATAGGTTGGGTGAAAAAAGGGCTCTCTCCCGAGCAACAACAGAATCGCTTTAGACTGCGCCTTTGGCCTTGCGTAGTCAAAGAGGGATCTCTTGCTTGTTTTAAGGTTTACTTCATGTAGGATATTCGATCAAGAATGGTTAAGAGGCCAGACTCCTGAATGGAACGGGTGTGTTAATGTAATATGTAGGTGGGACTATCAGAGTAAGGGACCACTGGGCAATGGAGTCGAAGGTTTGGGTAGGGAACATTTTGCAGGAGGTAAATAATGGTGTGAATTTACAAACAGAGGCAAGATAGCCGTCAATCTTGCAATCGGGAGATATTTAGCGGGTGATTAGTAGATGAGAGGGAACAGTCCATCACGTAGAGCACCAACAAGATGAATTCTATGTAACTTTAGAAGAAAACTTAATGAATGTCTAAAACAACAGACGGAGCATAGCATGTATGAATTCCAAACTATTATACACTCATTTCAAACATGAAAGAAATTAACAAACTGGAATGAAAACATAAAGAACATTTCACATAAAGAAATTACATATTGAAAGAAGCAACAGCACAGGAATCTTTGCCTTGAAAGACAATCCTTCCTCTACAAATTTATTCATAACACGAAAATCAGAGACTATTTACAACGGAGAGCCTCAGCCCTTGAAAGTTTCCCAACCAACCAACTCCTATCTCCCTCTATTAAGGGTGTATTTATACTATTTCAGTGCTGAGATTAATCTCTGAAACAAACCTAAAAATTGTTTCTAGTCACAATCGAACGTTAACAATCTAGAGAGTGGAACTATTGCCATGATTTACAAATGTGAATAAACATCATGGAGCTATAGCGTGTGGTAATGCAGACTGATAGCGTAGAGTTTTATTTATCCTGGTATGTGAAAGCGATCCCTATGTTTCTTGCTGATGGTCAGTTGCCACTCAGACCATTTCAGAAATTCCTTTTTGCCTCCAATTTCTCCTCTCTTGATACAACGATCAGCTTTACATCGAGGTGTGTTCTTACCCATCGATTTAAATCGACCTTCCCATGCAACCATTGATCTAAGTGGGTTCTACCACCTCTTTGTGGATCGGGACCTTGACGTTGTCCGTGCTAGTTCAGATCGCAAAAAGAGCCACAGTCGTAGATCTACCTCTACTTCATCATGACCATCGATATTTGCAGCTGATACCACTTTTCACAATTTAGAATCATGACTTTATCCGCACAAGTTTGTTGTGTGAAATCGACTGGGGCCATAGATCTACTCGTGCTCCCATATCCACCGTTAGATATTGTCGTCCTTTAACCTATTTTGTGATTGGGAAAGTTCCTTCTATTGAGAATGTTTGCTCAATGAAACCGTTTCGGGCCGTCGATCAGGCCTCACCTTGATCTCGGCCTCTCATTGTTTTCTCGTTTTAACGGACTTTGTGAATGCCAAACTTTGACCATTCTTCCACATCTTTGGCCAAAACCATGATCTATCATCGCTCTTCTTCCTTGTGATCCCGGATTGTTGGTCTATGATGCCTATCTCTATCGTCTATGCCGTTGCAAGTCTTCACCTTCGGAGGAATCTACCATCATAGATTGAGCTCTCTTCATTATCTGACGGTCTTAAAACATGGAAAATGTGCCTCTGATAATCTGAAGGGAGCTCACACAGTGTTCAAATGAATAGGACCCTTTTCGAACTCTGTCAGGCCCATAAATTGACTGTTGCAAACAGAGTGCTAACAGGTTCCAAATCCATGGTAAAGTTTGGGAGAATTTAGAGTTCAGAACAACGCGCAGGTTGCACAGAAACCGAGACAGGTACATGCACATATCTCAAGGCTCTCAAGCCATTAATGGTAATATATCTCAAGGTGGAATCTATATAGTTTGTACTATTTTGTCTTATTTGCAGGCATATTGTCTCGTTTTGTGTGTCATAGGAGGCCTCAGGCACATATAGGCAAGTTTATACTTGTTTTTCTCATTTTTTCAATAGGAATGCAGTGGTGCAGTCTGTTTTTGCATTTGACTAACAGAAAATGGAGGTGTTCCTGAAAAATCATATTTTGTAATCTTTTGAAGACTAATAATATTGACCTTCCCATTGGAAGTGGCCCAGAGACGTAGCCCAAGAGGGGTGAACTCCGTTATCAGTTGTTTTCTTCATTTATGGTTTGCATATCTCTTTTTTTTTCTTATCTAATTGATTCAAAGCATTAAGATTTCATATTTTAAGCATGTTTATGAGTAATTAACAGTTAAATTTGACATGCAAATTTAATGGATAAAAAAGATCCTGAATATTTTCATATCAGTGGAAGCAACAAGGACAACTTTGTATGTACAAAACCATACTCCTCATCGAGTACTTGACAATAAAACTATGGAAGAGGCTCTCATGAGAGAAACCAAAATTCAACCATCTTAGAATATTTGGCTTCCTGACTTACATACATATCCCAAAGGAGAAGAGGATTAAGCTCGATCCTTCTGGGAGGAAGGGTATATTCGCAGGATACAGTTATACATCAAATTCCTGCTGAATATACTTCCCAGGATTCAAGAAGATCGACATCAACAGAGATGTAACCTTTGATGAAGACTCAACATTCTTCATATCTAGGAGGATACCTATTCAAGAAGTTGAGGAACCTAAAGAAACGAGAGTACGAGACATGGAAACTGGAGAAGCAATTACAAAAGATCATGACATGGAAGAACCATAAGAGCCGATAGAGACACTTCTTGAGAAATACTCCCATAAGAGGAAACTAGCATGGGCACGAGAGCTCATACAAGAAATAGAAAGCCTATGGTGCTCTAGAAGGAATGCATAGACAAAGGAAAAGGCCAAAGCCTTACAACAACTATGTGTCCCTACTATGTGACATCATTGAAAAGGAACCTTCCACATTAGAGGAAATTTCAACTCAAAATGGGCCTCCTAAGGAAAATTAATAAAATAATAATTAAAATAATAAAATAATATTTATTAATTTTGGAGGAAGAAAAGAAAAAACTTATTTTTTGTTTGTATTTTTCGACATATCTCCCTAACTTTTTACTCAAATTTCGATCGGGAGAGCTCGTTGGATGCAAAATTAAATTACACATCCAACGAGTACCACTCAGCATACTTTTGACGGGCCCCTCTACCCTAAAAACAAGAAATACCTAAAAAAATGTGATAATGACATCATCATCACATTTTTTCAGGTATTTCTTGTTTTTGGGGTAGCTGGGCCCATCAAAAGTATGCCGAGTGGGTACTCGTTGGATGTTGAATTAAATTCCTCATCCAACAAGCTCTCCCGATCGAAATTTGAGTAAAAAATGAGGGAGATATGTTGAAAATACAAACAAAAAAGTAGTTTTTTTTATGATACCTATCCCCAAATTTATATTAAAAAATTGTTTAAGAGGTGCTCCCTTTTTTAATTTTAAATAATTTTGATTGGCTAATACATGATGACATGGAATTTGTATTATTTTTGGAAGGCCCATTTTAAATTGAAATTTCCTCTAATGCCTATGAAGAGGTTGCAAAAAATAAAGAATGGAAGGATTCCATGATCGAGGAGTATCAGTCGATCATGAAGAATGATTTCTGGGAGATAGTTCCGAGGCTGGAAAAGAAGTCTATCATGACTTTGAAGTGGATATACAAGATACAGCATGCTTCATATAGAAGCATCGATAAATACAAGGCAAGATTCGTAGCATGAGGATTCTCACAGAAATAAGGAATAAACTACGAGGAGACATCTACACACATGGCGATGTACAATTCTATTAGGACCATACTTGTATTGGTTGTAGTTATGAAATGGAAGATACACCCAATGGATGTTAAGACAACATTATTGAATGGTTTAGTCGAGGAGGAAGTGTATGTGGAAAAACCACTGGGATTCGAGACACATGACAGGAAAACTCGTGTCTTTAAATTGAAGAAGGCCTTATATAGATTGAAATAGGAATCGAGGAAATGGTACGATAGGATGGATAGCTTCCTGATGAGCTAAGGATTTACCAAGATTAAAGAGGATTCTAGCCTTTACTTCAAGGTTTAAGGAGGAATACTAGTGACGCTTCTACTATATATCGATGTTTCTGACGGGTGAGGATGAACTCATTAAATATGCAATTAGGAGACTTTGTACAAAGTTTTATATGAAACACCTAGGGATGATGCACTACGTCTTAGGTATGGAGGTTTTGCAGAGTGCAAATGGGATTTTCCTTGGTCAAGGAAAGTGTACAATGGAGATTCTGAAGAGATTTGCAATGCTGGACTGCAAGGAGATAGCCACACATATGGAATAAAACTTTAATCTTTTGTGTGATGCTTCATATGATTCGATTGATGCCACAATGTATCATCAGATGATCGACTCATTGATATATTTGACGAATACGAGACCCAAAATATTCTTTGTTGTGAACAAATTGAGATAGTTCCTGATGGATCCAAGACACATTGATGTAGAAATAACAGCTCTAATGCTATGAGTAAATATTCCAAGAAGAAGCACATGAAATAGATCTTTCTATTAATATAATTATCACAAGCATACACATGAAAAATAAAGAGAAGAATAGAGAATAAATCACATGAATGAAGAGATGAATATTGCAGTGTATCCTTCCATGGAAATGATGAATAATAGCGTACATAAATAGTACATCCCTCATAGGTAAAACTGATTTTTATTGGAGACAACTCATCAATCTCAGAAAGATAGACTTACTAAATATGTTAAATCCCCATAGGTGGCTAAATCACTTCCCAAATTAGTCAAGGACCTCACGAATTAGAAAAAGCATGATTGATTTGTCAAGAGTGATGAAAAAACATGGTAATCCTGAAAAATGGTGAGAAAATCATGGAGGATGGGTTAGCAACAAAAGATAGCAGTTTCCTAGTTGACTAGCTTTACCTTATCCACAAAAAGCTGGATAAAAGCATAATAAGGAAGAATCTACAGGAAAGCACAGTTACTAATTATGGCAGTCAATAAAGTGGACATGATCAACCCAAAATCAAGATTAAAGAATTCCTGAGATATATATGGCAAGTGTTGACTATGTAGTGCAAGTGGATGCCAACTATCTAGGATAATGGGTAGGAAATTAATAAAAAAATGATTAAATATTTTATCCTAAGTTATGAAGTGGGTTTATTATATTCCCACACACCCCTTTAAGTCTGACTTTATGATGATATATAGGTGTATATAGGGCCCAACAACAAGGCTATGGTCACCCTTTACAATTATTCATGTCTAGAAAAGTGAGGAAAGAGTGAAAACCATGTGGGGAAAATCCTCCATCAAGAAAGGACAAGGCACAAAATTTTAAATAACATGTGCTTAATAGGTCTTTATCTTCACTTGAATTAGCTGAATGAACTGCTTCTTGGTGAAAGACTTTATGAAGACATCATGAACTCCATGAGCACGCGATATAGTGTAGAATCTACAAGAAGGAAGTGGAGAGACTCCTAGTATCTCATCAATTGATGAAGTAGGAGAATTATATGAATGATTATTGCTTCTAAAAAACTCTGATGTGCAGAAAAAATATGAAATGGAAAATATATATGTGCATACTCCTTCCCAAAGAGTACAAAAATTAAGACAATTTGTTACATAATTGATTCCCTGAATAACTGCAAAATTATGATGTGAATCACATGTCATTCTTCCAATATGATGTAGAAACTTCCCAATATGATGTGAGGTTGATAAAAATCTGATATATCAGAAAAATTATCATATGGAACAACAAACACAAAGGCTTCAGTGGTTCCATGAGGATATAGGGCTAGACTAGGAAAACTATGAGCAACTTTGGAAAACTGATGAGTGTAAAAATATGAATGATGAATGGACTTGAGATATGAACCATAAGTGTTTAAAACATATAAAAACATGTGTAATATAAGTCCAATTATGACTAAGATCATGGATAACCAACTAGTGAAACATAAGCAAGACTTTAAACCATGTAATATAAGTAACACTGCATAAGAGACCAATGAGGAATCAACTAGTGAATTTTGGATTTTTATAGTCTTAAGAGTATTCATTGGTATGGTAGATGGTATGGAAGGTTGTATTGATGATGTCATTACATGTATATCAGCCTGAAAATATGCTTCTAAATCATAACTATGGAGTGAGGAATATTTGCTTAAAGACAAGTCATGATCTAATGAAAAATCACAATTATTGAGAAATGAATCTAGGAGACTCATAGGTGGATTATCAAAGAAAGGATATGATATTTATGATTATAATATATCATAAAATGAATCTATATCAGATAAATGAGAAAAATATTTTACTCTGGCACTCAAGGAAAAGTTAATCACCTTGGAACTGTGCACTATGACAATGTTCTGAAGAATCATCATGCTTCTCTAGCTCACTTGGAACTTCGATGTTGTGCTTCTCAAGTAACCGAGAAATGATTACCATATTCTTATTGAAACATTTATTCTATGGATGAAATCTCTTGCTTCAATAAGAACACTTTGAGGTTTTCCCTTTTTTCGTGACCTTCTTCACTGAATCTTCATCAGTAGGCTTCGAACTTTCATCTTCAATTTCTGACTTTGGCTTCTTCTCTTTTGCAATTTTCTTTTCTTTGGATTTGGTATTCTTGCTTCCTTGAACCATGAGAGCATGATAATTTCCATTGGAATATTTAAGAGCACCCATATGGATCAAACTTTCTTTCTCCTTTGTTAGTGAATCAAAGAAAGTACACAAAGAAGGAATTTTCCTATTAGAAATGGAAAGCCTAGTAGCATGAAAAGTAGACACAAAAGCTAAGTATTCAGGAACCAATTTAGAAAGAATGAAAATTATTGATTGATCATATTTCTTCTCAATCCAATAATTCTTGAGCATTAGAACAAGTGACTTGAATTTGGTGAAGAAACCCTTAATATAATTGAAACTGCTTGGACTCATTGAGAATAACTCAATCTCCAACTGATGCACTCTTAACTCATCTTGAACTTCAAATAGAGACTCAAGTTTGGTCCATACATGGTTTGGAGTGGTCAAAAAATCTATATGAAAGAGAAGATCAGGATAAATAGAGAGGCAAAGCAATAAATAGGCTTCATCCAACCTATTATGCCACTTAGCTTTCTCAATCACAACATTTGGCTCATTCTCCAAAGCTAGAGTAACTATGTATAGTCCCTTACTACGCAATAGAATGCCAATTTTTTATTTCCATTCATGATAGTTAAAGGGATTTAGGATTATAGATGAAGAAGAATCCATACTACTGAGTTGATGTGCTCAAGAAGAAACTCTCAACAACTTGCAAGAAACAAAACTAGGAGAAATATTGTAAGCTTAGATAAAGCTTTTCTTCATAGAAGGATAGGAGACTGGATGCGCTCCACAACTCTGTACAACTTGAGAAACCTTGCACTATTATACCTTATATAAATAGAATATCTAATTCTATGATTAAATATTCCAAGAACAAGCACAAGAAATAGATATTGCTACTAAGATAATTCTCACAAGAATACATAGGAAAAATAAAGAGAAGAATAGAGATTGAATCACATGAATGAAGAGATGAATATTGGAGTGTATCCTTCTATTGAATAATGATGAATAATAGTGTACATAGATATTACACCCCTTATAGGTAAAATCAAGTTGTATTGGAGATAACTCATCAAGCTCAGAAAGATAGACTTACTAAATATGATAAACCCCCATAGGTGGCTAAAGCACTTCCCAAATCAGTCAAGGACCTCACAAATTAGCCAAAGCATGAGTGAGTTGTCAAGAGTAATTGAAAAAATGTTAATACTATAAAATGGAGAGAAAATTATGGAGGGTGGGTTGGCAACAAAAGATAGCAGTTTCATAGTTGACTAGATTTACCTTATCCACAGAAAAGCTGGATAAAAGTATAATAAGGAAGAATCTGTAAGAAAGCGTAGTTACTAATTATGGCAGTCAATAAAGTGGGTAGTATAAACTCAGAATCAGGATTAAAGCATTCCTGAAGTATATATGTCAAGTGTTGACTATGTAGTGCAAGTGGATGCCAACTATCTAGGATAGTGGGTAGGAAATTAATAAAAAATGATTATATATTTTATCCTAAGTTATGAAGTGGGTTTATTATATTCCCACAGTTCACTTGATAGCTACAAAACATGTATTAAGGTACCTAAAAGGTACAATGGATTATGGGATCAAGTATGATGTGAATCAGAGGATTAACCTACACAGCTATGTTGATTCAGATTGGGCAAGTAGCGCCACTGATAGGAAGAGCACTTCGGGTTGCTACTTTAATTTGGGATCTGGCATGATCTCCTCATTTAGCAGTAAGCAATCATGTGTGGTGGTGAGTACAACCAAGGAAGATGATGTTTTCACTTGCTCATCTAGTTGCAAGGAAGTGTGGCTTCGAAAGTTACTGTCTGACTTGTTTGATCTCGAGTTAGATGTGACTTGTATCTTCTATGGAAATCAAAGTTGCGTGGAGCTGTCAGAGAACCCTGTGTTCCATGGTAATTCAAAGAACATAGAGATCAAGTTCCATTATATCAGGGATATGGTGTAGAAAGGAGCAGTGAAGCTCCAATACGTGGCAACGGATGAGCAAATAGTCGATTTGTTGACCAAACCTCTGGCTAGAGTGAAGTTAGAGTACTTCAGAGAAAGACTTGGTGTGATCCAAAACAAGACCCCTCAAAATAGGGAGTGATGAGTTATATCATAGCTAGAGAGATAGGTTGTCTGAGCGTAAAATATTGGAAAAGATCATAGGTTGCTCAGACGTAATCAGTCCTGTAGGCCGTCCTTCGATGAAATAAGTCCCGACGAAGCTCACAGGTTATCCTTGGATGTAATTAGTATTGGTATGTTTCTATGCTAGAAATAGAGAGAGAGCAGAAGATGCATATGCATGATATTACACATGGGAAATGAGACAGGTTGACCGAGTGGAAGAGACCCTGGTGTAGCAGGTTGCTCGGACGTAATCAATCCTGTAGGTTGTCTTAGTGTAAATACGAGTCATGGCATGATACGTAGCTTACTTAGACGCAATCAGTCCTGAGACAGTTTATCTAAATGTAAATATCAGCCCTGGCATGGTATGCAGGTTATTCAGATGTAATAAGTCTTGTGGGTTGTCTAAGTGTAAAAGGATCATTGGCATGGTACCCAGGTTACTTATATGTAATATGCCTCAAAGGTTGTTTGAATGGAAAATATCTTGGACATAGGTTGTTCAAATGCAACAAGTCCTTGAGGTTGACTTGGAACGTAAAATACCTTGTGTAGCAGGTTGTTCAATCATAATCAATCCTTACATATATATCTATATATGTGTGTGTTCCCATTTTGGAGATTATAAGGTCACGAAGCACTTGCGGTGCACCTAGGAAGTTCTTCTATGCTGGTAGAATGCAGGTTGACCATCATGATATATGTAATTCACTTGGTGTGCTCCTAGGTGATTCTTGAATAGTGTATGTTACAAGTTTTCTTAATGACGTGAAATATCCTGGCATACTACTATGGTGATAGAAAACGGGTGTTTTGTATCTGGGATGTGCTCTATGTGTTTATTTGTTTTTGTGCAAGATAAAAGAGATGACCTGGATACAATGAGAGAAAGGTAGGAGATGAAGGTTATTGTCATGGAAATGTAAAGAAGGTCTTGGAGTGTTCCTATGTGATGGATTTCTCGTAGATGCGATGAAGACTTGGATGAGGACTATGCCACACCCAGCATGAAAAAGGGCTAGCTCTGTAGAAATTTCCAATGAAAGATAATACCTTTCGATGATCGATAATAGGATGATGATGGAAACATATATAATGGTGACTCTGTAATGATGACTAGACCATATGTGTTGATGACTGTGGAAGAGAGAGAATACCTTTCTAGTTAAGAGGTAGTGTTGATGTATTTGTAACTTCAAAAGATATTATGATGTATATTATCATTGTATGTTGTTGTAACCCCATTAGATATGTGTTTACCTCCTTTCAGGATATCATTATTATGTATATACATTGAGGTATAACCTATTTTGTAAGTCAGGGTAATAGTCCCCAATGAAACATCATGTAATGTATTTTTGGAGTCTCTCTACGAGAAGTTGTCCCTATTAGGGTAAGAGGTCGGATCTAGTCATGTAATAGGCCAGTCACTTGATTAGTATAAATAGGGATCCACCCTCACTCATTTATACACACCTCACACTCACTCAAGTTCACATGATAGAGAGAGAGAGACAAGGAGGAGAGATAGATAGTTGTTGAAGACTTCTTATTACTAGGATTGATCATCGTATGACACCGTCTTTGTGACTGTACTATTATGAAGAAGTTTGTGGGTTTTTCTCCTTTATGGTTTCCCCGGTGAAAATATTTGTGTCTTGTGTATCTGTTCTATCTTATGCATATTGATGTACTTGTTATTCCTTTAGATAAAGATCCTAACTAAGATAATAAGATATAAGAAAAACTAACAATGCTTTTGATGATGATTATGTTGATGATGATATTTTTTATGATGATGATGTTGATGATAATGATGTTCCAGTAATCACATGCTGATGATGATTCTATATATGATGATTATGTTCCAGCAGTCACATACTAATGATGATGCTCCAGATGATGATGATGTTCCACGTTGATGTTAATGATGATGCTCCAGATGATGATGATGACATTACATGTTGTTGATGATGATGATGTTCCATGTTGTTGATGATTATGATGTTACATGATGATGTTGATGATGATGGTCCAAATCCATGATGTCGTTGTTCCAAAAATTCCTATGATATATAGATTCACCACTCAGTTGTACAATTATTGTTGTCGTTGACTTTGTATAATACCTTCCTTGTTAGGAGGGAGTGTTAAAGAAATGTAACTTCAGAAGATATTCTATTGTACTATTAGTATTCCTCCTTTTTAAGTTGTTATTCCTCCATTCTAATATGTCATTGATATACTTGGTCATGTAAAATTCATGAGGTAAAACCTCTGTTGTAAGTCAGTTAATTAGTACCCACAAAAGTATTTTATAAAAGTGATTTTGAGTCTTCCTATGTAGGTTAGCCCTAATTGAAGGACTAGGCTGACCTAGTTAGGTAACTAGGTTACTAACTTGATGAGTATAAATACGTGAGGTGTCTCACTCATTTATACGTATCTCACACACAAGTAAGTGTGCAAGAGAGATAGGGAGGAGGTTCACTGGAGAGAGGAAGTTGTTGGTCTTATTATTAGGTTGTTCAATGTACTTGGTTGAATTCTATATTGAGGAAGTTTTGTTGGGTTTTCTCCCCCAAGAGGGTTTCCCATGATAAATATTTGTGTTCATTTTCCTTGATGTCCCCTTGTCTTTATTTCAGTGATCCTAATAATATGGTTATGATGTTATGATGCTAAATGTATAAAGTTCTTGTATAACCATTAAAATATTAATACTTTGTTTTCCTTCCCCTTTATGTCTTTGATATCAAACTCAAATTTACATAAAAATTCCAGACATCTAGCTTGCCTGGCATTTAATGTTGGTTGCTCAAATAAATATTTCATACCACAGTAGTCTGTCCTTAGCTCAAATTTTCTTCCCACTAAATAAATGCATCCACATTTTCAAAGCATGCATTATGGATACAAGATCCAAATCATGGGTAGCATATTTATTTTCATGCTCTTTCAATTTTCTAGACCCATATTATACCACAAATTTATCTTGCATAAGAACTCCCCTAAGTCCATGTGTACATGTGTCTATACACACAGCAAAATCATTTTCTAGGTTTGCAATTTTGAAAATTAGAGCACTTCTGATAAGCTTCTTCAACAACTTGAAGCTTTCTTCACATTTCAGTTTCCACTCAAATTTTATCCCATTATTTTGCAAAGAAGTGATTGGGTGTGCAACCTTGGAGAATCCTTCAAAATGTTGGCTTTATCTTATTATTGAAAGGGAGGGTGAATTAGTAATAGCGCATATATGTATATTATTTCACTTAAATAGATTTTCACCAATTAAAACTTTTCAGCAACAAAAATAACAAATACAACAATGCACAGATGTCTGATAATAATTTCATATATATAAATATATATATGATTGATTGGATCAATGGGAGAATGAAATTTCCAAGCATGAGAATCCACTCATGTAAGGTGTTAACCTAATCCTCAAGTACAATATGCAGGTTGTTGGCACCGACCTGCAATAACTTCAATATGTGTGAGCACTGACTCATGAACTTGAGGCACCGACCTAAAAAGATATATGTCTAATTGCACAAGCTATGAATTGTGGTAATCAATATATGACCTTTGGATAATTGCGATCTCCAATTGTTGAAGCACCAACCTTCAAATTATATTCTCTATCATTGATTGGAAGGAGCCCCCAACCCCCTAGGTTTTATCTACTTATATAGAAAGGATGCTACAACATCCCAATTATATTTACCAACTATAACTGGAAGGAGGATCCACCCCATAGGTTTTATCTATGCCAACATAAAATATGCTACAACACCCTAATTATATTTACTAGTTGCAATTGGAAGGAAGCTCCAACCCCCTAGGTTTTATCTTCTCCAACATAAATGATGTTGCAACACCCCAATTATATTTACCAACTGCAACTGGAAGGAGGATCCTACCCCCTGGGTTTTATCTGATCCAACAAAAAGAATTCTACAACACCCTAATTATATTTACTAACTACAACTGGAAGGAGACTCCAACCCCCTTGGTTTTATCTGCTCCAATAGAAAGGATGCTACAACACCCTAAAAATATTTTCCATCACCAATTTGAAGGAGTATACGACCCCCTTCTCTTTTCCCCATATGAACTCCCTAATATGAAATAAGAATGTATTGAATAACTAGAAATACAAAATACCTTATCTTGGACGTGTTTCTTCACCAATCCACAAATGCAGAAGAGATTGACAAGATCACTCTTGAGTTGGATTCCACCCAGGATTCTTTGAAAAGTACTCAAATTTCACTTCAATAATATAATATTTGGATTCAGAAAATTCATGAGAAGTTGGATAGATCGTGTTACACCTCCTACATTTCAGATATTAAGTCCCATATGTCTGATTGGATTTATGGATTAAAATATGTTGGGCAATAGGGCAGACCTGGGTTTAAACCTTTTGTGTCGCACCAACAAAAGACCCACAGTGTTGGCCCTTTCGGCAACAACCTGCGCACAGGTTGCAGTCTCACCCGAAACAGCTATGGGGTGCCGCAGAATCAGGTTTCTGCAAGCCGAGAGGGAGATTACTGTACCTTAGCCTTAATAATCTTATTAAACAATACTATAAAAGCTTTACCATTCATTTACATATAACTTCGCGAATTAATAAACAGTCGTTACTTGCTCAAACCACTATAGGGAATTCACAGCGAAGCGGAATATTAACAGCGATCTAATTTATCAGATGTATACAGTATTAATGCATAAAAGATAACAGAACAGAAACACCACAAGAAACCACAACACCAGATATAACGTGGTTCACCCCCAGTGTAGGGGCTACATCCACAAACTGTGTTCTATTCAACTTGCTACAAAACCACAGTTTGATCTGCACACTCAGCTGCAGATCCTTCCAGTCCTCAAAAGCCGCGCACACAGCAGCAGGCCCCTGCGCACATAGCTGCAGGTCGTTCCTTAATGTTCCTTACACAAACCCTCTGCGCACTCAGCTGCAGAGGTCGTCCACGCACACAGCTGGGACTTAACCTTTTCTTACAAAAGCCAATCTTAGCTTCACCTTAATCTTTCTTTCATCATAAAACCTAACCTATCTTCTTTACACAAGCGCTTATTTATACTGCGCATTTTTACAAAACCATGGTCTTAAACCATGGGCACCCAAAAACCTTAAACCCTAGATTTAAACCACAGGTTTATTACAAAAAAGAGGGTTTTGACTTACCCTGATACCCCTAAGACTATCTTGACCCATAACTCCGCTTACCAACAGCCGCGAAGTTATCACAACTAGTAATCTTTAGGGTACACGCCCCAACAGGCCCCTAAGACTCACTAGTGGCCCGTCCCGGGGCACTCTGCGAGGACTCTGGTGGGTGAACCTTCTGCGCGAGGGCCTAGAAGTGACTGGTGAGATTATGCAGTATCTCATCAGCGGCTTTCTCCTTTTCCACCAGTTCCTGTAATACTGAAGAAGAGTCTGTGTCAGCCTTTTCCTGCGCAAAAGTGTCATAGGTCTTCAAAATTTTGAGCTGGCTCTCCGCAGTATTGGTCAATTCTAATGCTTCATCAACCAGGGGCTGTAACGCATTTTCCAGCATCGTCACCTTCGTCCTGCAAGACTCAATTTCCTGTTGAAGTTCCTTGCTGCGCTTTACTTTAGCCATCTTCTGCATAGGTGGCAGCGTCTTGATTTCTATTCGGACTGCATCTAACTCATCCTGGCGCAACTTGATGGTTTCCTGAATCTTCCCTACATCTGGATGGTCCTGCAGGTTTGCCCATGCTTCTATGCTGTCTTCCATTAGTTTTGTGACACTAGCCACGTTGTCTGATATTTTTGTTGCTGAAGCCTTGATATCCTGTTGGCGCTGTTCTCGGACCTCTGGTGGAGTCTCAGGAGGAATGCGCAGTTGAAGTTCTGCAATTTGTTGCTAATGTTCTATCTTCATCCTTTCAATCTCACTGTGGGACCGCTGGGCATAGTCTCTCATCTTAGCAATATTCTGCTTTGGTTCCTCTGTTTCCTGTATGTCGGAGTCAGAAAGACTCCGACATGCCTCGTCCAATGCTTGCATTAGCGTAGTTGTTGTCTGTTCAGCCTCTTTCTTCTGTTGTGCAATCTCTTCTAGGCGTGCGGCGAAGGTTTTGTTTTGCTTGATGGAGTCTTCCAGTTGGACTTGTGACACTTGAGTTCAGGTATGGATATCCTTTGTAATCGCGAGCTGACGGAGGTGCAACTCTGACATAGGCATCTTTGTATAATCAAGCTCCGCGATTATATTTGTCTGGGGTCGAGAATCGATGTCAGGCTGTATCAGAGTTGCACTTGATACCTGTCCCTGGGGATCCCTGAGTGGCCATTGCCTAATATTCTGCTGCGTGGGTGCCATAGTGCTGCTTGTCGCAGTACTGTGCGCTGATTTTGCGGTTAGCTCTTTTAACTCCGATACCCTGTTTGCAATACCTGAGAGGCCGGCAAGATGTAGTTCCGCAAATTCTGACCATTTTTTAGTAAGTGTTGCCGTAGACTGTTCGAGAGCATGCTCCAGTGCATCCAGCGTGACAGTGGCTTCTTCCTCGATATCTTTATCCTTCGATGCTTTTACCTTTTTGCGGGACTGTGGCTTGGTTACCTCAGCTACTTCTAGTGACTTGCGCTTCGTTGGTGGGGTAGGATCTGTTATGGTCTTGACCGACTCCTCATCCTGTTCATCCTATTCATCCTGCTCATCCTGTCCGCCATCTCCACCCTGGCCATTGTCATTTATCTGTGAATCACTTAGGTCTTCGCTATCTTCCAATGGGCTTTGCTGCTACGCCTAACTAGTACCTGCGCCAATATTGGTAGCTGGGGGAACCGGAATAGAGGGTTTTTTCCCTAAATCTTTCAGCCATTCGGCCGGCCATTGCTGAACGATCCGCCGGATATCTGGTTCGGTGACTACATATGGTAATTTGAAGCATTGCCGTTGAGGATCTGCACGAGCTTGAATGAAAACATGATGCATGTCGGCACTAAAGTGCGCGACACCCTCGTATTGAGAGAACACTTCGTTGGTAAGTCGAGGTGTTCGCACAATCTCATAGTGAAGACTCATAGCATAGAAGACGAACACAGTGTTCACCATCTGTTGAGTTTCCTTATCTGAGGATATCCAAAGGGAGGCATACCTTGCTGCCCCTGGTGTGCCGGGGTTTATTTCGACAAACTGGGCTTGAGTGGGTTCTTTCCACCCAACTAATGCAATAAGGATTATAAGCCAGGAATAATGAAAAGTTCTACCTTTTTCTTGCGCATCGCGGGCATCCTCCAAAAACTCCTTCGCAAGATATCCGGCCCAATTATAAGTATACCCCTCAGCGCAGTTCATAGCAATCCGGATAACCGGGGCAGCTACTTCAGTTGGCCTGCATTTCCGTATGAGTTTGCAGGCTAAGAGTTCAGCTTCAAACCGAATGGGCTGCTCCCGAATCGCGGAAGTATGATACCCCCGTTTCCCTTTTGTCATGCCAAACCGCTCCTTCATGGTTTGCGCGAGCTTTGTGTCGTCATGTTTGGACGGAAACTCGGTTCCCAGATCTGGTCCTGCCATGGGTAAACCTGTGATCCTATGGATGAGGGCGGCGTCAATAGGAATTTTCTGGTCCCCTATCCATAAATAGCCGTCATGCACCAGGGCTAGTAACTGCTTGGCCACTACAGTCACATGTATGCCGTGTCCAAAATGGGGAATGTTAAATAGCTTGAGTAGGCCAGCTTTGTCCAGGCCCGCAGCCCATGTTTGCACTTCCAGTAGTGTGACCTTATGATCGGGGTACTTAACGCGGTGCAAGTATTCGGCTGGTTCAAACTGTGGGAACTTGCCATGGTCATTGGTGTCATGATCGCTGTACTTAAGCCGATCAATCTTCCCTGTCATACTTCCAATCAGCTGTACTCCTAGTGGCAACGAAGGTGTGGCTAATGTAAACTGCTTTGTCCAACGGGGTAACGCGGTGCCTGGGTGAACAGGTGGTAGATATGGTGGCCGTGGTGGTGGAATATTCTCCCTTCCTCCGGCTAGGGCCTGTGTGGAACCAGAGGGCTCCATAGGATGAGCCGCTGGTGTTTGCCCTGTTTGTTGCGGCCGGTCTTGGTTGCGCTTGGTGCGAATTTCAGTTCTAGACTTTTTCCTGGCAGACCGTGTCTGCATCGGCCATGGTGGTGCTGGGGGAATGGCTTCATAGTGAGCTATGGCAGGCGGCCAAGTAGAGCAGGTGATCAAACCCTCTTGCTCAAATTCTCTGACCAAGGCGTCAATCTCGCGTTCGGTGGTCATGGGTTCACTCAGAAAACTTGAAGAAATGCAGGATGTGATTTTTCCTAACTTAGGCATCTTCTTATACACGCCATCAATCAAATCGGGGAGGACAGTGCATTGAAGGCACCAAATCTGACGAAAATCTTGTCCATGTGGGGCGCGATTGCCGGTACTGGTCTTAGTACAGTCATTTAAAGCACTTAAAATCCCGCCGCCGCCAAATTGGTTGCCTCCCAACGGTCGAATTTTGGGCCTCGCTACATTTTTGGGCTGCGGCAGAATCATGGTCGTAGCCTCGGGGTAATAAGCAACCTCGGCCCAATAGTGCCCTTCGACCCGACCCGGTAGTATCTGCGATAGGACTATTAAATTTGAGGTGCTAGCGTCTTGGCTCTGCCCCTTGAACTTACTTCGCACTTCTTGAGCTTGCCTTATAAATTTGGGGCGCATGAATTTCTGGCAGGTTCCCCGACGGAGCTGAGGCTCTGTATGATCGGCCCCCCATGCTACTGTAGCGTCTATTGCTATTTCCAGACGCTGGGTGTTTTGTGACTGAGGTACTTGTTCTGGCATCGGTGGAATAATTTTTCCAGGGTCTGTCATCCCAACCTGTGCAGGCACTTCTCGAGGCTGTGCGCTAATGCATCGAAGAGACTGAGTGATCTGCGCGCACCTATGGCCATGTAGCTCGTACAGTCGTTGCTGCCAATTCTCCAAACCATCGTCTGAATCAGACATGCATGAGCTATCACATTGCCAATCCATTACACCATCAGCATTAGGCTCGACATAATCTGCATCCTTGGCTGTGATGTTATAGATGTGGTCTAGAGTATCCTACTCCCCTTCATCTTTGAGTGGTTCTGTATATCTTTCTCCTTGGGATGGGTCGAGGGGTATAATAATGCGAAGGCCATTTCCTTCGAAGGTCATCTGTCGCCTTTTAAGGTTGATGATTGCAGCATTGGCCATGGCCCAATCAATTCCCAACAGGGCTGGGTAAGGGTTGTTGTCATCAATGATCTCAATAAATTCAAAGTCTGCTAGAGTACTAACCCCATCGATGTCGATTGGGACACTAAGAAGTCTCCCTAGCGGTACAATCCTTTGCTGGTTAGCTAGTCGCAGCTGTATAGGTGACCAAACCAGGGAAGGCTTTCCCATTTGTCCCCAGGTCTGCTTGGGGAGGACATTGATGTCTGATCCAAGATCCAGGATGACATCAGTCATATCATATTCTCCTATCTGAACGTTCAACCTCATTTCCCTTCCCATTCTTCGGACACGACTAACAGTTTTCTCCTGATCAATTCCTCTCTGAGGGTCTGTGACAACAAGAACTTTTTGCAGCTCGTTTAGAGCGTTCTAATTGCGCAAGAGTTTCATACAGCTCTGCAAGAAAGAGGATAGTGTACTTACTTTATCCGTCGAGGCCCCCTGTAGCTGCGAAGCCTGCTGGTGTTGCCACGCAGATATTTCTACAGTGCCATCAACATTATCGCACCGGGCCTCCTGGACTGGTGCGTGATCCTTCACAGGGCCAAGGGCTGGGACTTTCTTGGAGGCCTGTTGTGCGCACATCGTGGCAGGTTGCTTTGGCGAGTCTTGAGTATGTGTCGTAGCTCCACTCCGGGTGACCACATTGAGGGCTGGGGCAGGTCTTTGCTCCACGAAAATCAACTGAATACTTGGAGTAGGGCCACGGTTGTTTTCCTGAATCTTTGCGAGGAGCTGGGGGCACTGTTCAATCACGTGATCCACTGCGCGGCAATACCGACATGTCGTAGTAGGGTTCCGACAGTCACGAGCCAAGTGACCAACTTGGTTACAATTGTAACACACAACCTGGCCTCTACCTCTGCCGGTCATCCCACCACGGCCGCGACCGCCAAAAGCACCTCTGCCGGAGGTGCCACCACGGTAACCATAGCCATCATTATTCTGGGCTTCATTGTGGACTCGGTAAGCATCAGAGGTGCGCTCTCGCATAAGGTCATAGCTACGACATTCTTCTTCATTATGCCCAACGGACTTACAAAACTGGCAGTAGGGTTTTTTGGGGACTTGAACATATCTCTGAAGAAGATGGCAGTGCTCAGGGCGATGCTGGCCAGGGGTGCGGAAAATCTCACAATATATCACACCGGCATTGAATTGGGTGGGCGTGCCCGTGCTTAGATAGGTTCTGACCATGGGGCACTGGTCCCTATCATGACCCTCGGACCGACATTGCGTACACCAGACCTCCTCTCGACTGGTTTTAGCTTTCTTCATGTCACGAAGTTCCAGGGCCATCGCTGCCAACTGCACTTGGATTTGAGCAAGACCGGAATCGTCTCCGATGGGAGCGGTCTCTAGCTTCATTGCGATTTCCAGAGCCTCTTGCTGGTTAGCAACCTTCTGTTGCATGAGTGGATTTCTGATATGCGGAAATAACGCAGCGATAAACCATTCCTTGTGCTGTGCAGGACTAATAGTGAAACTCACTTGGTCTAATAAGACTTTGAATCTCTGGTCAAAGTCCCACACAGATTCGTCGCGCTGCTGTTGAATCTCTTTGAGTTCAGTGATGCTCTGTGATTCTGATTTTGGTTTCTTAAATTCCTTAAGGATGGCGGCCTTGATTTCATCCAAAGTGGGGTGCT